>JADFUC010000961.1:0-528711 GCA_019722365.1 Lithospermum erythrorhizon
CTCGGTATGCTTCGTTTCGGTTACGTATTACTAAACTGAGCCATACTACGTTGAAGAAGGCTGTTTTCGTCTTCGGGTAGCATGCGTACACAGTGGTAACTTTCCCTTGGCAACGTCCATGAGAGAGTCCAAAGACTTAAGTACCCCTTCAATCCACCGATCTTCCAGGCGTAGTAGCGGGTAGAAATCTTTGGGACATACTTTGTTTGGGCTTGTAGAGTGGGTACATATTCTCCATTTGTTGTTATACTTCTTCCCAGAAACACGACATTGATCCGTTCAAAAGAATTTTAGCTCGCGACTAGCCTTGGCTTTCAAACAAAGTTCCGACCTACTCGTATTGCCATGTGCTCATCATTTTTGAAGGTTTGCTTCCTTTGCTTGATAGGGACAAACATCGAGTCTACATTGGCAATGTATATCTGGGATCACCCCGGCGTATCTTCGAGGCCCGTGCGAACACATCTTGAACTCACGATGGCAAAGATCAAGCGTCTGTTCGCAATTACCCGCCCAACTTAGAAAAATTCACACCTTGGGAATGTTCGCTCGACATTTATAAAGGTGAATGGGATTTCTTCAACTCCGTGCGGTGTTGGTGGATTTCGAGGAATTTTCCTCTTTCGCCCGGTGAGGTTGTGTTGGGAAATCGAGGTGTTGATTCCCTTTTTATTATGCCGGAATTTAAACAATTGTGTATCGATTCGTTTACGGGTTGGTTAAATGTGATTCTTGGAGCTTTAGTGTTCACCTTAGTAATTGTATATTACTAATTAATGGAGTTCTGTGATAATTTAAGGGTTATGGCGATTCTTTAGTCTTCTTCGTGTCGTTATAATAATAGTAATTAGTCGATTATTATTATTATCACAATTTCTTGATATCTGACGCAGAAGGTCAGCATCACAGGTGATGATAGAATTATATTTAAATGCGTGAAATTAAGCGAGACTTATATTGAAATGTATCTCTCATAGTTGCTATGTTGATAAATATATAATGATGAACATCAATTAAGTTAAACTTGCGGAAGTTTAATCAATTAAACAGTGAAATAGATGAATAACTTGATAAGTTGTTGATGGTGACTAGATTAGTATTTTAATTGAGCACATTAGAAGTTAATTAAAATGGAGAGCCCAGTAACTTCGTTATTTGATTGGAAACCATAACTTGTTGGTCTAATTAAAGTTAGCGAGTTAAGCGATTTAGCAGAGTTGTAACTTCTTGGGTGGAAATTGGCAAATGGTATTTAAAGGAAGAGAGACAAGGATTTTTTCATTTCTGTGAAAAAAACCCTTTACTTACCTTGAGAAAGCCGCCCATACTAGAAATGGAAGAGAATTTCTCTTCCGTTTTATTATATGGCTAAGCGAGTTAGTCGGATTCGATTCCCCTCTGGTGTGTGCGATCAGGGGACGTCGTTTTGGTGTTGGACAAAAATTGGAGGTTTTCAAGGGCATTCAGCGAGAGGCATCTTGCTTGAGGAGTTGGTTTCATTTCGTCTTCATTGCTGAATGTAAAAGTACTCTTTTATTCATAATTGTTAATTATGTGTTTTAGATTAATTTATATCGACTTGAGGATCCGGGATGTATGAATTTGGTGTTTATCACAAGTGAAATTCATACTAGATTCTAACGAAGTTGTCTCTCTTAACTACTTCCTACTTGTTGTCTCGACGACTTTCCAAACACAATGGTTTTCTTTTTACGGTTTCCACCCGTTGGTTTGTTCAGAGACGAGGTTGTGTAACATATCCTACTCTTTTGGTTTCCACTGCACTTTGGCATTCCCCGTTGTTGGGAACCCGGCAGAGATCTGAGGACATAATTGCGGCCGTCGGTAAGGCACTTCCAGTGCCGGTTAATACGAGGGATCATCTATATGCTCGACCACGTGAGTGTGATGAGTCGTGGATTCGCCTTTCACGACCGTGAGAGTCTGCTTGTGATAATGCACATTGGATAGATGGCGTGGCATGTGAACCTGTCCCGGCGGTGTAGCGATGAAGGCGGTGAAGTTTTGTCAGGTGCTTGAGATACAAGATATGGCGGAGAACTTTCATAGAAGCGGCATCCTATACGGTAAAATTGGCTATAAGTGGGGCTATGACCACTGGACCGTCGTGAGAAAGCTATATCCCTCTTTAGGCTGGCAGCTGATAGAGAGCGATGACCCCAGTTCGTTCTTAGTGATTGCCCTCGATTTGCTATCTGTTTGCTCGTGGAATAATTTTTTTTTCATGAGTTGCGAGAATCGGTACCTCCCGTATTCCTCAGAGATTGTATCCAATCAGCCCGTGGCTGGCGTGGAGGGTAGACTATAATCGGCCCTGTGCTTGGCTTATCTTGGCCTAGGGTGTGAGATATCCCGTTTGATTAGTTTCTCTATTTTTTGCCTTCAAAATCTTATGATCGTTTATTAATAAGTGGCCATTTTCCACATGGTATTCACGGTATTATCTTTTATCTCTTCCAGAGTAATTGCGTGGCCGGCGGGTTTGGGTAAGAAGATTAACATCACACTTGAGAAAATACTTACGCCACCGACACCCGTAAGGAGTACTCGGTTGTAATCTCATTGGGAGTCGGCATTTGTTGATTAGAGGCGGACCAGCCACCATGAGGAGGTGAGGTGGAGGAGAATAGTCTACTTCGCGATATTTGAATCGGCCTGTATTCTTTCCCAGCTGAAGCTTCCTTGTGACCTCGGCCTATCTTTCTGATCTTAGTCTCCACGAGATCGACACTCCCTCACCTTTCTTTTTGACTCCAGCTTTCGATGTGCATCTTTTTCGAGGTAAAGCGATTTTACCCGGCGCCTTTTAAGTTTTCCATGGGGTAAGGCCATTAAGAATGCCATATATGCGACAACACAATAAATGACGGTTGGAATCTTGACGAGGAAGGTCATTATACGTTTGTAGTAGCGCTCGATAACTACATTGATTTTTGTCTGATGTCCATCAAAATCCGGCTAAATCACATGTGAAGCGATCGCCGCGTTCAAACTTAGTATATAATAAATCATTATTCTACTTAGTATGAGTCAAGCGACTTTAATGAAAAGTAACTCAAGTAGCCTGTCGAGAGTCTTTACGAGTTAAATTTGGGAGCCTTTTTATATACATCGGGGTTGTTGGAGGTGATGGTCATATGGGCAATAAACCCTTTCAAATGTTTCAATGGGTCGCCATTCCCATCGAAGAGGTTGAATTGGGGTAATTTGAATCCGGCTGGCAATGCGACGCTGTCCAGTCTATCGGAAAAGAGGCATCTTTGTCATTGTGGCCGGTGGGGTTGAACCCGTAGGGATGATCGAAGCCATCATCCTTTTCAAATCATTGATTCATTGTTATTAGAAGCGATTCTGGCCGAGGGTCCGTTTGAGTTGCGGGCACTGTGAAAGCCCGGCTAGCGGACTTAGTTTTCGTCCTACCGAAAATTTGTCGGTCTTATGCGCTTTCATCTTTTTATGAACTTGAGGGAAGATTGATCGACTCCTCGCTTTCATGGGAGTATTGTCTTTGCCGCTTCGCTCCGTTCAGCGGCTACACTGCTCTGGCGAAGTCGTTGCGAAATGTAACCGACTTGAAGATAACTGATGATATTAGCCGGTGGGATGGAGGTAAAGTTAGGTATTCTGATCAGAGAGAATATTTGTTTTTATAGGATGTTTGAGTCGAGCGGCGTAAATGATCACGGCCCGATTTTGAGGAGGCTTGGCCCAATAACTTATTATCACAGGCTTTCGGGTATTTGGTAATGCGGGTTGATATGGTTCCACTTGAGGTAAGCTTGGTTATCTGTCTCGCCCCTGAAAGGATCGCTTGAGAGGAGTGTAGGTAGTTCGCCATAATACACGAAAGTATAGGCGCATTTCGATAGCCAGAACCTTGACGATCGAGTTAGTACGAGGGAGGGTATTTAAGAGGGTGATAAATGTGTGAGAGCAAAGCCAGCATTACATTTTAATGAAGTGAATGTAGGTATTTAGTGAAGATCTAAAGAAAAAGACTTCGTTCATCTGTGAGAAGTAATGAGAGTGTCACTCTTAAGCTTGGCCCACGAAAAATTTGCTTGGCCAGGGACCTTGGGCCAAAGCAGCTGTTCATTGGGCCTCCCAATAAAATAACATCAGTTACATTATATGTTGATAAATATTCAAGAGACAAACCAAGCAAAATTTTCTTGTCCAACAACTGCATACAATCAAAGTTGAAGGAACAATATAAATTTCCATTATGATCCATCACCCACGAACAGAAACAACACCACCCCACTAAAAATTAACATCCATAAACCCTAATGCCTCTGTATAAGCTTCTGTATAAGCTTCTGTCTAAACGGGGTAGCAAACTGTTCCATCAACAAATATACAAAGTTGATAGTTGAATGAAAAAATCAGAAGATCAAGAATTACCATCATCTCAAAGTCCATCCTGGAGTCAGTCTCAAACATTTGTCTGGACTCTATCCAACGGAGTCTCCCACAGATCAATCTAGTGCAGACAAATACAATGAAAGTAGCACTCGTTCCAAATCCAATTATTGTTGTAATCAGATTCACTCCTGAGTCAAACATCCTTAAAGCTAAGTCTATGACTTCAATCTTAATGCTTCCAAATCAGGATGAAACAGTAGCTACTTCAGCAGCTGCAATAGCTATAACAAAAATAGAACAAAATGTCTCCTTTTTTATTGAAGATTATCAAACGTTACCAAATTGATTTTTATAACTTCACATTTTATACAAGTTCAAGACACATAAGGGATCTAAGATAACCAATAACATAGAAAATATCAGATACTAAATCAAATAGTAATAATCATATCAAACAGTATAATGAGGTAAGTTGATATTAGTGATAGTGAGTTTGAATCTATGACCATCCTAATTATCAAGATACTTTTCCCACTAGCTATTAGATTAACTCAAACAATATAACGGTGGTTAGCTAAAAGGAAAACACAAAACTGATATCAAGCAAGATCTACCAACAAATAGAAAAAGGTTTACTTAACTTTCAAAAGGAAACCAATCATTATGCAAATATAAACTAAGTGGTACTACAGAAACAAACAAGAAAAAGTCAATATTTGATTTTTAAAACTGACCAATAAAGGAAATAGGCAGAGGAACATGACCCAAGTGATGATTCACCTAATATAGAGATTTTAGAAGCTATAGTCTATATATGCAACAAAATGAAATTTAGTAACTAACACCAAAAATGGGATCCCTAATCTCTTTGTGTGGACTCAAAGTTCAAGCATGTAAGGAAGGAAGCAATAAATATTGATAGTACACTCTTATCAATACCACCGTTCACATTTTGTGATGTGATATGATTTGATTGATAATCTTTATGTGATTCCAAATGATGACATATATCTTTATTTCGTAAGTTTAGCTGCATAAAATGGAGTTATATAATGCGTGATTTAGAGTATAAAATATATGAAAATAGTCGTGATGATTTATAAATACGATCAGTGAGGAATTTAATAGCAGTACTGACCGTTGAGCTTTGGAGCCAGTCGTTACAACTGTTATGGCACATTTTTCCATTTGGCTTAAGCCTTTGGTGAGGGACCAGTTAAGTCAGCGAGTGTTTAATCCAGTACATTTGTTAGTTTTTTTTTTTTTGCTAATTGGCCCAGATTAAACAGAGGGAGTTTGAGAAAACTCAAACGAAACATATGATGTTCAGGAATCATTTGTTAGTTATTAGTTGATCATGTTGATGTATCAACAGTTGACATTAGTTTGTCTTCAAATCTAGTGATTATAAAAGAAATATATATAGTGTAAAAACAAAAAGAAGTGGATTCTTTGATATTCTTTGTGAAGAAAAATTTACAGATTCCTTGATTTGCTTTGCTTCTTCTTCACATAGGCTTTGTTAAGGAATAATTTGGTTAACGTTAATAATGGTGAGGAGGGGCATTCAGCGTGTCGCGGTGGTATTGATGATTCGTTTAAGCTGTTATGCTAGTTTGTTGATATCGAAGTATGATAATCACCATTGCGTTTTGTTCAAGAAGCGGATAAATATATAAGAGTCTAAAATGGTAGCGTAGGGGAGGAAAAGCGTGGATATGGTGTTGGCCCAGCTTCTAACATCTGGTAATGGAAAACCACTAAGCACTACCAAATCCCAGATGAGCATATAAATGGGCCAGTAAAAGTATCGAGACATAATTGCGAGTTTTTCATCTACTACATTCTTATAATATAGGTCGACTTATTAGGAAAATGGATGAAATTAGAAGAAAAGGAATTAAAGAACTTTATATATGTATATATATTAAAGAAAACAATCGGAAATATTTTATTTCTTACTTAATGAACCCCTTATTAACTTCCTTTCTCTCAATGGTCGGGTTCTCGCCGTCCCAATGTTACAGCGATCGGATGACACGTTACATATCACCGGCGACATATTTGCGGCTACACAGAGCCGGTGGGTTCCGCATGCTCGATTATGCGTGTTTATTTCGCTTGGAGTGCGGATGCGCCCGGTCTCCTAACATTACTGGCTGGGCATCGAGGTACTTTCACAGAACACCCCGGTTGGGGTTTTTAAGAGGTTGTAGCCATTTGGAGAAAGCGATCGGGGAAGTTGAAGAGACCCGACTGGCCACTCTCTGAAGTGTGACAGACGGGCAATCGGAGGATTTGGTCTTGAAAGGTAAGCCTCTGCTTAGTTTTTTGCCTCGACAATTTGGCATCCTTGCGTGGGCTCGCGGAGTTAGAAACCACCCATTTATTAGCCTCCAGATTGTGTTAAAGTCGGAAAATATCTCAAGTACCAAATTCAAGGATTTGAATCCGACAACTTATTAGGAAAGTATTTTAGTTTGATATTTTATCCAAATGATGAGAATAAGGAAAGAATTGAATGGAAAGTCGATTAAGCCTTTATAGTTACTAGGGACAACCGAGAAAAGCCGATGAGACCATTAGTTAGGCGTGGTCGGTACACTTGCTCGGGTTAAATGTTTTAATTGGACAACGGCGCCCATGAGCGAAGTAACCTTTGTCCACCGTTCCGACATAGACCGTGAAAGCCTCACAAAGGCTACTTCCAGCGCCAGTGGATTCCGACTTCTGAAAGTCTCTTTTTCTTGGGCTGAGATGAAAGCAATAGGCGATCGAGTTGCTTTCGAGGGTGGTGGAAGAATAGAACAAAGATTTCTCTTTGGAAGCGTAGCCGCAACAAGAATTACCCCACAAAGGGAGGCCACCGGGATGATCGAGGAACAAAACCTTCATTGAAAGAGCAGAAGATGAGACACGGCGGTGAGGCGGAAGGGAATCTGTAGCGTCCCACTTAGGAACAAGAAGAATTGTAGAATGGGTTGTCCCACGGATGGGACATTCGTCATGAACTAATAGACGTACTAAAATCGCCTCTGTTGACAATTCAAGCATTAAATGGATTTCCTATAGTCGCAACAAGCGACTTAGACAAGCGAATTGAACTGAATTTGACATTGTTTATGAGGATTAACACCAAAGAACTTACGAAAGCCAATCTACTTAACCATGGAAATGGCTCAATGGAGCATGATTTGAGGTTTCGATTTCATACGGTGCTTTCGAGGAAGTTCTTGCTCGGATCAGTTGGATCCACGAAGATGTTGAAAGACATAATTCCTTACTTGAACATGACTATTACCGGGGAGACTCTAATCGCCTTTTCGTCTTTTTTTGCAATATCAACCATTGAGAATTATACTTTGTAAGACAAATATGTCATGAAGAAGGGTCAAATGGACAATCGAGTCAGAAAAGTTTCACATTGAATATGACTTCAGCCTTCGATTAAAGGTCGGCGCCATGAATTTGTCCTCGAATGTAATGCTTGTGCACTTACAAAAGAAGAGCCAACGACAATAAAAAAGCCACAAATCATCGGATGATGAAACTGAGGACCATCAAGTGGATGGAACATCTAATAAGAGGAAAATGAGCTAAGTCTTCCCAACTTTACATGTATCGGATGACTTTCCGTTACCTCCTTAGCTTAGGGGTGAGACTACGGCATGGCGATGTGTTGTATGCGATACCAATGTCGCGAGTTGCGTTTCTCTTTCAATGACAACAAAGAAGATTAGTAGTTGAGTGACTCACAGAGTGGAAGTCATCGAGTTAGGGTAGAACTTGGGGAGAGATCATTCTGACACTTATAAAACAAATTTGAAGAAGTTATAATCAAGCCGTCCTACTTCGGCCCTTATGAGAAAGTTGTACATTGTGCACCTATCGAAGTAGTGACACGTCGTGACCATGAGACAAGAATGAAGTTACTCGTCTACAGCGTAAAACACAACGTACCTCTCCGGCTTCGTTGTATAGCACATAACCCATTGAATTACGTATGCTTTGATGATTCTTTATCCGTTGCTCGGGGGGGGTGAGCACAGCACGACCCGTTTCAAAGCATGAGGCGGAGCAGCAAGCTCATGCATTGGAGCCATCGACTATCGCGTGTCCAGTCGTCGGGGGCTGATCACTGGCACAATTACAAACGAGGGAGGCGGATGGCCGAAGGCCGTATGGAAACAAATAGTTTTGCGAGATTTGGAGTACACAAATCACGTCGTGACTATTTATGATAAGAAATTTCAAAGGTCGTGAAATAACTTAGCGTTCTTTGAGAGGTTGGGGATCAGCGCCTAGCTTACTCGGTCAATTATCCTCGAGCCAACGGCCAAGTAGAAAACATAAACTGGCCCCGTCCTTCATTAGGAACTAAGCTTGAAATTGGGCTCTGAGTTGGGCGTGTCAACTTAAGACCATGGTAATGTCGGGCACTGCAGTACTGAAGACTTGAATCTAAATCAAAGAAGCAAAATATGTGCACGTTTGAAATTTCAAGCTGCGGAGACTTGGTCCTATGAAGCCGAGATGTCAAAGAAACCGCTAAATCGTGACAAACGATCAAAATATGAAGATTCATACATTGTGAGAATGTTGTCCAAACAATTGTGTTCTTAATATGCGATAGCGAGCAAAATGAGCATGAAACCTGATTAGTCTCCATGCGAAAATAACCTACGATAATAAAAGATAAGTTAGGGGCGGCTTAGAGGCTGGCGTACTTGCAGTGCCCACCGTATAGTTGTACCTAATAAAAACATCGATGGCTTAGGACATGTTAATGTCGAAGATAACCATGGGATATCTATCGAAATAATGACAAGCGTAAAAAGACATCTCTGACGTTACTCACGGTTCCAGGATGTTAACACGTCGAAGAGCGATTGTACTATCACGGTGGCGAGATGCAAAAATAAAAAAGATATCCACGGAGTTGCCTTATTACGGCTTAGGATATTAGACATTTGAAAGATATCTATTAGGGGGTGGCAAGATGCAAAATAAATAATACATCACACGAAGACAGCTTGGGGGCGTGATTACACAGCCTGAATAGCTAAGAGGAGGTGCTACATTGCCTTCTGACTGACTTAGAGGCGCATTACACGCCTCAGATAGCCATCGAGGGAGTATAAAAACACTTATAATATAAGTTGGTACAAGCGAGCCGGTTTAGAGGTGTGATTACCGCCTCAAGATACCTAAGAGAATGTTATCTACCTGGCGGCGGCTTAGAAGGATTTGCATGCCGCCTCAAAATAGCCAACATGGTATAAAGACCTTACAAATAAGGCAACGACATCTAAAGATAGCTTAGGGCGTGATAAGCGTCTCGAGATTAGCTAAGAGGATATTATTTACCTTCACGATGGCTTAAGGCACATTGTCGTATCAGCCACCGGTATAAAACCTCATAAAAGTAAGGTAGCATACCCTAAATAAAACTTCCCAGGCATGATTACATTACTCGAAGATAGGTAAGCAAGGTAATCACATACGATGGCTTAGAGCATGTCTCGTCTCAAAATAACCCAACGAGTACAAAAACTCTATGAAATTCCCACTTACTAACGGCTCAAATAATTCTAAGCGAGGTATAGAAATATAATGATAGTACAAGAGATAAGTAATGCGAGAAATTAAACAACGGTACAAGAGAGATAAATGTACAAGAAAAAAAATACGAGAGAATGCATTGACGCCTCGATTCGTTCAAAATATGCTTCTGAAAATTTCTTGGAAAAGTACACATAAAACAAAGTGCGAACTCCTCAAATGTTGTCCGCAAATATGGGCATGGATCCTGACCGATGATGAACATATTCACGATCGATAGTATCGTTGAGTAGTAAGGTGTTGGCTCAAGAAATTCTGCTTGCGGTATACGTAAGTATCATCCGGCCTTTCAAGGTACTTAGGCATGGATATGTACCCGTACGATAGTCACGAAGAGTTGTAAGACATCGCGAGATTCACTCGCGATTTCCCTAAACATGAAAACAAAATCCAATAGAATGATCGAGATAGGGGCATCTACGGGAGTAATAGTATCGACTCGATTTAAGCGAGGAAGTCGATCTTTCAGCAGTCGTTTGCATGATCTTAGAGGCGTCGAGGATGAGACCACCGTCTACTTCTCTTTGAGGAAACTCAACGATTATAAGCGAGCCAAAAAAAAAATGATCTAAATGGGGAGGTATCCATGGATGTATGTGGAAGCTTGCCCCGACTTTGTATCGAAAACGGAAGGGAGGCCATTGAGGATGTGAGAAACAAATTTCCGGAGCTTACTCCGTAGAAAAATATTCCGGTGAATATTCGGGGGGGATGTGACCCCGAGGGGGGCATCCACGAGATGTAGTAATGGAACCACCTCAAAACTCTTTTATTGGAAAACCATTGTGAAAACAAAGTCAAACACGCTTGAGGGAACCACGGATATGGAACACGCCAGGCACATTACCACGGGAAGCCCGGCGGTGAAAGCGAGGCAGGAAACGATCGAATGGGGCATCCAGATGGCACCACACCCGCTCCGAGAAGGCTGGAAACCATACGGTAAAATCAAAGTCGGGTAAATGATCGATAGGGCATCGCGGATGTGGCCTCTTTTATTATCGACTTTCGTCACAAAATCATGATTGTCAACGGCAGAAACGTTTGATACGGTCGAATTCTCGTTGTTATCCATACCCTGCATTCAACAAAGGAAAGAAAACAAAGGTCAAAAAGAAGAAGAAAGAAGAAAAAAAGAAATGGGAAATCGCTAAAGACTTGAAAATCGTCGATTTAAATGGCAAAATCGGCCGAGAGAAGTGGGAGGCTATTTGGCTTATTTTTGAGAAAAAAAATATAGAAAAAATTACATAAATTCAGTGGCTCAAAAAATAATTTTCATCAGAAAAATTCGAAAAAACACTGCTGGAAAAATTAAAATTGAATTATTTACGGCGTTTTAGCGGTTTATCGGTATTTTTGGATGATATTGATGAAAGATTGATGAGCTAAGATGATGATGTATTTTGCAAGAGATTTTATGAGTTTTCTCAGGTATGAAAAGTGAGAAACTCCGAGAAATAGCAAGGGAGGAAATGAAGAAGAAAGAGGTTTAAATAGGCTTGCATGAGTTAAGCGAGTCCTAAAACGGACTAGGAGCCCGATTATATTGTGGAAATTGGTTGAAATTGAACTTTTCATTATTTAAATATTTTAAGCCTCTACTTCAGCCATACGTTCAAGTCATTTAAAAAAAAATATTCGACCCCTTAAAATGGTTTGTCTTGAAGAAATTTATAAAAAAATTAGATTTTGACCCCCAAAACTTTATTTTTGGCAAATTAACCATGAATTTCACTAGAATTGGTGGATATCAAGAGTAGTGTTTCTTCATTAAGACCAAATACTTCATTTGGCAATAAAATATCCATGTATTTGTCATATCTCGATCGGTAGACACTAATGAATAAGCCACCCGACTGAGACAAAATGGATACAACACGAATAGAACATTGTTCTATGAGGGACGTATGTTCCGTAAAGACTACAATGTTGTATTTATAGATTATACATCTCAGTATGTCTCTATTGAAAGATTACCAAAAGGGCGTATGTCAACAAAAAACGGATGCCTCATATCTGAGAGCACAGTGTTGAAAGGGCGTATGTCCAGAAGCAAAAGCGGATACCCTCTGTCTCTGAAGCGAATGTTCAAGAGCGTATGTCGATAAAGCCGAATGCCTGTATACTGAATGAATGTTCTCAAGGGCGTATTCCAACAAAAGAAGGCGTATGCCTCTATATATTGCTCGCATTATCAAAAGGGTATGTGTCCCGTAATAAGCCGAATACTTTCCATCTTGCTCGTTTGTTCAAATGGGCGTATGTCATAAAGGCATATATCTTTATATCACGAGCGTATGTTCCAAAGGACTTATGTCAGCGGCGAGGTGTATTTCTACATATATCGAGAGCAGATAATGTTTAAAGCCGCACGTATGTCAATGAAAGAATACCTACATATCTTGGCGTATGTTCCAAAGGATCATGTCAATGAGTGAATACTATATATATATCGAGCGAATGTTTCCAAATGATATATGTCCAACGAAAGGCGTATGCATATATCGAATGAATGTTCCCAAGGGCGTATGTCCAATGAAAGGCGAATACCTATATCTTGAGCGTATGTTAAAGGATGCGTGTCCAACGAGGCGAGTGCCTACATATCTTGACGAGCGTTCCAAGGGCGTATGTCGATAGAGAATACCTGTATGCCGAACGGATATTCGAAGGGCGTATGTGTCCAGCGAAGGCTTATGCGCTTTATACGGTGAGCGTATATTCTAACGGGCGTATGTCAAGAAATGAATATGCATCTGTTTGAGCGGATATTCACGAGAAGGAATCTGCGTCATAGCTTTGAAATATGTGCACTACGCCGTGAACGAGGCTTCGAAAGCCCCCGAGCGAGGGATTGTTAGGGAATAGCAATTGACATTAATAATATGGCGTGAGGAGGGACATTCAACGTGTCCCAGTGTATTCAATGATTTCATTTCGCACATTATGTAGTTTGGCAGATATCAAAAGTATATTGATAATGCTGTTGCGTTCGAAAATGGATAAATGTCTATATAGAGTCTAAAATGGTGATAGAATAGGGAGGAAAGCCATGGATATGGTGTTTGCCAAAAAGCTACAACATACCATAATGGAAAACCATAACTACCGTCTAGATGACTTGTATAAATGAATATTGCGTCCACATGTCGAATAATTCTTGAGTTTTTAAATACACTCTGTGCACATATATAGAGTCCCGACTTCAACAGGAAAATGGATGGAATTAGAGAAAAAAGAATTAAAGGCTTGCTATATATAACCTTATATATATTAAAAGCTTAGTCAAAAAATATTATTTTCACTACTTAACCAAAGTAGACACCTTATTTCTGCCAGCCGATCGGGTTACGCCGTCAATATTTACACCACGATTATGCGGATGACACATTTACATATCACCGGCGACATATTTACCTGATCGGATGACACGTTTACATATCACCGTGACATATTTCTGTAGCGATGGGATGGCCAGCGTTTACGTATGGCGGCGACATATTTACAGCGATCCGGTTAACCGTTTATATCACGGTTGACATATTTACAGCGATCGGATGACACACATTTTAAATATCGTCGGATGACATATTTAAAATCACCGTCGATGCAGCTTGACACATTCGACACCAGTATACAATATTCATAGGCTATCGGTTATACTTTGCGGTTTAAAAATGCTTGTCGTCATGAATATCAGCGACTACTGCTTGATCGTTCACATGCTCGATTGTCGTGTTTGTTTCCCTTTAGCTGCGGATATTACGATTATAGCTTTGTTAACTTAGGCATCGGAGACCACCCAGGGGCACGGTGGTTGGGTTTGGAGGTTGTCGGAAGCTTGATCGGGAAGTTGAAGAAGACCCGGTAGCCCTCTCTGAAGTGCTCGTTGGCCGACATACGAGGCAATCGGAGAGGACTTTGAAGTTCTTGAGTAAATATATACCGTTTTTTTTGCCTGTGAGGCTTATTAGTCAAATTCTTGTTTATTGAATATTACCGTGCTTTCTTTATTAAAAAGGAAAGAAGTCATTAAATTACGATATTATAAGCATTATGATTGATTGTATAGCTATTAATGTTTTATTAACTTTCCATTTTTTAAATATTTATTTGCACGCCGCGAATTGTGTATATACATGTAACTTATTTCATTAAGTTGAATACAAGAGATTTTTCACTCATAAGCAAACGTATGCTTTTATGCTACCAGTTCTGGAGTTTGTATTCTATATGCATACCCCGTCACTTTCCGTATCCATTGAGACAAATTCGAAACTCGATCATTTATTAGTCTCCACGAAAACACCGAGACAATGAAAATAATTGAGGAAACTCAAAAACCAATTCAAAATGACCTCATATATGGCGTCGAGGCGATTCTCATTAAAATTCAAGCGTACTCTTGTAAGAGTCGCAGTGATTACTTGAAGTGAAGCAATCCGTAAAAATGGTGGTATGTGGAAGAGGGAAATTGGGTTACCTTACAGGTGACACTGTTGAACCTCCCATAACCGACCCAAAATACAAATTATGGCAAGCAGAAAACTCCATTGTAATGGCATGGCTGGTCAATTCAATGGAAAACGATATTAGCGATAATTATATGTATTTATGACGGCAAAGCAATTTGGGGCGATTGAAACTATAACGCAAACATGGAAATATAACAAGTAATGGAGACTATTAGTCAACTAAAAGGAGATTAAACAAGAACAACTATGCGTCACTTAAAATATTGCTCAACCCCTAAAAGAAAGCGATGGCAAAAGATTGATCTACATGATGTTGTGGCCTATTTTGTAATAATTGTAACCCAATACAAGCAAAAATTTAAAATGGTCTCACGAATTCTTGACGGACTCGATCAGAAATACGATGAAAGTCAATATAGCGAAATTACAAGCGGAACTCACTTTTGTACGAAAAATTCTCGAGTTCGAAGGGAAAAGCTTCGAGGCGATAGATTATGCAGCCAAAAGAAAGCGAAACTTCAAAATAGAGAAAGATGAAATTATGAAAACCCGGTAACCATATTGACAAAGCGAGAAATAGAAACAATGACATCGGGAGGGCAACCATAGATCAGCCCGAGACCTTGGTGTGACCAGCGTAAAAAAAATCAGTCACACACACACCCGAGGCGGTTTGTTAGTGCTCCATGAGCCGACGATTGGACTCCGAGGGAGGCAAGGCGGCTTGAGGACCACCAGCGACCGCCGAGAGAGGTGACAAGCCGAGAGTGTAAGTTCCAAACATTCGGGGGGAGCCGGGGAGATTACTGCCGTAGCTTGACTGCTCACGACCCTAAATTTTCAAATGAGCAAGCTGACTAAGCTCGTTCCCTCAGAGCCATCTCAAATCAATTTGTCGCGAACCCTGGGTGCTCACGTCATGAGCTCGGTAACATCATTTCTAGTTTAACCCGTGGATTATGGATTCGGGGCCCTGAAACCACGTGGCGTCTCACTTATCACTTTATTTAATTATTTTTCCACGAGCTAATTGCACGATTAAAATTGATCCTCGCGGTTAGATAAGCTAGGGTTAGAGATTGAATGTCGATCCACGAAATCCGCGTAATTGGAAGGGGTAATTTTCCCCAATTATCAAAACCACAATTTCAAGATTAGAGCATAATCGGGCATCTCGCATGCCTCGATTTGATTCCCAAATCCGTCCAGCCACGACTTGGACTTAATCCGGCTGGCGAAGCCTCAAAATCTACGCCATGCGCTAAGGCGAAGCCGGGGGATAGGAGAAATCGAGAATGGAGAAGAGAACTCCAATCAATCAGTGGTGGCCAGAATGAAATGAGATTAATGTGAGGAGGAAATTAGCTAATGGTATGCCAATTATGATTAAAGGTAGGGGTAAGATTATAATTTCTGATACTTTAACTTTAAAAAAATGTTCTTTATGTTCCTAATTTGGCCTGTAACTTAATATTTGTTACCAAATTGACCCGTGATAATAATTGTGTAGCTTAGTTTTTCCCCGATTCATGATCTTTCAGGATCAAACATCGGAAAAATGATTAAGCGGTCCCAAGATTCGCGTGGCACTTTTATTATTTTGCAAATGAACATTTAAATTCCTGCTTATTATCTCGTACTTTTGGACATTCGTTTGGTTTTACTTCATGTATGGATTCTGATAATATTTTATTGTGGCATTATCGAACTTTTACCATGAGAGTTACCTATTTGCGAAATTATTTCCCTAACTTAGAAAATACCAAATAGCGTACATCTGCCAATGTGACATATATCGAAACTTTGGCCAGCATGCCGATCCAGAAACATTCCCAGGAAAAAAGTTATACTCCCATTTAGTCCATTTTATAATTCATAGTGACTTGTAGGGGCCATCTAAATAACTACATCCTCGCTGTGGACATCGGTGAGGGTTCATCACGTTCGTTGATGATCGGCGCCCGTCTTACTTGGTTATCTTTTTACAAATAAGCCGATGTTTTTTTGATAGTTTTCGAAGTTTTCAAGCCAGTTCAAACTCGATTTCAAACATTTGTCAAAAATGGATTCGCCTGGATAATGGATCATAATTTTTAACTTTACTTTATAATTTTTTTAGTGAACATGGTATAATACACGAAAGAGCAAAATTATTATTACATCTGACTCGACAAAATAAGATTCGTAGAGGCAGCGACATCATTGGAGGTTACCGCGAAACTCTCTGATTATGATAAATGTACTAAATACCTATGGGGGATGCCATTCTTACACAGCTAACATCTATCATCGGCCCCGGTAGTACTGGATTTTTAAAACACCTCTTTACTAGAAAAAACATACCCACATATTATTTCAAAATCTTCGCTAATGACCTTCCGGTGTCTTGCTTTTGTACATACACCCTCCGAGATATCAAACTTGATCCTCGATCTATTAAAAAATATTTCTCGGTATTCCATTTGCCGAGAAAGGCTATAAATGTTTCTTGATAAAACAAAAGATTTCCTTTCACGTATTAACTTTTGAAAACAACTTTCATACTTTTCAACCGGGGAGCAGAGGAACAAGAGTGAAATCTTGATCATGCGGACTCGATGTTCCACTTGAACGACCATACGTTGAACACACCAAAATTATACAAGAACCCGAGGATATGCGTCTATCAAAATGAAAATCACGTTTTTCAAAATCCTCGCCCGATTCTAAACTGATACTGGAATCGATTCTCTGAACTAGTGGTTTATAAAAGGCGGTAAAAACGAGTCTTGAGCATAATCGAAGTCTAATCCGATGGTTGAACACGTCCGATATCAAACTCTATTATGATGATGCGGATAAACCGGTGCTTTAAGGAAGGGAACATAATTGTTGGAAATCGTGAAAATTGATTCCACTTTTATTATGCCCATTGCGACAATTGTATATCGATTCATTTACGGGGTTGGTTAAGTAACGATTCACCCAGAACTTAGTGTTCACCTTAGTAATTGTATATTACTAGTGTTGGGTTCTCGTGATAATTTAAGGGGTTATGAGATTGCTAGATACTTATTAGAGTAATCGTTATAATAATAGTAATTGGTCACGTTATTATTCCTTACAACTTACTATTATACGAGCCTGGAAGAAAGAGATCCCTGTAGCGTAGGTGGCGTTGAATTATTGTTTTACAAGTAGCAGAATTAAACTGCATTGCTAAATTGAGAGTTATTGATTGTAATCAGAATACAATGACCTACTCAGTGAGATTTTACATTGATAGTAGCCAAAATACTCAATTGGAATGAATGCAGAGATTAGAGTGAGTGAAGTGGAGTTGAATTAGTCGGTAGTTAGTTACGAACTTGTTAGTAACTTACAGTAGTTACTAGTAGCAACTGTTAGTGTTTGATTTTTAGTTAACGGTTTACTTGGAGAATTCGGCTCGTTAAAAATTTATTGAGTTGAAAGAACTTTTAAGGAGTTTGACATATAGCTTTATTAGGTTTTCATCGTAAGTTTTCATGGAAATGAAAATGAAACCTAACCTCTGCCACAGTATGGCCGAAATATTCAAGGGGAAAGAATTGAAAATTCTTCTCTTGTTTCATCACGTCAATCCATGTTACAGCAGCCTTGAATGCTTAAGGATTGGCCTCTCGCAGTGTGGACCAACTAAATTACATTTAAGTGCTTTCAGCGATGGAATTCAAATGAGGCTTAAATTGAAAGATTTGAAGATAGACTTCCGCTGGCATCTCTGTAAGAACTCTTGTATTCATAATTGTAATTATGTGTTTAGATTAATTTATATCATTTTGAGGATCCGGGATGTATGAATTTGGTGTTTATCACAAATAAATCATACTAATTCAACAAATTAACATCCGGTTGAAAATTTGATTCCTATACTAATCTATCTACTTTCGGAGAAGCTTTTACTACCCAGCCGTATCAGTGTTATCGTTCCGAGGATATTTAAGGCTATCCCAATGGAGGAATATTTGTCTTAGAATTGATGAAAACTGACCTTACAAGAATCAAACTTGGAATTGATCAATTTACCACCGGGAAAAAAGATTGTAAACTGGAGAAATGGGTATTCACGATTAAATACAATGAAAGCAGTGAAATTAAGAAAGATACAAAGAAGCGAGACTAGTTGCCAGTTTACTCAAACATATGGTATTACACGACTTTAGTGAGACTTTTTCTTCTTAAAGTTAAAATCTTGTTAGGTTCACTACTATCTACAGCGACAAATCTTGAATGGGGACTCCACAGGTGGACATAAAAATGTCTTTCACAAATGGAATTTGAAGAAGTCTACATGATAAAGCCTCGGTTTTGAAACGAAGGAGACAGCCAGAGTAATACAAACTTCAAAAAATTACTCTATGGCCTCAGCAGACACCCAGGCACATGAATTTCTAAATTTTCAAGGAAATAAAAATAACATTAGGTACATACAAATCAGTGAGATCATCTGATATTCATGAACTTATCACGGGTAATAGTAAATATGATTTTAATTGTTTATGTTGACGATATTATTGTTACATGTGATGATACATCAGAAATAAAAAATATAAAGATGCGTCTCGCTAAAGAATTTGAGGTCAAAGATTTGGGCATGATGAAATACTTCTTAGGTATGGGGTGTGGTAGTAAGCAAAAAAGGGAATATCAATTTCACCCGGAGGAAATATACTTTAGATCTACTCAAAGACCACCCAGGGTGCTCTGGTAAGTTGCAAAGCGTTACTTGATTGGAACTTCCGAGAAAACAAAAGATTGTTCGAGAAGGAGAACCGATTCTGATAGAACAACGTCAACGATTAGTGGGAAAACTTCGCATATCTACCCTTGTATGAGACCGGACATGGCATTCGCGATCCGGTCATAAGTCGGTATATGCCCATGACCCGTTAGCCGAGGGGATTATGATGCTATTTGTAGGATATTAAGATACGAAAGGCGCGAGGCAAAGGACAAATGTTTAAGAAATCCGAGAAATAAAACTATCGAAGAGTATACAGATTAGGCCCAGGAAGCGGAAAGGGATCAATCGACGACAGGAAATCGACATCGGGATACTACACCATTGTATGGGGGAATTTAGTCACATGGCGAAGCAAAAAACAGAATATGGTAGTCGAAATAGTGCGGAAAGCGAGAATCTGAGCCATGGCTCGTGGGCGTGTGAAGTTATTTGGATCGAACCTCGAAGAACTCGAGATAAAGAAATTGATGATTGATAAGCTTTCTGTAATCGTCAGCAAATCAGCGTAGCGCTGAAACAATCCATAGGCATGACCCGAAGACCAAACACGTAGAGGTGGACATACACTTTATCAAAGGAAAAATTGAAAATAACATCATCAAAATCAGACATGTACTGAATAGCAGTTGAAGTAGATATTACCATGAGAACACCGGAGAAACGATTCAATATTTTATTAAACTGGCTTCGGACTCATCGACATGTAGTCAACTTGGGGAAGTATTGAATAATGCCGTTTTTTTTTCTTTATTAGGAAAGAATCATTAAATTGATATTATAGTTGTTCTGATTAATTGTATAACTATTAATGTTTTATTCTTTCCATTCTTAAATATTTCTTTACACACCACAATTGTGTATATATATGTAACTTATTTCATTAGAGGTGAATACAAAAATTTTTCTCATAAAACAAAACCTGTCTTTTTATTGTTACACTCCAAGTACTAAAGTACTCTTAACTTTTCTTGATTACAATGTTTTTTTCTTAAAAAAGATGTTATACCGGAAGGATCCGTTATGGTTGACTACTTAGGAAAACTAACCGTTTTTTAATGTTACTTTAACCCAAAAAAAACAGCGGATTTACTAGTACTAATACCTTATACGATATGGAAGTACTTGATTGAAATACTATTCATTTGATATTTCAGAATGGATAATTTAACTACACCATTTAGATAAATATTTGATGAGGAGATATATTGGTCACATTTTCTCAAGGCATGTCAGCATGTAGTTTGTTATCATTAAATATATGGGCCAAATATTGTTGAAACTTGGAATGGATTTTCACATAGTAGCATATAGTCAGCCTCAGGCAATTGCTGTTCTGGAGTCGGGTCCACGAGATAAGTTTTTCCACCGGATCACGGAACTTGCGGACCGGATTCGGTATGGAATCGTGAACGGACCACGAAACCACCACCATCGAATCAAGGATTGAGGACGGACCGGATCGGTCCAAGCCTTGATCATGGGTTTTGGTCGAAATCAGGCGTCGTTATCCCTTGCATCCGGATCCGATAATGGCAATATATAATATATCGGGTCCGAATAATAAGCTTCGGATCGATAGTATCAGAGATCGTAAAATTTGAACAGCCAAACTTGAAAATTACAATAAATACAAGGAAAATTCACCGTGCGTCCGTTCAGCGTTAAAGTACCAAAATTTGAAATTCGATATTAAAAACAAAAGTACAAAATAAGCGAATTACAACGTTATGAACAAAAAATTAGTAAATGCAAAAGCATAATTGAAAATACAAACATATTTACATAAAATTGAAAAAGCTACTTAAAAATTGAAAATACAAAATAAATGAAAATAGTAATTAAAAGCTGTTTAACAATTGAAAATATAAAAATTAAGCGCATTAAAAACGGATGGGATGGGTTCGCCCGATGGGATCGGTTTGGATCAGACTTCGGACCGGGTCTCGGCCGGTTCCCAGATCGCCGGTCCACCAACAGCCTAGCCTCAGGCCTCAGCCATTTGAATTGCATTGGTTCACTAAATCCAACAATCAAAATATATTTCCTTGCATCCTTGAAGCCTGAAGGCTTGAAGTTATGTATAGGCCCAGTGTATCAAGAAGTGTAAATTACACCTGTCTGACGGCCTACCACAACCCCGGTTCGAATTCAGCCCACAAGAGCCCGGCCCATCAAGAAAATGGGATGTATGTGGTCAAGTGATTGGGCCCAGGCTGGCCGATTCAGCCCGCCCGATGTCGGTGGGTATTCGGCACTTTGGGCGATTCGAGAATCCCCTCGGCCCATATGGCGTGGCGGCGTTTAAAATAAGCGATAACTCGGCGGATTTAACACACAAAAAGTTAGAGATCGCGTATTTATTTGGATTAAGCGTGATGCGTTATATTAGCGATGTCGTGGTTAGCGTAAAATGCGCAAAAGACATTATGTATTACATGAAATGCGCGGCGTAAGCGTGGCAGCGTTTGGGGCCAGCGATGGCGTTTAGCAGCGTAAATGTTGTAAAAAACAATGAAATTAAACTTTACGCCGCATAAACAATTAACAAATAAACGTAAAAAGCTGAAATCATCGACAAGGCGACAACCGCGATCTAAAATGTTTGAGAATCAAAGTACAAATTTCATAAAAACTAAAATGTTTGAAATCGTAAATGAGAGCGTGATACAATCACATAAAAAACTAATTATTATGAGTATCAGTACATGAAGAAATATAATGGGTTGAAATTGAAATTACATGTCATAAAATAGTGACCGTCATCAATTTTTATTTTATTGTGATAAGCAGTGCAGCGATTAGCGTTAGCGTTGCAGGGCCGTTTAGTGCGAAGCGAAAAAATTGTTTATTCGTGAGCGCCGAGCAGCAGGAATATGAAGTTTGTACTCGCTTTAGCGGGTGGCCCGGGCGACCTGATAGATTAAAGGGGCGCTTGGTAAAAAAATTCGGAGGCAATGTGACGCAGTAGGTTGGATTGAGCCAGTCCCAGTGTAAATGATGATCTGTCAGATTAATAAGATTTGCATGGGTTATGAATGCAATTTATTCCTTAATAGTAAGTATTTCATGACACATTAACACTTCTTGAAGAGCAATCATTATCTCTCAATATTAAAAGACGAAAGAAGCTTTCGATGTAAGGATCTCAAGTTATCAATGCTCTTTTTATGCGCCAATTTCAGCGTTTGATCCATATTTACATATGAGGCTAAACTTTGTGCACACCCAAATACCGATTAAATATTTTTGGACGATTTCGCCCCTAAACATACATCGGATATTCATATCATATGTTTAAGATGTAAGGAATAGTGGTAATTGGGCGTGAGGGGGAGATGGCTAAGAGCAAAATATAGCAGATTCATGCGGCCAGCAGCATCGCATTAAGAGTAGCTATTTGTCGTGGCAATCACTTTATCCTTATTTTACACGATCCATTTTTCATACTAAAAAACACCGATGTACAACATGCACAATCATTTTCACTGGCGAAAATAATTTAATGAAAACATTAAAATAATTTAAGATATTTATTGAATACAAAATAAATTTGTCATATTTAATGAAAATAATTGGACCAAAGAAGCCTTTGTCACAAATCCAGAAATCCATCCCTCATCAGACAAAACTTTGTGAATTTCAAGACAAATCTTTAGGCACACTTCCCGGTAATAATCATTTCATCTATGTATAAATAATATTTATATTTTTGTTTTGTTTTCTTATTGGTTTTATTGTTGTAGCTTGTTAATTTTGAATTTGAATTAACTTAAATTGAAGGTACCAAGATTGGATTTTTTAAAAGTGTGAAACGCACACAAACGGCACTTCGAGGTTACTGCCTTTGAACTATTTTTTCCTTATTGGTTTTGTTGTTGTAGCTTGGTTTGTACTATAATGATATATTGGTTGATTTTGAATTTGAATGAATTTAAATTGAGGGTACCAAGATTGGATTTTTTTTGTTGGTTTTGTTGTTGTAGCTTGTTCTATACTAATATTATGATGATGTATTGCTTGAATTTGATTTGAGTGAATTTAAATTGGAGGTACCAAGATTGGATTTTGTTTTTTCTTATTGGTTTTGTTGTTGTAGCTTGTTTTGTACTATGATGATATATTCAGTTTAGTTGTAAGATTAGATTGTTTTTTCTTATTGGTTCTGTTGTTGTAGCTTGTTCTGTACTAATACTATGATGAAGCTTGTTCTGTACTAATACTATGATGATGTATATCTTGAATTTGATTGGAGTGAATTTCAACTGAAGGTACCTATGATTGGATTCTTTTTTCTTTTTGCAAAATTAATTATAATATTTGATTAATTTGACTTTTCACATGTGAGGCCAATTGAAACAGATTATTTATATAAAAGGATTTGTTGGTAATGAGTAAAAGGTCTAATTTTTTGCTCAATTTTTATTGTCACTTCCTTGCTGGTTGATCTCATAATCAAATTTAAAAATCGTTATGTTGGGGTGTGTTTGTGATAAGGTGATCCTTCGAATGAACAACAATAATTGATTAAGGTCATTCTTAATGATTTCATGTCAACTTAATGTGATCATTGCCTTCAACATCTTCAGTTCAAATGATTAATGATTTGAGAACAACTTAGTTAACATTAACGGAAGAGAAGAGATAACATTCAGAATTTGGCCTGCAGCTGATTAGTTTTTCTACTTTTGCTTCAACAGAAATCCTAGAGAGGGTGGGATGGAAATGAAGGAACTATGTTTTCTCTTGAGTTGTGTATTTAACTTAATTTTAATAGAGTTTACTGGTTGTTCTATCTTGATATGAAGAGGGTATTGACTTGCACCCAAAATTCAGAGAAGGTGAATTTTGTCACGTTCTCGCTTCTCCTTTTCCCTTGTTATTACATTTGGTCAATAGGACACTCTAAGGGGATTCACCAAATAAATAATGATGGAAGGAGTATTATTCATTACTTCTTGTTCTATTTGCATGTATGTGGATATCTCGTGTCATTATTACAATGATTGTTAATTGTATCAGCTGGCTTTGAAATTTACAGCCTTTCTAAGATGACTTCATTAGATGCAACCAGAGCAGAACTTGCTCTTGTGGTACTGTATTTGAACAAAGCAGAAGCCAGGGACAAAATATGCAGGGCGATACAGTATGGTTCAAAATTCTTGAGTGATGGGCAGCCTGGGACTGCTCAGACTGTTGACAAGAATACTAGCTTGGCCCGAAAGGTCTTCCGTCTCTTCAAGGTTGGTAAATTTTAATATTCTCTTGAAATTTCTTCGAGGTTTGTAAAAAGTTCGCTACATCATGGACATGTTCATCTATTTGGGCAACATGTTCAATACTTCAATGTTCCCATATAATCTCGTCACATAAAGAAACCACTGGGTGTTGTTGGTTGGATGAATATAGAGATTAAGAGATAACAGAACATTGGAATGTACTTCGTAGTTACCAAATATTGACATTCTCATATGTTATTTCAGTAACATATTTCTCCTTCATATCACAGTTTGTCAATGATCTGCATGGTCTCATAAGTCCAGTGCCTCAAGGAACTCCGCTTCCGCTTGTGTTGCTTGGAAAGGTATAAACATGGTTACTTATTTTGTCTCCTTTTACAAAGGGATTCTTTAACTTAAACTATGCTAACGTGGAAATTCTTTCAGTCCAAGAATGCGTTGCTATCAACATTCTTGTTTCTCGATCAAATTGTTTGGCTTGGTAGATCAGGCATTTACAAGGTACATCATGGTTGTAATTATCATTTCCTACACACACGAAGTGACTTATGCCATTAAAATATCCGTTTATTAAAATCTAATTGTTCTTGGGCAGAATAAAGAGCGCGCTGATCAGATTGGGAGAATATCTTTGTTCTGCTGGATGGGGTCTTCTGTTTGCACAACCTTGGTTGAGATAGGTCACGTGTTTTACCCCTCTTCGTGCTTCATCTATAATATACTAATTGTACCCTGTACTATGCTGTATATTTATGTTTGATGTGCTCACATGATCTTCAAACTCCAGATAGGTGAACTTTACAGGCTATCAGTATCAATGAAGAAGTTAGAGAAGGACCTTAAGAATACCGATAAGCTCAAGGTTTGATATGAAGCTCCATGTATCACAATGATTATGCAGTTTTTATTTCAAGTTATTCACTTGATAATGTATCTATGTTCTCATAATATGCCGTTTAATTTGTTATTGCAGAATGACCTATACCGCAGCAAACTTCAGAAATCCAAGGAAAGAGACTTGGCACTTATTAAGTCGGCTATGGATATAGTGGTCGCAATAGGACTTCTTCAACTGGCACCTACGAAAATCACTCCTCGTGTGACTGGTGCTTTCGGTTTTGTTACCTCTCTGATCTCATGTTATCAGGTATCAATCGATTCCTCCTCATTCACTTATACCTCCTCTTTCCCTCAGACTAATCAATATGCACACGCTATTAGTCTGTGACTTTCTGAAGATTGACAATTTAATTCTTGTTTGTGCAGTTGCTTCCTTCACCACAGAAGGCCAAGGCAACCTGAATGAAGCTGCTTCCCCTCAGCAGGACATAGACTCATTGAAATAATTATATGATGTTATATACATGTTGCTATACCAATTCAAGCAATTTGTTACTGTAATGGTGTGAGTAGGTTGACATTTTGTCTCACCTTATAGTTCATCAACTCCTACTTTGATTTTCAAACAAATTACGCGATTGTCTCCCGTCAATTCCTTTGAGTTTCATTCTTGCGAATGTATTCCCCAAGCGAGATACTTTTACGCCTATTTGTCTCCTCCACATGCTTACTTTGAATTATTAGTGATTTAGTGAGACTTGCCAAATCCTTAATTAGATGCTAATCATTACTCATAATAATTATCATCAACATCATCAGAAGAAATTTCTACCTAAATAGAATAAAATTCGGACAATATGCAAGCTCACATCCAATGTGAAAACAAAGAAATTCGTTTTAGAGGTGGCACAAGATTGAAGAGATGAGAGCAATTATCGACATGATAGATAAGAGCGTGTAAGTGGAGCTGAAACTATTTTGATTGCTTTCGAAATAAAATAGAGTAACTTATATTCAGAACTATAGAACTCCAATCATCCAAGCCAAGGAGAAAATGAGTTCACATTTAGCAGTTTTCAAGAAGTACTCCAACTAACAAATAAAGAAAAAACTGTGACAAATTGGAATTTTTTTTTTTTTTTATGGAAAAGGAGGACTTTACACAAGGCAACTAAGATTCAGAATTCATTTCAGGTAATATAACTGTCAGCAGTCATGTGTTCTTCTTCCTCATTAAAAATTAATGTAAACTGTATTAAATAGTTCCATTCAAACTGAGCTAATCCATCTGTTCCCCAGAGGAACACCAATTCGAGGAAGTTAGCACCGTGCGCACTCTCACTATCGGAAGTCTTTTGAAGCGTTTGGCGAAGCGCCTCAGGGTAATACTTCAATAGAACATTTCCAGATGGTTCAAGAATTTCCAGATCAAATGCTGGAAAAAGAGGGTGTCCAATGACTCGAACATGAGACACGCTGCAGAATGCCAATAAAATGCTTTAGATAAGAAGAAACATCACGTTGGACAAGAAAATTACTAAAATAAAAGATGAAAGTGATTGTGAAGGTCACCGAAATAGGAAGGAAATAGACATACCATATATAGAATAAAATTCGGCTTCTGCCTCCTGAACTCTTCCGACGAAACAATCTGCAGGAATCCACCAATGCATAGAATCGGTTCCGGTAGCTTGAACTCCTGCAAGCAGTTTTCCTGCTCATGCAAATGTTTTGACTTTTAACACCATGGTGTATAACAAAAGGATGTTTGAAAAAGGATCCGACTTCCGAGATGGTTAAGATATGTGATTAACGACATCAAATAATTAAGAATGAAGCTCTGCAGATTGAGTCTTCAACACTCTTCATTTCGAGCAAAGGGTAGAATAAGGGGCATCTTTGCTCAATCTAAAAAGGGGTGATCTTCACTTTATTTCATCACCAATACCAGAAGCATGCATATACCTTTGAAAAAACATGAATTTAAGAACAAACCTGAACCATTGGAAAAAATTGAGAAGTGTATGTCCAAACAAACTTGTCATCTGCAGGCAGTGGCAATGGCAAATGCACAAGTTCCTTTTCTTTTATGCTTGCAGAGTTTGGATGACCCACCCGAAACCGCACAAATTCTGCCGAGTATATAGGCTTGCCTTGCTGGAAAAATGCTGAGGGAATATGATATTAAAGAAAGCACAAGATATAAAATATGTAGCATAAAAGAGTAGACAGAGAGAGAGGCTTGCAATAAAATGTTGCAGTTTAAATATCCTACAACATTAGTATATTAATAGGCCAACACATATAGGATTGTAAACGAATTGAAGCAAAGGAGATACAAGATGAAGTGCACAGCAAATTTATCATTTAACAACAGATAAGAAGAGTAGGCAGTGTAATGACCCATGCCGATCTTGAAGTCTCTAAAATATCAAGAGCTAAAATTGAAGCAGTTATGGATAGAGAAATTACCTTCGAAAGGTTGAATCTTGACTTCAGTGATAACACAAACATTAGCTCTTAATTTGTATATCAGTGTCTCTGGTATTTCAGGATTATTTTGCCCCGCACTTGACCAGTATGAGCCAGTATCATTGAATCTATCCCTTGGAATCAGAGTTTTGATGATGCTTTCCAAAGGATAATTGTCAGTACTGGTAGCACTAACAGCCTTCTCTATACAACTCCTGGACGACAGAGTGGATTTATTAAGAGCTTGGAGTAGAGAAGCATAGACACTATGCTCTTTCTTGCAGAGTTCCCATTTAGCCCCACCAAGGGGACCAGTATCAGTTGATCTACGCTTTGATTCAATTATACATTCCACATTGGAGAGTTGAGGGAACTTTCTCAAGAACAGCTGTTTAGACAGCTCATTTGTGATTACTGCACAAAGAATACAATTATACATCTTAGCTTGTACATAAACTGGTACTCATGACAACATAAAAAGGGTTCATTATGAATAAACATGTTGCTCAAGATGCATATCATGACTTAAACTGCAAGTTAGTAATGGAGAACTCAGGTAACCTAATGAAGATGACATTATATCTTTAATTATAAACAAGGGGGTTAAATAAAAAATGGACCAAACTATTTTCTATATCTATCTATCTATATCTATATATAAAAGCACGAGTTGTCTTAAAAGTTTGTTCCCTTTTTCGTGATTGATCTGCCTAAAATACCCTCCTCAAATAAATTAAAATAAAAATTTAATGAAGGACAATAACGTATTTATCTCATAAAACATTGAATAGAATCCTATCATAAATAGAAAACAAGACTCCTAAAAAACGAAAGTCAAATTTAATAGAGTATTGGTCTGCACTACTTTTCCAATTGCATAATAATATCTTTAATCAACTTTATTCATTAAAATAAGTACTCGACATTAGTATAACGAGTAATATTAAAATTAAGTACTCAAATTATATGCTCTGATGTGCTATAGCCTATATCTAATATGCATATCCAAGAAATAGTAGATCCATTACATCAAATTTTTGTAAAAAAATTTAATGCATGTCAATAGTTAATTAGAACATATTTTTGTCAAGAGGAATCCGATTATGAAAGCTATAAATTAATAGTTACAATAAGATGAAATTAATCTATACATAAAAAATATGAAGGAATACATACTTTCGGTTTCATAAGCTATCGATTGAGCTTTCAAAAGCCAATTGATTTATTACACGTTAAGCACGTGTTGTCTTAAAAGTTTGTTCCCTTTTTCGTGATTGACCTGCCTAAAATACCCTCCTCAAATAAATTACAATGAAAATTTAATGAAGGACAATAACGTAATTATCTCATAAAAAATTGAATAGAATCATATCATAAATAGAAAACATAACTCCTAAAAAACGAAAGTCAAATTTAATAGCGTATTGGCCTGCACTACTTTTCCAATTTCATAATAATACTCCATCCGTTTTTTTTTATTTGTCGTTTTAGCAATTTGCGCATGAATTAAGAAAAATAAAAAGTAGTAAAACAGGTACATTGAAAATGTAGAATGACAATCATTTAAGCCATATAGATTTAGTTGGTTGATAATTTTATCATAAAATTAGTAAAAAGAAATGCATTAAAATGTAGAAGTACAATTATCACATGCTAGAATGATAAATATTTTAAAAGCAAAAATTTATCTTCAGAGCGAATAAAAAAGCGGAGGGAGTATCTTTAAGTAACTTTTGTTCATTGTTGTTAAAATAAAATTACTCGACATTAGTACGAGTAATATTTTATTGAAAAAATAATTGAATTGAGTTTTTAAAGGTAAAAAATTGATCTTGGATTTGATCCATTTTTGTGTTTCCTTAATGTGTCCTCCTTCAACTATGATTCTTGGAAAAGATAATATGTTTCCGTTCTAAACAATTAAGTTAATAATATTTCCTTCAACCTAAAAGATCGTCAAGCCTACTTTTTCATTATTAATATTAACAAAGTTTTGTGGTGTCGATTGATACATAAAACATTAATTTGAATAAAAAAATTAAATTAATAGAAAATAATTTAAAAAATACAACAATCAACACAATAAAAAATATTGATTCAAAATTTTGAAAATCATTATTAAAGGGAATTCAAAGAAATGTTAGGAATGGAGGGTACAACTTATGGATTTTCTTGTTAGAATTACTTAATTGCACAAATATTGAATATTGCTTGTAAATTTATATATATATTCCTTTAGATCACGAACATATTTCTTGATATTTAATAATTGAAAAAATTACTATGTCCACCCCTAAAAGATCGAGTAGTTTATTTTTTTAAATAATCGAAGATATCAACTTTGTACCATTAGTTGGTACTTTACACAGGTAAATTTATTTTGAATCAAAACTATTATTTTAATAGTAAATGCATTGAATTAGAACCTTTTCAAAGTTATATAAGTCAATTACAAGAGTAAGATCAGTTAATTTTAACAATTAAAACTAAATACCTACAATTTTTCAGGATGAATGGCTATTTTTTATTTTTATTTTTTTAGCGTAATTCTATCATATTGGTGATATTACTCAATCACTATTACCAATTGTAGAGTATAATTATACACTATTTGGTATGTCCTCTAAATCTACCTTTTCAACATATATCCTACTCACTCAAAGATATTTATACTTATATTTTTTCTTGATCATCTAATATGTACTTATCTTGAGGTTAGCATACACAAAGTATTACGTATGAAAATTAATATAAAATTCATAGTATAATAAATACTAAAATTTTCACATAATATAGAATTTAATTATGTCAGATGTTCACTTAAACTAATTTAAAATTTTCACATAATATATAATTTAATTATGTCAGATGTTCACTTAAACTAATTTTAATATAATTTTTATCATTTTTTGTACTAGCTACAATACATGGAAAAGACAAATGTCGGCAGGGCAAGCAATTAGAGAAACCAGCTAACAAACAAAGTGTACATCTTGCAAAAGCTATAAAAAATCAATTACAAAGTCATTCACCAAATCGTGTTACGGAAAATGTGGAATCAAAGATATATAGTGTAGAAGTATCAAGTATAATATTATCACTAAAAATATCGAATGAGTACATTGTTCAATAATATTTGTACATAACACTACTTTCAAAAATATTTTACAGATGATAGGTACATGATTAGATAAAATGTTAGATCTAGAAATCGTGTTGCATTTATTGCAATATTTGGTGAAACATGAGAAAACTACATTGGCTGTCATGTGGAAGAATACATAGAATCCTAATAGTTAATACGATGAACGTCTATGCTCTTCATTCATTACTGTCATTTTGGAGACTTTGACTTATAAATTAAATTGTATTATCCATAATTTCTAAGTTAATGATACTAACTTTAGTTTATGTTACAATTATGAAATTTTATTAGTTCTTACATTAATTTTCAAATATTTTAATTGATTTTATTTTTTCTTAATTCATTATAATAATTTCACAATTATGCTTAATATATATAATATATTACATTATAACAATGAGATCAAATTTATTTTATATAGAAATCTCAGTTCAAAGTGACTTAATAAGCTTAATTCAAGCCCATTTTGGGAGTATGTTCTCTTTTTAAAGTTAGGAAGAGCAAAATTAGAGACGCTAAAATTCTCTCTTAACATGTAATAATTTTTTTTTTAAGTATGCATAACAATTTTTAATTTAGTTAACAAAAAATGATAGAAAATTTACAAAAAGAATAAATATTGACTTGGTTAAGATTCTTATAGTTGAGAGAAAATATGAGTTTGAAATCACCATAAATGTATAACTACGGACAATAGAAAAAGTAAAATTGTGAGAGCTTAGCGTATCTTATATTTGAAAGAAAAAAAAAATTATTACGAGGAAAAGAGCGTGATTTAGGGAACTAGTGAAAAGAAAAGTGTAACAAATTAAAACTTTGGTATAAATCTTTAAGCGAAAAAATTAATTACAGTCGTTACATACAAACCAAGTTGAAGATGTCAATATATATATCAATATACACCAAGATAAAAAAAGTCGACCACCAAAGAATCGACAGTGAAGATAGGACTAATTAATCGTAATAAAGATGACGATGTAGTGAATCTATCAATAACTTTCATATAAAACAAAAAATAAAAGAAGTTTTGATTATTTCTTGTAATGATTAATTTGTGATCGCTTTAAAACATCTGCTTAAATAATATGATTTGATAGTTAATGAAGGGGTATAATTGTGTTTTTTGATAAATTTTAATTTAACTAAAGAGACAAAGCAAATATTATAAATTACGTATAAAAGTTATGCAGTATAGGATTCTACACTTTTAAATCATCATCATCTTTATTGGTGTCTAATAATTAAAATCAGTTACTACCTCCATCATTAAAACACCTTTGTAGTTTGTCTTCCAATAAATAAAAATAAATTTTGTAATTGATACTTCATACAGTAACTTTTGTTTTGAATCAAAATTATTATTTTAATAGTACTACCTTTTGATATATTTTCATCAAATTTATAAAATATATACTGACAAATATAAATTTTAAAAATTAAGTCAAGCATTGATGGAAACTAGAAATTTTTTAGAAGCTATAGAGAGAGAGGAAATGAGTAAAGTTTTTAATGAAGTATAAGTTAACCGAAAGTATTTAAACTTAAGACTTTAAAAAACTTACTACATATTTAAAATTACCTAAATATATGTGTATGATCACTTATAAATCACTTTTTAATTTATTATTGTCGTTAATTTTCGAGCCAACGTGTTTATTTATTCTTTAGAAACTCGTCAAACATGTTTACTACACTAAAGAGAATCTAGATTCATAAATGCAATTAAGTAATTGTGGTAAAAACTTCAAAATGGACTTAACTAGGCCATAATAATCATGCTCCTAATTTTTTATATATAAGGCGTATAATTTTTCTTATTAGAAAAGATTTTTTATTACTCTTATACTCATAATCAGCCCAAATAGATGATGTGGTATTGAGTGCTTTAAATAACAATTAGTAGTAGTAGCTTGTGGTGTATAATGATTTTAGTTTTTATTTATTAAAAAGCTCGCTTCTTTTTAATAATTATTATTACGTGTATTTTTATTAAAATAAGAAATGCAATTATATATATATATATATATATATTTTTCATCTTATATACTTTTTCTAAAACTATTAATAGGCTACATAATGATGCATTTAAGGTTCTCTTATACTCATTAGGTTTATTTACTAAAATAATGTAATAATATTATTTATATAAATTACTAGATAAATATAAAATCTTCATAGTATATTAGTTGTATTAACTTAAACAACTTTTTGTTTAGAATTTGTCGTTGAAAAATAATCACAAAATACTGATTAGGAATGAATGGGCCGAGGTAATTGCGTATTACAATTTTTACATTGCAAAAGTTTTCAGCTTCTTATCCTATTAACTATCATTATTTATTGATTTAAAGTATATTGAATATTGTAAAAATAATTTTTTCAATATTATTTATTTATTAACAATATTTATTTAAATAAGAAGGAGGAGTTTGCAGGAAGGAATGAACTTATAAAGCATTCATCTTGTAATTAAAAGCTGTCGAGAATGAAGATTGTAGATTATTATGGTAAAATTCACATACATCTTTATTTTCGATGTAATAAGTATGTGTTCATATTAAATAATGAAATTCGAAGTCTATGCCTAATTAAAATATTGATAAAAAATATGAAAAAGTCAAATTCAAACAACCAATGCATCCACATTGAAAATAAACTCAACTTACAAAGAAATGAAAAGTTTAATTAAGTGGTAAGTATATTGGTTTATATTCTCAATTATCATATTTTTGAATGCTACTTTTTTAAAAATTGTTTCATATTTATGTTTGTTGGTCATATTTTTTATCTTCATTTCTTGATCATGTATATTGATTTCATATTGTTGTTGTTTTTAAGGTAGTCTTAACTCTTAATTGCCTCAATTAATTTTATGATAATGAATCATTTTCTTTTTAATATATGAGAAAAGAAGATAGGACATCTAGTAAATAATCCACAGAAGAAAATAACAAGAATCGATAATATGATTAATTAATCTTGATGAGGATAATGACCACCAATGTATATATATAAGATAAGAAGAATTTTTTGATTATTTGAGTATTATGATTGTATAAATTTTTAAATAAGGAAGTTTAAAATATATAAATGATATTTTCATTTTTGATGATTTCATAGTTCTAAAAAAATGATACTCTATAAAATTTATAAAAATTTATTCATTACATAATTTTCTTTATCTATGTTTGGTTACCTTTCATAACTATAACAAAGAAATAACAGAAAATACCTTGAGGTATCACGTACAGCGTCTTATTTTTTCTTAGTACAAAAAGGTCCAAGTTCATATAAAAAAACAGCAGTCACAGCCCACAAAGCTTACCAAAATGGCGCCAAAATCGCGAGACTCCACTGGCATGAACTATATCAGCAGGATCATCCAAATTCACTAAGATGTTAAATGCCATGTCATTCTGTAGCCATCGCAAGAAATCAACACGAGTATCCATTTCAAGCGGCCAGCCACACTAGTAACTGAGTGACTGAACCTTTATAATGCAACCTGAAAAGCTGACATCATATCAGAGAAGGAAAAAACATAGATAACTTTATTAGAAGTAAAATAAATATTTAAACAGATGAAATTACACTATCAAAAACCAACATATTGCTGCTACAACCTTGCGGACGCTATTTAGCAGAATGATATCTTAGTAATGAATTAACAAATCAAATTCTAAAATTTAACAGTATAAAACGAATAAGGCCAACTACAAAACAATTGAAAGGTTATGTGCTCAACCTAACTATCCATTTGTTTTTTAAAAAGTGGATTATTCTACTAAAGGTGTGTTTCATTGATGAACGGAATCGAAATAAATGTTCCTCCAATTCCATTTCAATCCCAAATCCATACCTCAACACACACACACACCTCAAGTACTAGAATTCAACCGGTCAGCAAAAGGGAAAAATACAGTTTGCATAGTAAAGATCAATACTTTATAACATAAAGAGAGTCTTCATGCTCAAAAGAACCCCAATTAAAACCTCAAGAACTACATAAACGCCTAATTGATCGGGATTCGGGGTCAGTAATAAGCAACCCCAATTACACGCCCCATGGCACAAAATCACCAGCACGACAATATTCATGATCAATAAACACATTTCAATTACTAAAATTCAACAAAACCAGAAGAAAATACACAATTAGCATAGTAAAGATCAATACTTTATAGCATAAAGAGGGTCTTCATGCTCAAGGAACCCCAATTAAAATCTTAAGAACCACTTGAATGAATCATCGGTCGGGACAGTTAGTCAGTAATAAACGGCAATCACCCCTCCCCACCCCACCCACCGTCAAATCCGCAGCGACAATACTCATGATCAACAAACACACTTCAAGCACTAAAATTCAACTGGCACCAGAAGGAACAATACAGTTTTAACAGTAAAGATCAATACTTTATAGCATAAAGAAGGTCTTCATACTCAATTAAAATCACAAGAACCACTTGAATGAATCCTTCGTCAGGGCAGTAATGAGCACCCCAATTACACGTCTCACAATATTCATGATCAACACACACACTTCAAGTACTAAAATTCAACTGACACAAGAAGATAAAATACAATTTGCATAGTAAAGATCAGTACTTTATAGCATAAACAGGTTCTCCATAATCAAAGAACTCCAATTAAAATCTCAGAAAACACTTCAACAAATCCTTACTCATTCAATAACAACCAACCCAATTACACACCCCAGAGCTTAAAATCACCAAAAAACAATATTTATAACCAACCCATCAATCTTTTTTCACGAGAACTCATCAACCACATCTAAACTCACCAAAAAGACAATATTTATGACCAACCCATCAATCTTTTTCACTAAAAATCATCAACCATATACAATAAAACACAAATCCAGCTAATAAAAAACATGCATACTCCAATTTAAATAGAAAAGAAATAAATATAAGGTCAAAGATCACACCTTTTTCTTCAACAAATGCCTCAAAAATTCAATTCAGACCTAGAAATATAATCAACAATGACAATTAAGTATAAATATAAGTATATATAAAAGTGTGCTTATATAGTGAAACTAATAATTGGTTTTTTTTTTTAACGGAGCATCTAGTCGAAACGAGTGTGCACCGGCTAAGAATTGGGTCTTGAAGGTATTTTCAAGACATGAATAATATGATGTAATAGTGACGTTTATCCTTGTTGTTGGAAGAAACTGATATAAATACAATTATATTTTTCTGTTCTCACAACAACAACGTGTATAAAATTGTTTAATAGGATAATAAGATTTGGAAATTAATATATGTAATTAATGTAAATATATATAAGGAAATTTAGATGGGAAAATGCAGTAATAGAATTTGTGAAATTATAGAATATGATTAGTTTGGCTTTATCCTAAACATGTCATAATCCATAGGTATCGGATAGAAAATATAACTTAGTATTAAAAATTGGATCTATAAAATCAATATTCGAATATTGACAGTTGATGTATAATTGTCAACTGAGTCTAATATCTATAGAAATTATTTCTACTCGTAATTTAACCATTCACAAATTGTATCTTATAGAACAGATGGGCAACTATTTTGAACCAAAAATGTCAAAGTTATATAATAATACAGGCAGCCCATCAAATTAATAATATAAAACTAGATTTGATTTCTCCAAGTCAGACTGTTACCTACCCAAGTTAACAAACAATCGAGCACTATCGAATATAGTAGAAATTCGCGACTTAAATTATCTTTGATTATTGAAAAATATCGAGAGAGAGAGATAGCTTATGTTTAGCGTCGAGCTTCGGGAATATGATGCTAAATTAATAGTGCTTTCTTTTCGTTCGTTTTAAATTTATTTACGCGGTATGTGGAGATGTGTTTTTTTATTATAATAAAGCTTCGATAAATTAATACTCGGGACATTGAGATAAATCGCATGCGAATTTATATTTTCTGAAATTAGTTCGACCAACCTTACGACTAAGGGATAGAGATTAAATTAATAGTCGTCTTTCTTTTTCGTTCGTTTTTCATAGCGATTGTGAAATAGGAGGAGAAAATGATCATGGGATTTGTGGCGTGAACAATTTTTCTTACTTTTTAGCGGGTTTTTCTGATTATCATTCTGGGTTGAAGTCGGATTAATTAATGCTCGATTTTTTTAATAATAATATTTCAGATAATATTTTTGGATTCATTAAATTTATTTCGGGGATAGATTTGTTAAATAAATAATTGTCTTCTTTTTAAATTCTTTTCGTTATTTGTCTTGACATCGTATAAAACTTTTTTCCTTTCCTTGTGATTTTTTCTCTTTTTTAACGTTTTTGATTATCATTCATTAGAAGCTACGATAAGTGTCTGCAATTATTTAACTAAAGCTACCACAGATAATATTTTTGACGCGTGTCGTTGAGTTAAAATTACGCCTGACGTTTATATTTTCTGAAGTTAATTCGATATTATTAAATGAAACGTTTAAATGAATTATTAAATAAAATATCGTTTAAGATCACTCTTTAATGTTCAATTTATACGTCCAAAGTAATTTACATTATCAAAGACCAAAGGCTAATGTTATTATCCAGTTGTAGTTATAAAAGATGAAATGCGTGGATTCCACGGTCCTGCATCGTCCAGTTGTACCTTGTGTATCAAATGTTGTACTTTGGATATTTAAGGAAAAAATAATTAAATATTATATTACCTCACCAATCTCAGCTTTATCTCCCTCAAATTTTTTGCATTGTCCATAATCTTGAAAGCTCTTCAAACCCCCATCGATTAATTTTATTTTCTTCACCTCTTTATCTCTAGAACATCTAACTGAGCAAATAACCCTTTCCCCCTTCCCCCCCCCCCCACGATTCGCGGCATGTAAGATATTATATGTGTAACTGAAGCATCTTCATTTTTTGAAGATTTATATGTGTAACATATTGGGGTTTAATTCATTTTGCTTAAATTGTTCATTTTTTCAAGGTTTAGATGTGTAAGAATATTGGGTTTTAATTCATGTTGCTTGAGTTGTTCATTTTTTGAAGATTAAGATGTGTAAGAATATTGGGTTTGTGGTTTTCATCCTTTTTTACTAACTAGGTAGTGTTAGCTGCAAAGTAATTGTATTTCTTTAACTTGTTTTTTTTTAAACAGACATTTAGTTTGATATCTGATCTGGGGTTTTCAACTTTTTAATTCATGTTGCTTAAATTGTGAATGTTTTGAAGATTTAGATGTGTAATAATATTTTGTTTGTGGACTTTTATCGGTTCTTTGATTTGGAGACAATAAAGTTTGATTTTTTTTTTTTTTGATCGACATTGACTAGGTAATAGGTATTGTTAGCAGCAAAGAAATTGAGTTTAGTTGGTATGTCAATTATGTAATATGTATATCTAATTGTATGATTTTTTTTTTTTGTTATAAGGCCGAAAGTCAGAAACTAATTAAATCCTAAGCTAAAATGTGAAAGCTAATGTTAGTTTTATGATGCACCATCGGGGCTAATATTTGTCTTTAATTATTTTGTTCTTGAATTAAACTGAATTGCATAGTTATACAAGATAAATCAGTTTCTTTGATGGCTACACTATTTATAGAACTTTGAAACAGTGATATGTATAAAGATAATTATCATTCAAACTTGTACAACTCCTATTTTGCAACTTCTATATTATGGAACTAAAAAAGTACGGAGTAATATGCTATGATATTAAAAAATGTTATTGAGTTCAATATTGTAGTTCGACCGCTGTTTCTTGAGGGTTGTGTTTGGTCTGTCCTAAATTTATTGTCCAGTTTTTGTTGACTCAATTTGTCGGGGTTTAGGGTTAGGGTTCTTCATATGTTTTTAATAGATTTCAATCTTAATTCAATAATTAACAAATTTATATTACTTTCATTTTATTATTTTCGTTAGATCTGTTTTTTTTTTAAATGATTTTTGGAGTCCTTAGCTAATGACATTAGAATTGTGTTTTTGCAGAACAAAGTCATGTAATTTTTAAGGATATGGTGATATATCTCTTAGCACCTTCGTTGGGCATTTTCGCAGAAGATTATGGATATTATAATCATAAAGGAGAGGTGGTGGACTGGTTGGATATGGGAGATATCAAGGTATCTAATTTTGTATGCAATTAAATTAGTAGAGATTGTTGCTTTATTTTTCATAGAATGGACATTCGACATCCTACTTCTGTTGGTCACAGACTTACAGCACAAAATGATGTATTTATAATATGCAGAAGTTCAGACTTTCTACATATTTGGCTGACTTTAACTCCTTTCTTTTACCTCATAGAAGATAATGGATACTATAATCAGAGTAGAGGTGGTGGATGGGGTGGATATCGGAACAATGAAGGTATTTAATTTTTTGTATGATATTGAATTAGAGCAGAGACTTTTGGTTTATTTTTCATAGGTTCAAGCTGCATTTCTATGTATGCATATGTTGTTCAACAGATTTAAGATTGTATTTTCTTTTCTGTGTAATGAGATATCTAGGATTGTTGGGGCGGGTGATGATTGGGTTGAGAGTTGAGACATACTCACGTCTGTGTAAAATGGTATTGAGTACATCCTTCAACTGGTTAAAGCCAATTTCAAAATCCTATGATAGGAATCGAGATTTTGTGCATAAACTTCAAGGAGGATTTAGTTTTCTATTCTGTGTTTTTTGGACCCACCAGAATCTTCGTAGTATTTCATTATTAATATGTGTTGGATGCATGAAATAATTTAAGCTTCAAGTGGAGGAAACAACTTGCATATACTTGCGAGAAGGTCAGTTTATTGAAATTGATGATGCCAGGAATATAATTTTTGCTGGTCTGGTGAATCTGCTCTATTTTGATTTTTTTGAAGAATGCTTCTTTATATATAGTCATTTTGGTTTATGTTTAACATCCATAAGCATATATGAGTTAGTGAGAATGTGCAAGAACATGTTCTGAGTCAAGTTTCATTCAGGCTCTTGTTCAGGATGAAGTTATTGCAAAGCTCTACAGTGATTTTCTGGAAATTGCTAGAGATTGTAAGGTCTTCGCAGAGGAAGAATGTAAGAAGGTTATTTTATTCTTTGAACCTTCTTTATCAGTGCCTCTACTATATATTAGATTGCATCTACCTTATTACACCTATATAGGAAGTAAACTGAGACACGTTTGGCCAATTAGGCTTTTATTTTTTGGCACTAGATGACTCCTGACTGCAATTTTGGTGGTCGACACTTAAGAGGTTATGTATTCTGGGGGACTACATTCAATTTCTTGACATTAAATAAATAATGTTCTCCAAACTTGTTCTCCTTCAATTATGCAACCATTGAAGACTTATGAAGTATTCATTCTACAATGTTGCAAGATATTGAGAAACATAATTTTGCAAAAGAGCTATTTGCCTACATTGTTGTGTATAATAAAACTTTGTTTCCTTTGGCTAAAGGAGATCCAGCAAAGGATTCATGTGAGTATCTTTTATTTGGTTTGCTTAATTTAGTAGGATCAATTGCATTTATGAAATACTATGCATTTATTAAATACTATCTTACGTGAATCTTTATCAAAACATGTACTTGCATTATCAGTTGGTGCATTTAATTACCTGGAAATAGCTTCCGGTAAATTCAGTGACTTTCTTGGGGAGAAATTCAGTCAAGTCACTAAGTAGTGTAATTGATGCACTTCTATGGAATCCTCATTTCAAGGCACTAAAATGACTTGATCACATATATATTCATTAAAATTGGAATTTTCGATTCTTAAACTTTGATTATTACTATCTTCAGGTTGATGCTGCATATGTTCCTTTTGTTGAGAGATTCCAACTCATTCTGTGAGAAGTGGACCAGATTGACATCACAGCAGGCAGGCCAAAACTATCATCATGGATTGAGGTATATCAATTGTGGGTTAAATTTTTCCTTTGCCTGAAATTGCTTATTTCCATTACGTTGTTGCTTACAAACCCTGGGGAATTCCAATTTGCATGAAGCATTAATAACTCAACAAGAAAACTTAGTGTGCCATGAAGTTTGTTGTCGAAGAAAATTATTATATGGAAATTTGTTTAAATATCTATCTTGCCTAAAGGCATCTATCCATGGATCTTGAATGGTGTAGCATCAATCATGTTGATAAAATAATTTTACATGTGTATTTAAATAATTTGATTGAGGTGTAGCATCAATCATGTTGTATTTAAATCATCATGGATTGAGGTATATCAATTGATGTATCGTTCCGACGCTGCAGGAAATTAACAAGTTAATCGTCTACAAGCCAACAAAATGTGACCCAAGTATTTGGTGGATTTGTACAACACTCGTTTAATGGTAATTTCTAAGCTTCTATACTACTAGAACTGGTCATTCTTGTATATGTAAAAATATTGTTCTAATGAGCCAAATCTCAATCAATCTAGATTGATCACTGCAAGAAAAAAGTATATATGGTATCTTCTTACATTATAATACTAATTACATAATTGCATCCTTAAAATTTTCATTAAACATCATAGGGTTCCGCAAAGGAAAATTTGCTCCTGGAGAAGAATGATGGCGGTTGAGACCTGAAATCCTGTTTCCATGAACTCTGCATTGATGACTACATTATCTCTTAAGACTTTCAAACAATCATATGTATTAAGATACTTATTACCCAAACTTTATGGTCATGATCTTTTGCAACTTCCACATCATGAAGCTAATTGTAATCTGTCATTATATTGAAACAAAATTATCAAGTTCGATGGAATTATAGTTTGCCCAACTATTGAATAGGTCATCACACCTCATTAGTATATTTGTAAGAATTGTAACCAGAGATGATTATCAAATGTCAAATGTCACTATCTTGCATAGTTGCATTGCATCAATCATTGAGAGTTACCTTATGGATAAAGACTTAAGATGTTCAAGATTATACCCTATGATTAGTAGTTTGGTGCCATTTCAGTAGAGTGAGTTACCTTATGGATAAAGACTTAAGATGTTCAAGATTATACCCTATGATTAGTAGTTTGGTGCCATTTCAGTAGAGTTTTACTCCACAACAGGAGACTTTTTTTCTTCTATATATTTACATTTGCCTCCTCCATCTGGCAAAACCTATTATCTACATGCTGAAACAAAGTACATTTGTTGAATACCATGTTTTATAGTTTTTAGGTTTTTTAGTTAATAAATGCTTAGATTTTTCTTGTGATTTTTAAAAAAAAAAAGTAAAAATAGTCAAAATGTGCATTGAAAATATAAAATGTTAATTAATTAAAATTATATTATTGGTTGGTTGACAAGTTTAATAGAAAAAGTAGTTAAAAAGTATATTGAAAATATAAAATCACAATTTATTATGTTAGAATGATAATTATTTTAAAACAAAAAATTATATTAGAATAACCAAATTAAAAAAATCGGAAGAGTATCGGTTAGCTATTTGAAAGTCGATTGTTACGTCTCTTTATCTTTCGCTAAGATACCGAAAATAAGTGATAAATACATCTAAATTCTTGTTTTAAAATAAGTGATTGTTTGTTTTTTAGTCTGTTTTATCTCATTGAAATTCTAAATTCTTATAAATCATTGTTTATCTTTGTTTTCGTTAGTTATGTCTTTATCTTGTTGAAAATTGTGAAAGCTTTATTCTTTTTTTATTGATTCATGCTTCTTTAATAAAGTCTTTTTTTGTTAGATGATTATTTATTTTTGTAACGGAGAATGAGATTATAATATGCATCTTCATTTTCTTGCTAGATCCCACATCAACATTCTGACCTCTGATAAATTGGTTCAAGAAGCTCTTTGCATGATTAACATCTCAGGACTTTATTTACAGTCAAGTTCTTTGATATAGAAGTTCTTTAGAAGTTAATACAGACATTTTAATGTCTGAGTTGCAGTCTATGAATTTATTATCATGGATTCATGGACGAGCAACGGTATATATACCCATAACCCACTACCCAAAGAATTTGTTTTTGGTCATTCATCAGATGGATATTCTAACATGGCTATTCTCATGTTTGTTGTAGCCACTATGCTTCTTGTCTGGATTATCTTGGAAGCTTAAAAGCAAATCTTTTGCTCGACATTAGAGTTTTGTATGAGCCGAGCTATACTAAGCGGTTAGACTCGAATAGTCACCAAATCGAACTTAACTTCCAACTCTAGATGCCTAACTTGCTTCAATAGCTAGTGAATAAGTTTTGGCTCCATTCTTAAGAGTTAATTGCCAAAATGGTCCCAACAATTGGAGGTCAATTACATTTCGGTCCCCATAAGTAGTAACGTTGTGCAAATGGTCAATTGCATTTCGGTACTAGCAGTGTGTATGCGTAATGCGCAAATGTCCTAAATTAACACTTATGTTAGATTTATGAAACAACTTTAGTAGATTTTTCAATTTTGATTAAATTTTGAGTCAAATATCTATTACTCCGTATTTACTCACCAATCCACTAATTCACCACATGGCAAACATTCCAATTATTTCAACATAGTTTTTTCATTTATTATTAAAAGCAAAATTACAAATTACGTAAAGATAAAATTTAAAAAATAGGACCTAAATCTCCCCGGTAACATCTTCGTCTTCTATCATGAAGTATGGATGGAGACCCTGAAAGAAGCGGGGATAAAATTCAGCGATATAAGCGCGTCGGCCCAAGTGATAAAAGCGGCTGGCGTAGAAATAATTTTAGGAAAAGATTCAAACAAAAATTCCCCATTAAAAAGGCTACAGTCAAAAATATCGCTATGCCAAAATATCATAGGTTGAGCACCTTACAAAAGGCAAAAGAGTTGAAGAAATGATTGAAAATTTGAGATATCTCAATCTATTGCCATTTGTTCATAATTACAATGAAAAGCCCCTCATAATACATCCATTTTCATTTCAGTAATCACTACAAGTAGTAGTCAACTAATATGTGGTACCTTATGCTTCATACTTAGTACCATCAATCCCTATATTCAATCTCCATTAATACACCTCTGTTTCTCACCACCTACACAGTAATATATAGATTATGCTCTTTTTCTCCTCACAATTTACTGTTTTCTTCAGAAAATTCACAACTTTATTACATAAATTATAGTGGGTATTTATCAAAATCAACTTGTATGATTAGATTCTGCTATTTCTCATAATTATTTTACTGTTTTCTTCACAAATATCACATATTTATTGCATAAATCTTTGTTGGTATTTGTGTTTTGATCAGATTCTACTGTTTTCTTAATAAAGTTCACATATTTAGTGTATAACTCTTTGTGGGCATTTGTGTTTTTGCTCTATATGCTTCAAAATCAACTTGTATGCTCAGATTCTGCTATTTATTATAGTTATTTACTGTTTTTTTCCACAAAGTTCACATCTTTATTGCATAACTCTTTGTGGGCATTTCAGTTTTTGATCTGTATGCTTCAATATCAACTTGTTTGATCAGATTTTACTATTTCTCATTACTATCTTACTGTTTTCTTCACAAAGTTCACATCTTTATTGTATAAATTATTCAGCTTGTATGATTAGATTCTGCTATTTCTCACTATTTTACTGTTTTCTTCATAAAGTTCACATATTTATTGCATAAATTATTGTGGGGTTTTGTGTTTTTGCTCTATATGCATCAAAATCACCTTGTATGATCAGATCTTGAAATGGGGCATTTGAATCTACCATCTTCCAAAAGAACTGTTCAAAGATGGACCATTTTGGATTTAGTAACAGCATCTTTCTTTGGAGCTGTTATAGTGTTCTTCATTTTAGTGTTCACACCGTTAGGCGATAATTTAGCTGCTTCTGGAAGGCAGACTTTGCAGAGGTCTTCTTCTTCTTCGGTGGATCCGAGGCAACGAAGCCAGATTGTGGCTTTGGTGGAGTCTGTTGGGCACGCAATTGAGCCTTGCTCTGCCGAATTTGTTGACCATATGCCTTGTGAGGACCCGAGGATTAATAGTCAGCTTAGTAGAGATATGAATTACTATAGGGAAAGGCATTGTCCTAAGGTGGAGGAGACTCCACTTTGCTTGATTCCTCTCCCCGAGGGTTACCGTGTTTCTGTCCAGTGGCCAGACAGCTTAAGCAAGGTTAGATTTCTTTGATGATAATTGTTCGTATTTAGACGTGAAGTTTGTATTTCAGAAAGGTCGGGTTTTTAACTTATAATTCTTTGATAATTGTTGGTGTTCGGTCTATTTTGGAGTGTTTGGAGGTGGAATTTTGCTATGTACTTCATTTCATTCAGTTTATGTTTGTAAGAATTCGACCGGAAACTATTAAGTATGTGTAAATCTAGAGTATAAGGATCTCGAGATTTTGTGGCTTGAGGTTTAGGGGTTTTTAAATGTCATAACGTGTGCAATATCCCCTGATGCATACCATGTTATGACTGATAGGTAAGTTATAAAGGATTACAGAAGTGTGATGTAAGCTTTGTATAAGATGTAATTAAGGATCTAAGATCAAGTTAAGGAACTACATTTTACCGAGTTAGAGGTATTAAGTTCAGTGTTAATTCCTCCAGACAGCATTTATGCGAGCATAGAGTTGATGTTGATTGTTTTTCTTCAAAATGATTTGCCTGCACTGCAGTTCAAATTTTTTATACTGGAAATCTACTTCTCTGACCCACTCCTTTACATGTGTTTCATTTAGCAGTTGAGTGTGAAGTTCATTTTGATAATTCGAGTATGTACATCTTTTCCAGTAACTTGAAAATTCCTTTTTTAATTTGTCAAGCAGATATGGCATGACAATATGCCCTATAACAAAATAGCGGATAGGAAGGGCCACCAGGGATGGATGAAAAAAGAAGGTCCATACTTTATATTCCCTGGTGGAGGTACAATGTTCCCAGGTGGTGCATCACAATATATTGACAAACTTAAACAGTATATTCCTGATATAGCAGGAAGATCTCTCCGGACTGCTCTTGATATGGGCTGCGGGGTAGGAGCTTTTCTTCATTTCATTTTTTCATTCTGATTATATAGCTCATATATGCTCGCATGATCTTTAAGATAAATTAGTTTTTCGTAATTGTAGGTTGCCAGTTTCGGTGGGTATATGCTTGCTGAAGACATTTTGACCCTTTCGTTTGCTCCAAGAGATTCACACAAAGCGCAGATACAATTTGCTCTGGAGAGAGGAGTGCCAGCCCTTGTTGCCATGCTTGGCACGCTTAGACTACCATTTCCTGCCTTTGGCTTTGACATGGTGCACTGTTCTCGATGTTTAATCCCTTTCACTGCATATAGTGAGTGTTCTATTCGTGTGGTTCTTCTGTAGGTGCATGGATGTAGTATCTTGCATTGGTTTATGATATATGTCTTTTGCAGATGCAACATATTTTATGGAAGTTGACAGGTTACTTCGCCCAGGAGGGTACCTGGTAATCTCTGGCCCCCCTGTGCAGTGGCCTAAACAAGATAAAGAATGGGCCGATCTGCAGACGGTGGCCAGATCATTGTGCTATGACTTACTTGCTGTAGATGGGAACACTGTTATCTGGAGAAAACCAAATGGTGATTTATGTCCTCCAAATCAAAATGAATTTGGTCTTCAACTGTGTGATAAATCTGATGACCCCAGTGTTGCATGGTAACTCTCAAATTTCTTGCTTTCTGTGCTTACATATGCTGTTTAACTGCTTCATTGTGTTTTAACTTTGCAAGTGTATATCTACCTTTCTAAAGGTGCATGGTTCACTCTTTAGTTGCCCGTTTTTGGATAGAAATGCTATTTTAAATGATTACTATAAGAAATTGGAGTTATATCTTTGGCAGGTATGTCAAGTTGAAAAAGTGTGTGAGTAGCACAAGTGTAATTAAAGGAGAAATTTCTGTTGGGAGTATGGAAAAATGGCCAAAAAGATTGACGAATGTCCCTTCAAGAGCTAGCTTGATGAAAAATGGTATGGATGTGTTTGATGCTGACACCCGGCGGTGGGCCAGAAGGGTTGCATATTATAAGAACACATTGAACTTGAAGTTGGGGACACCGTCTGTGAGGAATGTCATGGACATGAATGCATTTTTTGGAGGCTTTGCCGCCGCTCTTGTTTCCGATCCGGTATGGGTGATGAATGTTGTTCCAGCTAGCCAACCAGCCACACTTGGTGTCATATATGACAGAGGCCTTATTGGAATTTACCATGATTGGTTAGTAATCATTCCTGTGCCTTTTTTCATAACCCTTTTCATATCTTTCAAGAGTTGGAAAGCTATCAGAAATCCAGTGATAACTAGTGCAATTAGTTAGAGTCATCCTCTGACCAACATAGCAGATTTGAATCATGAATTCATGATCTTAGATAGCACGACTATCCCTGTTGGTTTATTGTTATTCGCAAAAGGATAATTTTTTCTTTTTCTGTTTACTCAATCCTTCGGAGAACTTATGTCACAATGACTATATTTATTTTTTTAATTTTTGTCTGTGTTCTAGTACAGACAAGGTGCTTAAGGATGTTACATAAGCACAGTGCTCAAGTTAGATAGTGATTACCAATATTGATTATGTACCCAAAATGCACCTAATGCGGGTACTATCTGCTAAAAAACTCAATTTTGTATACCCATGTTGAGTGTGTTATAGGTGTGAAATCAATATAGGTACTCAAAGTCGGGTTTCAATAAGCACTGAAACTCAAGCCGACGTGCTTCTTCAAACTTTGGTAGTTGTTTAAAATTACAATTTGCCTGTTGATTCCCTCACATCTAATATATTTTAGGCTTAAATTCTTCCTGTCCCCTAAAACTAAGACGATCTGTCAGTTTGTCCCCTGAATTTTGAAAATCGATCAGTTTGTCCCTCAACTATCCGAACTGGTCATTTTGGGGATTCTGTCCTCTTTTGCAGTTAAAATTGATAGATTTCAAGTTTTAATAAAGGGCAAAATAGGAATTGTACATATATTAAACTTTTGGGTCATTTGTTGAATACAAAAAGTTATTTGGGCCTCTGTTGAATAATATAAAAACATTATATAAAAAATAAAAATTTGAACCCCCACCCCCATCAACACCGTAACCCCAACCCAACCAAACAGCCCTTGCAAGGCTGCAATCTTCTCTGTAATGCCTATCATGGCCAAATCAATATTTTATTCTTGCATTTGGGCAACTTCATTGGATTTAGGGACGAATTCACTTAGCTCCAATCCTCCATGTAGTATTAGTGGATTTGGTGTTGGGACAAATTTGCTAACTCGACTGGTGTTTTGGAAATCAACCATATTTGTTTCCCTGGCTTCTTTAACGAAGACTATTGCGAACTATGTTTAATGTATTTGCCCTTACATTGGAAAGGTTAGATTTCTGGTGAAAATAGTACCAAGTAATAATCTGTTAATTGGTTGATTTTCATTTGTTTTAAAGTGGCCCAAATACCTTTTGTTATTAAAATTGACCTCAAAAGTCTAATATATTGTATAATTCCGGTTTTGCCCTTCACTAAAAGCTAGATTTCGTCGATTTTAACACTAAAACTGGACGGAATCCCTCAAATGACTAGTTCAGGTAGTTCGAGGGGCAAACAGACCGATTTCGAAAGTTCAAGGGGCAAACTAACCAGATCGTTAAAGTTTAGGGGGTAGGAAGAATTTAAGCTTTTATTTTATGGTAAGGATGAACTATGAAGGTCATTCACTCATTCCATAAAGCAATAGGATAACTTATCTGTTTAATTTACATTTTGATAGGTGTGAACCTTTCTCTACATATCCTCGATCATACGACTTCATCCACGTTGGTGCCATTGAGTCTCTCATAAAGGATTCCGGATCTGGAAAGACCAGGTATCTGCTTCTCGTCATTTTACAACTTTTGCTCATCTCAAATCTCCTTGGTGCTTTTTTACACTGGTCATAAGAAAAAATATGCTGGTCTGAGCTTCCGAGGCCTAACTTCTATACAAGATAGGGCTAAAACTGTAGAATTATGAATTTACCATTATTTTAGCCTCTATCTATTATCATCAGTGACCAACGGCAGAACTTAAATGAAAGATACATGAGATTGATCATCATTTTATTCATTTTCCCATACCAATTACCAAGGTTAGCACGGCTAATGATATCAGCCCAAATATTAATCACACGGCCTTGACTATCAACTACGGATTGGTTGAAGTTGAAATCATTTGGGTTGAAAGCCGTAGTGCCGAGTGAATTGAATGCTCTTTGGCAGATTTCAGAAATCCTGAACAATCTCTGATAATCTCCTCATTTTATTAGTTTTAACTGGTTGTGGTTGGACTACATTTTCAACATGCACCGAAATTGATTGTGATCGCTTTCTTAGAAGTAAACTACTATGTAAATGAATATTTCTTGATCTTCTGTAGGTGTAGCCTTGTGGATTTGATGGTGGAGATAGATCGAATGCTACGCCCTGAGGGGACAGTAGTCATTCGAGATTCACCCGAAGTAATCGACAAAGTCGATCGCATTGCTCATGCAGTTAGATGGACCTCAAGGATTCATGACAAGGAGCCTGAATCACAAGGAAGGGAAAAGGTTTTGGTAGCAACAAAGAAGTTGTGGAAGTTGCCATCTGGATAGTGCATAGTGCGTACCACTGATCATGTTGTTATAGTGTAGTTTATTTAAATATTTTTTTTATATATGTAACTTATTTCTTGATATTATATCTTTTGCCAAAAAAGAACAGAATTTGATGCCAAAATGGTGTAACTTTTATAGGAAAAGATGTAACACGTAAAAATGGAAACAATTATGACTCTTTATAAACTACTGTACTATGGATTAACAAATTTATTTGTATTAAACGGTTGCTCATCTCAAAAACGGTTATCTAATTGGTTATGTTTTGTTTTTTTCAAATACCACTGTAATTTCCTTATGCATTTATTCTACACTTGGGCACAAGTAAATATCAATCATGAGTTAATATATCTTATTAGTACTTTGAGGAGTTTTTGGATGCGAAAGAAGGTTAAAGTACCTGACGAAACTTTTGTTCAAGAAGTCACAAAAATCGTTTACTATTATAAGCTACCTTTAATTTATGTTATATTTAATGTTTTCTTCGGTAAGTCTCCACCTGTTGGAGTTCTTGTTACTATTATGGTTTGTATAAAACCATGAATATTTGTAATATTTTTTTATTATCTATCAAAAAAAAATTACATATAATTCTCGAACTATTAATTAAGCATTAATTTGTTGCCTATACTTCTGACTTTGGAATCTGATTTTTTCGTTTCAGTTTGTCTCCTTCATCCTTTTTCTCTTTCATACAAGATCATAATTCCATCATTCATTCTTTCTTTCAATATAGATGATCCTATTTTATCATTTTAAGATGTTATTTTTACTCAAAGAAATTGGGATTAATCAATAATGATAAAATTAATTAAGGGGTTATGAATTTTGATTTGTGCACATATGTAAAATATATTAGTACCACTTCCAAAAAACTCTAGATAATGGCAAAGTCATTTAGGATAATACTTTTTTTGCATTATTTTCTAACAATAAGTTACAAAGTTTTTTTAGGCAAAACAAAATAATACAAATTCTTATTTTACCAAGTGAGATAGGCTATGATAACAAACACATATTCATTTTAATTTATTTTTTTGGTCGATTAAACTTGGCCTTATAAATCCCAGTATTTATAATATGGATAAGGTAATGTCTTATCCACAGAAGCTAACTTTTATCTGTTTCGGCAGAATCCTCTCGAGAGAGAGCACTTGAGACACATTGATGATGTTAGCCTCCATTCGATTATATGTTGGGTTATACATAAAATTCATAAACTCTAGATACTTTTATATAATATATGTTTAATTTTTCGAAGTCTTAACATGCCGTTGTTATGTTATCATATCTCGCCATCGAAAATATATCATCTTGGCTTGTTCGCAATGCGTAAAATGAAATGTAAATATTATTGCAAATATGGATCATAAAAAATTGTGAAATCGTCGCTGGCGGTCGCCGAAGTTTACGCCTGGAATTCTTGAGGGAGGTGGTGTAAGGATGTGGAACCAGGCGGGTCGAAGGGCGATAAGCTTCGCTTTACAAGCTACTTGATAAGAAATTTCGACGTTTAACGCTCACCGTTATTTTATTAGTTGAATTATGCCCGGGGTGCAAACATGGATGATGATTTGGTGAATAGAGTCCCAAAAACTCACCTGTGACTTTGCTGGTCAAACAAGTGGACGAATCTCCACCCGAATATCCAGGGGCATAATTATTATTGCCTCAAACTCACAACCTTCTTTCTACTTTTCAATTCATACATTCCAAATCTCCATTAACCAATCTCTACCGACCGATCTATCACCACAATCCCATCCAACGATCCATAATAAAAGTTTGACCACCAACTTCAAACATGGCCACCTTAACTCAAATAACAAATTATCAAAATACAAAACAAATATTTCTCTCTTTCCTATCTATTTATACTTTTTCCTTATTTTTTTCAATTCGTCATTATTATTACATTAATTCGAATATAAACTTTGATATTATGAATAATATTCACGACATTTCACTAAAAACTTGATAATAAATTACTTCTATTAATCATCTAAATAAATATATTTGAAATTATTTATGGTTATTGATAAGTCCAGTCACTCGTTATTAAATTGTTACATATCTATAAATAAGAGGCACACATGATAAATTCAATACTAATATATTAATAAAATCTTGATAGGTCTTATCACACATTGATAAATAATCGATATATTAATAAGATTTGAAGCTTTATTTTACTATCAAATCTTATTAATTATTATCAATTGTAAGATTCAGCTCGAAAATAAAAACGTCAATTAAATATAATTGACCCGTAATAAATAAGGAAAAGAGAGAAAACATAATCTCTTTTCCCATTTTCATATTCTTCTCCATTTTTCGAAGAGAAAAAGAGGATTTTTATTAATTTTCCATTAAAATAATTAGGGTTCCGCCGGAAAATGAACGTCATGCGGCGGCTCAAAAGCATCGCCTCCGGCCGCTCCACCCTCTCCGATCCCGTAATTAATTTAATTTAATTTATTTATATATGTATAAGCTAAATATAAATATGAATATATATTTATATATATATTATAAGCTGATTTGTATTTGATTCGTTTTAATTAAATTTTATGTTGTTTTGTTTTCTTTCTTAATTGGATAATTAAATTGGATTATTTTTAGCTTTAATTTAGCTGAATTACTTTTTTTTATATTTATGTATAAGCTTTAATTGGATTATTAAGTTTTGAATTTTTTGATGGTATAATGTTTTATATGTTGTATACTATTTTGTGAAAAATTCATCAAAATATAGAATTTTGAACACAATTTAGTATTAAGATGACAATTTTGATTGAAATTGAAGTTGTGTGTATGGATTAAGAGAATAAAGTTTGTTAATATTGACAATTGGTGAAATTAAACGGATAATTTTCCGGGGAAAATTTATTTTTTCCTCGGAATTGGATTGTTAAGTGGAATTTTTTGCAGGTTTAATTGAGCTGAATTACGGTGGAGATTGATTTTGTGATGAGGATGATAATTTTAGGGGAATTTATTACTTGATTGTATTGGTTAGATTTGTTATGTTTTTGGTTATATTGTTGGGGATTGATGTGTAATTAATGAGGCTCGGGAAGGTTAATTGTTATTTAGGATTGGGAATAGATATTGGGTAGATGCATAAACTACCAACATCCCGAAACAGATTCTCCAGTTCTGATTTTTGATGGATTTTGGTGGTTAAATTTTTGAATATAGAGCTCAATCTTTTTGTATATGGAGTATACTATTTGGTGAAAAATATATCAAAATATAATATTTTCAACGTACTATAGTTGGCTCCCCATAATGTTGGCTCATGGCAAGGACATGGTCTTAAATTTAGATGAATAGTTGCACATATTTCCTCTGAGGTTTATGGTGTGTTGAGTAAGATGACTAGCGAATTGTCTGTCCTCTGCTGGTAGCCCTTAGCGATATTTCCTTCGTTCTTGGTATTTTGAATAACAAGTTTGAAAGGAAAAATTTGACCACTCTTCAAATCACTGAGCGTCGTTTTCACAACCTAAACTTTTTATTGTTAAGTTTTAGACATCGAAGTGTTTCATCAATGTTTATCACTTCATCTCGGATTTGGATATGCAGTTGAAGTTCCTAAGCTAGGACTTATGCAGAAGTTTCTCTGATCTGCTTCTATTTGGTGTTTATTAATTGTTTTCTGTACTTTGATTAGGTTGGGGATTCCAGTCCAAAAAGGGTAAAGGTTGAGCAAGATTCCAAACAAAGGATTGATATAGAGTCTGAATCTGAAGAGAAGTGTACTAGTACTGTAACAGTTGAGCAAAATCTGGGATCCACTTCTGTGGAAACGACTGCAAGTTCATCCAATGTCGTCGCGAGAGATGAGAAATCTTCATATGATGACCTTCCACAAGAATTGCATGAGATGAAAATTAAAGACAATAAGTCCGAGATACCTTTGATGAACATAAAGGTTCTTTCTATTTCATTTACCTTCTAGTTGTGGTTTCATTACCATTTAATGTTTGGAATTTAGTTTCTTTTCGATTGATTATGTACTTTTTCAATGTTGCTAAAATGCAGGATATGGAACCCACTGTAGTCGGTGGAAAGGGAACAGAAACTGGAGAGGTCATTGTGACTACTATAGGCAGTCAAACTGGACAACCGAAACAGGTGGAACACTCTCTCACCCCAACCCCCTTTTTATACATGTTCTTATCTATAGGCTCCTGGCAGTTAACTGTATACCAATTAAAATCCATGTCATGATTCTTTACAGACATTGTCTTACAAGGCGGAGCGAGTTGTTGGAACTGGTTCATTTGGAGTTGTCTTTCAGGTAATTTTAGTATTTGACATATATGGAATCTCTTCGAACCTTTGATTTTCGTTAGTGGTGCCTTGGTTATTGCAAACAACAAAATGGTGTTATTTTTTTTTAATAGAAAAATGGTGTTATTTGGTTGTTTAGTCCCTTCAATATTTTTTTGCATCACAGGGGAGGTGCTTAGAAACTGGTGAAACTGTTGCTATTAAGAAGGTGCTACAAGATAGGAGGTACAAGAACAGAGAACTTCAGATTATGTGCTTACTTGACCATGATAATGTTGTGTGTATGAAACACTGTTTCTATTCCACTACCGGGAAGAATGAGGTATACCTGAACCTCGTCCTTGAGTATGTACCAGAAACTGTCTATCGGGCACTTCGGCGCTATACCAAAACAAACCAGCAGATGCCCTTAATTTATGTGCAGCTTTATACATATCAGGTTAAATCTAAAACCCATCCAGATATTGTTTGGTGTCTGTTTACTTTGCCGTGGTTTCTGACAGAAACAGTTCTGTACAGTTCTTCCTTACCTTCATCTTCTCTCCAATAGAGCTTTAATCTTAATCACGTTCCTCAATTTTGCAGATGTGTCGTGGCCTCAACTATTTGCACAATGTTATTGGAATTTGCCATCGGGACATAAAGCCCCAGAATTTATTGGTAATCCTGATTTACTAAGATAACTGATATTATGTCTTCCAGTTCTGTTTGGAACATAGAAAATTCATGTAATGCATTATACCATTCCCCCCTCCCCCCCACCTCCCTCCATATTCCTCTTTGTTGATTAATTAACAGTTTGGTATTTGTTTTACGCTGCAGGTAAATCCTCTCACTCATCAGCTTAAACATTGTGATTTTGGAAGTGCAAAGATGCTGGTGCGTGGTGTTTCTACTTTCTACATTATATTAGCACTTATTATCTGCGGAGATTGGCTTCCACTAACTTTTGTTCCTTTTCTAGGTGCCCGGTGAACCAAACATTTCGTACATTTGTTCTCGGTATTACAGGGCTCCAGAATTGATCTTTGGTGCTACAGAATACACTAATGCAATTGATATGTGGTCAGTTGGTTGTGTCATGGCCGAACTACTTCTGGGACAGGTTAGTCTAAAAGAAATCTTTATAGTAATGCATTAAGATATTTGCCCGAGTAGTGGCTGAAAAAAGTAAAAACATAAATGATTGCAAACAATGTATTAAGATGCTTTGTTGTTTGTTGTAACTGTGAATGTTGTATTTTATCTCATTTTAAGCCTGAAGTGTCCGTTGTCCCTTTGGCACGCCTTCGTCCGACTTAATCTTCAAAATGTTTCTTAGTTATTCTATAGTTATAATTTCAGCAAAACCTTCAGTGCCTGTTTTAATATTGCTTTTGGTCTATTACCTCCAGCATCTCATTCTATAGATATTCTAATGTGTTCCATCTCATTCCAGCCTTTATTTCCTGGCGAAAGTGGTGTTGATCAGTTGGTTGAAGTCATTAAGGTGTGCTTAAGTTCTCTTTTTTTTTTTTGCCCCCATCTGGGTGTGGTGGTTCTCGATGCTGAAATGAACTTCTTCATGTGTTGTTCTTCGATGTCAGATTTTAGGGACACCCACCAGGGAGGAAATTAGATGCATGAACCCAAACTACAAAGAATTCAAGTTTCCACAGATTAAAGCTCACCCTTGGCATAAGGTTTATTATGAACCCAAACTAATTCTTATCAATAAAGTCATGTCTTTATACTTCATTTGAATCTTGGCACTTGAATTCCTCCTTCCTTATTATCATGATGCCAAGGCATGCTAGTGGAATGTATATCTGAAGTCATATTTTTTAGGTGTTCAATAAGAGATTGCCAGCAGAGGCAATTGATCTAGCTTCAAGGCTGCTTCAGTATTCTCCAACTCTCCGCTGCACTGCTGTGAGTATTCTCTGGCTTCTTTCTTCAACCTTCTTATTACTGCACCCTCCTTTATTGAAATTTCTGGTTGTAAGCAATTATTATACTTGCTCTTAAAAATTCACTTTGAAGTTTGTCAATAACTGTTTGCCATTGAAGATTGATTTGGTAATAGTGTAATACGTTAGCATCCATTCTTCTTTTGTTTTCTTGTTCCTTAAAGCTCTTTATCAATACTCAGTGTAAGAAGATAGATTCGATAGATTTTGTTACCATTCATAATTGTAGTGCAGACATATTAAAACTAATACCTTATCTATGTCTTCAACCTTAGCTGGAGGCATGTGCGCATCCATTCTTTGATGATTTGAGGGTGCCAAATGCTTGTTTGCCAAATGGACAGTCGTTTCCTCCATTGTTCAATTTCACACCTCAAGGTGAGTTCAGGCTCTTGTGATTACCTCACCTTTATCTCTGTTATTATTACTGCTAACAATGATGTATCAATTGCACAGAGCTTGCTGGTGCGTCAGATGAGCTGAGACAACGCCTTATACCAAAACATGTGAGTACATGACCTCATCAACGTGAACTTTTTACATAGCTTAGCCCCTGTACATTTGCTGCTGAACATCATTCTATGGCGCGGACGAGATAAATGAGGTTGTGGTTGAGGTTGGAGCAAGTTGTACCGAGTGTTTTGATAAATGATTAGCCTTGTTAGTAGATTTTAACATCTCCAATGAAACCCCTATCAAGAATAGAATGTGCTTTTGTTGTGTGTTCCTGTAGATTTGTCTAGTTTGAGAACATTCATGTAGTTTGCAATGGTTTGTGTTATCAAACTTCTGATAAAATCACCATCTTGATTGGTGCCTTTTTCCAATTGAAGAACATATTTTACCAATACAAATTATTACTTTATCAATACAATATTATGTTTTTGGTAGAAAAGAAGGCTAGGACGGAAATAATAGGTTGTCCGTTTAGGGAGCTTAACCTCTTATGAATGTTTCTTTAGTCCATAAAGGTTGTTTACTTGAAATTACTCATGGAAGCTTATAGACTGTTATGCACCATAACTCATCGCCGATTAACGTTTACATCATTCAAGAATAAAAACTCCTCCCTCCGTTCCTAAAAGATTGTTCACTTTTATTTATATTGTATAATATTTGATGAAAAATACATAAGGATCCAACCTTTGAAGGGACGAATTAATCATCATAGCTATACCGGAAGAGAATCAAACCCGGGCCTGTACCGTGGCGGGATACTATGCCACCACTTGACCACTGGTGCTTATTGATATAGGTAGAAAATTCAGTAATCACAAAATTTCTTCCTTTCCAAAAAAATTAAACCCGTTTCTTTCACCTAATAACACTATGTAGTTGAAAATACTACCCTTTACTAAAAGGATTGCTTAATTTATTTGTATGTGATAAAAAATAATAAATTTTGTGATCGTAATTAATGCACAACTTTAATAACAATGAATTTATCATATTAATGAAATATATCTTCAGAATATTCGACTCAATAGACCGTTCCGTAGTTGATGAGTGGGGTACGAGCCCAAGGTGGTGCTCGTTTGAAATACTCGACCCGTTAACAAATTGTCAAAATATTATAAAATATGTTAAATACATAATCATAAATAAAGGACAATAACATTATTCAAAACAATTATTATGATTTATAAATAATTATATTTACTACATAAGAAGAGTGTACTTTTGTTTAACTAGTTTTGTTTAATTTATTCAATTAATTAACTTAATTTGAGAAAATTTTATAAAGATTTTGAAGGTTTAATTTGAAATTTACAAAAAAATTCAAAACGTGTGATGATTAACTTAATGGCTCGGTACTACCCGGTACCCGGCTCGACTCGTTTTCTTATCGAATCGAATCGGATACTAATATTGGACTGCTTTTAATTTACCGGTCCAACTCGTTAATATACTTGAGTCGAGTCGGGTACTCCGATACTAACTCTACTCATCGTTTGCGGCATACTCGAACCATTACTTATGGCGACGCTAAGCAATGCTAAGGTGATGAACATTCTTCCAAATTCTGAATCAAAGATTCCTGGAAGCAATAACAAACTTAACATGAAAATAAAATTGGTAGCTTCCCTCTCCCATTTCGAATGCTTGACTCCCAAATTCGAAAACATCTCCAAATTCTAAAACTACTTTTGAGATTCTCTGACAATACAAACTTCTCATCCAAAAAGCAAACATGAAAAATACTTAAGGTTTGGCCATACAAATACATTCCGCACCCATATGATTATAAATATGAATTGTTTAATCATGAAAAAGATATACAAGAAAAGAGAGATAAGAAAATAGAGGGAAAATAAATAAATCAAGGCAATGTATGATTCCACCAAGAGTAGCGACGAAGTTAATTGAAAAGAGGTACTCGACGTATCGGATGATGAGGCCATCGGAGGCGGCGTGGCAATTATAGCACCACCCCGGTAGTAGCTATACTGCAGCTCAATAGTTACCATAATCGCCCAAGTCCTCCGGAAGCGGCTCGTCATCAATACGTCATCTTCAGGTAATACTTTCAATTAGCCGTCCTTCCTGACCAGAAGAAAAAGGCTTGAAAGCCATTTTGAAAATTAAGTCAAGCGGTCAAAAAATAGTTGGTAGTCTAATACCACTAGCCCACTTTTTTTAGAAGCTATTTGTTGTAGTTTGTTGTATAAAATATGTAGAGAACTTAAGTTTTTATTCATGCGTTCCTTTCTAATCAAATAAAAAAAAACCTCAAATACTCTCTCTGGAAAAAACCGCAGCAACAATAAACAATTCTCTAACAGAAATGCAACAGTAACAATTGCTCATTTTCAATTCGATAATCAACCAAATCATTCGTTCTATTTCTGGGTAAAGTTCATTGCAAGTTCCAAAGCCATATTCCTCGAGTGGACATGTTGTGCGATTGTTGTGTTAACCTTGGGGAGCTTCCGACGAGTACGATTTACCACCGAGGTCGTGTCGATAAAGCTTTCAAGGCAGTGACTCATTTATACCATGACACACCAAATTAAACCGATAAGTTTTTGAGTTCCAGTTTATCATTTTAGTTTTCGTTTATTGTTCATTGTTATCACTGTTTTAGTTTATTATTTCTTACCATTTGAAAATTTGTATTTTTAGTGATAATAGTAATAGATCTAGTGGTAATAGTTCGTCCAGATTTGTCTAAGTTAGAGCCTTTAGATGCTAATAATTATAAGAGAGAGTCACAGAAGGTTATAATGTTCTTTGAACAAATAGATATTGATTATGTACTCTTTAATGATCCACCTGTCCACTTTTACTCACGAGGTTCACATTGAAGAAACTCCTTCGATTCTTTGCTTTAGTTAAAAAAAAGAATGAGGATGATGTTGTCAAATATGAGAAGGACAACAAAACTGCTAATATGGTTGATAATCTATTTGATCTGTTCATAATACACAAATCTGCTAAGGTTATCTAGGAAGCTTTAGAGAAGAAATATGGGGCTGATGATGCTGGTAAAAATAAGTATGTTGTTGGAAAATGGTTGATATTCAAGATGGTTGATGGCAAACCAATTATGGACCAGGTTCATGTCTTCGAGAACCTGTGCACTAATGTTACAAATGAAGGGATGAAGCTAGATGAGGTTTTCATGGCTAATGTTTTGTTGGAGAAATTACGGAAGTGAATCTGAGGAAATCGTCTCAAGCATAAGAAGAGAGGCATGCCTCTCCAAGAGTTGATCACTCACATGAGAACCGAGGAGGCAAACCGATTGAAAGACAAGGCCAGCCGAGGGGTGACACCACTCTTTTTCTTAATGCTAATCTTGTTGTTGAAGCAATTGTCTCGCTTCCAGTAAGTCCATTCTAATGTTAGGTTGAGGAAGGCTAAAATGAAGCTTGACAACACTTTCGTGATCCAGAAGCCGAATCGAGAATAGAAGTTCCTTAAATCGATTCTAAGATTCGGAAACAATTCGAATTGTGATGTGCTATGTGTGCGGGAAACCGGGACATAAGGCTTATCGATGCCAACTCCCGATCTAGGAAACCGGTGGTCAAAAGACTCCTCAACCCCACCTTGTTGAATCAGATGATGTCATTGTTGTTGTAGTGGTTGAAGCAAATCTTGTTGCCAATGTTTATGATTGGGTGCTCGTACGGTAGCTTCTAGAGCGCCTTTGTGCCAACAAGAGATAAATTTGATGCAGGCTCGTGATGAGGCTAACAAAGGATTGTACTCTCGTGAGTGGAGGAATTCGTAGGAAAGGGATATCTTAGTGGTGGAAGTGCATCTGAGATGTTGACTCTTTCAAAATTAATAAGAATGGTTCTACTTCCCTGGGCTTATATTGCTTGGTCTTCTACTTATATTGCTTATATTCTAGAATCTGCGGGTGTTTGGCATGGTAGATTTAGGACATGTTAATGTTGCTTCGATTAAGAGGCTTAAATCATCTATAATTCTGCATTATCGACAATTTGAATTCTCTAAATATTAAAATTTATTGTAGAGGCTAAATTCACAAAGAAACCAAGCCCAAGCCAGAGTAACCTTGAGACAATACAACTCTGCTTGACTTAATTAATCTGAGACTGGCGATTTTAGAACACTAGGAGTAAAAGGAGGTAAATATTATTATGTCACCTTTATTGATGATTATTCAAAAGGTATACTAGAGTATATCCTACTCGGGGTAAAAATGAGAGAAGAAATGTTTATCAAGTTTAAAAGCGAAGTTGAAAATCGGCTTGATAAGAAAAATCAAAAGTCTTAGATTACGTCGAGGTGGGGGAGTATGGGTCGATTCTTTAATAGACTTTTGTGAGAAGAATGGAATTATCCATGAAACTAGTCTTTGCCCTCTTTTACCTCAACAAAATGGGATAAGCTGAACGAAAGAATCGAACTTTGAAAAATATGATGAATGCTATGCTTTTAAGTTCAGGCATTCTGATGAAATGTGAAGCGGAGTCCTTTACTGCGTATCATATTCTTGTCGAGTACCTAAAGCAGAAATTAGATAAGACTCACATGAAATCTAGAAGGGTTATCCTCTAGCTTTGAGTTTTTATGAGAGTGTGGGGAATTTACTTAGCTAAAACAAAACACACGATCCTAAGAAGGCAAACATTGAACCTAAGACCTAGGTTGTGTATTTATTGGGTATGCCCGAGAATAGTCTTGCATATAGGTTTATGTCTTTGTACGATCGTTTATTTAAAGGGCTAGAGATGCGGGTGCCAGTATTTTCCTTTGAATAGGATGTTCCTATCTTCCTGTTGTGCCTAATGCACGTGCTAATCCAATTGATGCTCATGGGCATGCTAGTTGTTCTACTTCTATCAATCAGGTTGTTGAACCTCGAAAGAGTAAGAGAGCTAGAATTGAGAAATCCTTCGGGGATGACTTCATTTCAAACTTTCTATCAGAAATTGAATCTTGTGATCTTATTAGTGATGAGCTCGTTTCGACTTACACATAATAGAAGAGGATCTAAAACTTCTGTGGAAACAATTAAGTTCATTGATGTTAATTTTTTCAATGGGATATTAAAAATGAAATTGATTCTATTGTGTCAAATCAAACTTGGGATCTAGTTGATCTACCCAAAGGTTGTAAGCCCATTAGTAGTAAATGGATATTTAAGAAAAAGATGAGACCTGATGGTACAATAGAAAGGTTTAAGGCAAGAATTGTGATTAGAGGCTTTACACAAAAGAAAGACATTGATTACTTTGACAGCATTCTCCGGTTACTGAATTTGCCGCTCTATTAGAGCTTTAATGGCTTTTGCTTCGCTATTACCGTGATCTGGTAGTGCGGAATGGATATCAAAAGCGCATTCTTGAATGGTGAAAAAGAAGAGATATATATGTCTACTACTTGAGGGCTTTGTTATTCAAAGGTCGGGAGAAATAAGGTGTGTAGACTAAAGAAATCACTTTATGATCTAAAACAAACTCTAAACAATGGTATGAGAAATTTAATACTTTGGTGGAATGGTTACATTGTTATGACTTCCCAACTCTTGTGTGTATTCTAAAGTGATAGGATCTGATTGTGTAATCATTTGCCTATATGTTGATGACATGTTAATTCTTGGAAATACTCTTGATGTTGTAAATAAAATAAAAGAACTTTTGTCATCAAAATTTGAGATGAAAGACTTAGGAGAAATAGATGTTATCCTAGGAGTTAGAGTGATTAGAAACTACGAGGGAGCGCTCTTTGGCGAGTCTCATTATGTTGAAAGGTATTGAAGAAATTCAATTCTTTGATGTTGTTCCTCACAGGACTCGCTTTATAGTCTGATCTACCTTGACCAAAAATTTGGGTAGAAGCATTTCTCAGAATGAATATGCTAAAATTGTGGTAGTGTGATGTTTCTCATGAATTGCACTCGGCGACATTGCTATATGCATTCGATGATTTAGTCGTTATACTCATAATCCTAGTAGTAGTCTGAGTTGCCCACTTCATGTTGCTTAAATACTTGAAAGGGACATCTGATGTATGTTTGCACTTTGGTAAGTTTCCTGTTGTTCTAGAAGGATGTTGTGATACAAATTTGGGTTTCAAGTAATGATGAAATCGAGTTTACTAGTGCTTATGTATTCACCATGAATTTGTGACTCTATATCTTGAAGTCTACTCGTGAGCTTGTATAGCTCATTTCTACCATGGAGTCGAATTTATAATTCTTGAGTTAGCGGGGCAAAAGGCCGGTGGGATTTGAGGAACTGCTTGGCCGATGTGCGTTGTGGGGGAGCAGCCGGATTTTGTCTCTCTTTCCTTTGTGATTCTCAGGCCATTGGAGTTACTAAGAATAATATTTATAAAGGGAAGAAGAGACACGTTGAATCGAGCTGGCGGTGTCAAACAAGACAACTCCACGAAAATGGAGTCATTTCTACGGACTATGTGAGTCCCAAAGAGAAACCTTCTTTGATCCTTTTACTAAAGGTTGCAACAAAGGAGAGTGTGGTTCTTGATAAGTCGAAGGGATGGGAAATTTAAAGGCAGCAGCCGAGGATGTCATGGATACCTTTTAATGGTCAAACTAAGCTATATGATTCTTGATGCACTACTTCCCATCATGTAGTGCGGTAATTGTGATTATTCCATGCTTGATTATTTGGTGGTAGCGCACTTGATGGATGGTGACCTTGATATTCCGCGCGGATATTTGGTGGTGTAGTGCGCTTGATAGACATGACCTTGATGTTCCATAGCCGATTATTTGATGACACACTTGATGGATAGTGACCTTGATGGTAGCCAATTGACGTTTGGTGCGCCATTTGGACATTGATCTTGTAGTTGCCTTGATGGACGCCGACGATATTCCATAGCGGTTGTTTTGGTGACATGATGGATATTGAATGGACTTTGCAATCCTTAAGCTCGAGGATAGTGTTCTTGAGGGCAGCCTTTGTATGTATTCTTGCGTGAGTGTGATGGTGTAGGCTGCCATCATGAAAGACTTGAGTGGAATGTTACTAGAGTGGCGTTGGCCCAGGAGTGTATGCATAGCCTTTATATCGTTTATGTATTGTATCGGAACTTGCATGATTTTGAAGGTATGATATGTGTTATAGGGGGGTCCCAATCTAAAATTCAATAAGTTCAGGCGAAGTTCACTCATTGGTGAAAGTTGTTGCCTCATCTCGCTCGTGTCAAATTTAAATCGAAAGATATTGGTGTAAGTGTCAAAGCCCTTTACCCGAATATTTCTCTTATTTGTCCTTCTTCGCCTTTTGGGGATCTTGGAAAGAAAGGAAACTTGGCCATTTTAATTCAGCGGTCAAAATAGTTGACGAGTCTAGTAGCCGGCTTTTTAGAAGCTATCTGTTGTAGTTTGTTGCATAAAATATGTGAGAACAAGTTTTATTCCATACATTCCTTTCTAATCAAATGAAAAAAAAAACCTCAAATGCTCTCTCTGGAAAAAACCGCAGCAACAATAAACAATTCATGAAATGCAACGATGGCACAAATTTAACCATTTTTCAATTAAGATAATCAACCAAATCATTCGTTCTATTTACGGGTGAGGTTCATTTACTGAAGTTTCAAAGCCATATTCCTCGAATTGGACGGGGTAGTGTGAAATTTGTTGTTTCTTAGGGAGATTCAAGCGTCTGATTTCTGAGAGATCGTGTCGGGCACGAGGCTTTAATATCGTACGAATAAACGCTAATGAAATCACGGTAATATTTTTGGGTTAATGCTTTAAGAGGTTTGTTGCTATTAGGGGGGGTAATATTATGATTGTATTAGTATCATATGTTTTAAAATTAAAAATTATTGAAATGGTGCAAGATGATTATTTAACTTTAACTTTGATGAATTTGTTTGAAAAACTTCAGATTCTTTATAGAATAAAATGAAAGAATTAAAGCGAATAAAATGAAAGACCTAAGCAACTTGCGAATGAAACTTAACAAATTAAATAACTTCACGTACTGATAAGCTGCTTTAGAAATCTTTCGTGTCATCCCAAAACACAAAATGGGATAAAATTGAACTACTAATGTAACTTTCTCGGCGTTCTTTCATGTCATTAAGTATAATGCACTTTAAGGGCCGAACTGTCGTGATTAAAAACCAACTATTTATATTTGATAAATAATAATAATAATAATAATAATAATAATAATAATAATAATAATAATAACAACAACAACAATAAATTAGCAGGGTAAAATATATATTTCCTTTCGTTTTGTTTGATCATATTTATCATTTTCCAATATAAATTAATTATTTATATTTTATTACTATTTTATTATTATAATTATTATATGTTAAGTTATAATTCAAAACTTCTATGTGTTGTATTGATTTATTATAATGAATTGGAGATTTACATAAATAAATGGATGAAATTACATGTTAAAACTCCATATTATAAAAACAAATGGGTAAAATTCATGTTTTTAAAGGTTATTAAATCTGAACACACTTTTTGAACCATCATTCTCAAAAGCTATGAGCCAAAGAAGTAGAAATACTCATATCTGAAACAAGAAAGGTAAGTTCATTTACCATATGAGAACAAAACATGAAAATATATACTTGCATGAAGTTTAGAAACTTGAACACGATTACAATTTTTAAAGTACATAGAATGAAAAAATAACCCAGCTACTAAATTTATTTATACATCTAATAAAGTAATGTTAATTTTTTCTTAGTATGGTAATGATGTAGTGAAAATATGATGATTAGCAACTTTAAATGAGAACTTCCAATTCTAGCTAACATTCTTCTATTATTGTACAAAAAAAATAACTAAAGAGTTACACATGAAAAAATATGTTTAAGTTTAGTTGTTCAATTTTAATACATCTTATAATAGTTCACCCCATTTAGATAAGATGAAATTTGAGATAATGCGATACTACATATTGTTTGAGTAAAGCCCAAGACTCAAAGAAATATAAAACAATTTCTTGAATATTCTTAAGATAATTCGAATATATACTTCAGATAAAATGCTAATTTCTTTTATATCTCTAATTATTTTATTTGTAAAAATACTATAATAATAAATATGAAACGTCTATTGAGTTGTTTCATTATTATTAAATTCTTGATATTAGTTATCCAACATATAAGTAATTTGAAAATCACATTTAAATTATTAATTTAGTACCTACATATTTCCAACAATTAGCATAGTAATGTCTTTACATGAATTAATAAATAATTATTGTTTCTTGTCATATATGTGTTCATGAACATGCCCGTACAGATTTTCACTAGTAACACATAAAAGTCTCTTAATTCTCAAATATACAAATGCAAGTAATAAACTATGTGGTCTTTTAGGAATTACAAAATTTTGTTATGTGGTCTTTTAAGAATAGAGGTAATAATTGATTTCAAGTATTAGACACAAAAAAGATTTTTTTTTTAATTAAAAATCGACTCTTGTCACTAAATCCCGAAACTCTCGTATAACTAATATCAGGTAGGTTTAAAAAAATGAAACAAAATGCCAGAACTCGAAGCATAACCTTAAACTACCTTTTATTTGTTTATATATAGCTAGCTAACTACACATGTTTTCATACAACACACAGAATGTTTGAAACTATACAAATTTTGGACTGAGTTTAAGCCAAAATTTTCGGTTGTATATTATCCTACCAATACTACCCTCTAATATGAAGGGGATAAAACCAAATAAACATGACCAACATTCGATTGCTTGTTGCTATTGATCCCACCAAATGCAATAATATTTTGGGGTAATGAACTAAAAGAGAGGCGCACAGATTAGATGGTGAGGTTCTCCTGAATAGCGAGAAATGATCCGACGATTTGTCCACCAACATCAGGGAAAGTCTCGGATCCAGGGAGAGGACGAATGGCACCACTTTTCGATCAACCATTTGGATACTTGAGGAGGTGGCCTCTCATCTCTGATACCTCACTGTGTGCAAATTGCTGCCAGTTCATCTCACCCATAGCCCTCACCCTTCTAACACATTCAAGAGTCTCTGGCGTTGCAAAGCAGTCCTCTACAACTCCAAGATGCTCCGCCCACAATGACATTCTATATCCATAAACCTGCAGCACATTAAGAAAGTAGCTAGAGAACAATACTTGTGTATGTTGGATTCGCACATGATTATTTAATTTGTTTCCAGAATTGGCCAAAAGTATATTGACAAAACTATCTAAAGCTTTACAATAGATAAGCGCGGTAAATTAATGGTAATTTTGATTTATTCGAATTATGTTTGAAGTGAGAATATAAATCTTTGTTCGTACGTAAAATTTATTGGGTTTTCCCTTACCCATCGTTGGGAGTAAAATACATGTACATATTACCTGTCCATGTGGATAATAACCCTTTCTTGCAAATGTGTATTGCGGTTGATATGCCCCCATAGCAATTTCTGTGTCTCTGTTACCCTCCAGAGAGCGTTGATTAGTATCATTTGCCCGAGGCTTAATATTACATATTCAATCATCCAAAAGCTATCATACCTTTAGAATGAACATAGATCATAAACCTTCGATTCTTTCGACCAAGTGCCTGAGAACAACATTAATAGTCATGATGCATGTTTTGAGGGAGGGCATAATCATGCTACAATTAAGTTTAAAAAGTGTACACAGCATGCCTAAATCTTTTTTAGTGAAGTGGCACATGAAGAAATACCTGAGGAGAGTTGGCAGGAGTCTGACTATCAATGTCTATTTTTTCACCTACACCAACAGCCTCGCGGTTGCCAAGACAATAGAAATTCAAATAATCTTGCGGCGAGAAGGCGCTCTCAAGTCCAACCTCCAGCAAAGCCTTATATATGGTCTCATACATCATTTGCATTGTTTTGTTCTGCCAATTAAATTAATTAAACTAAATCTCCAGCATATAAATATAATACTCTGATTAAGAATATTTGTAGAATTGGAAAGTGGAGAACAAAAAGGATGGTGAATGTTGAAGCTAGATGAATTTCATAAAGAAATAACCAGAAGCTAGATTGTGTGAAATACCTGCCAAAATAAAATTCTCTGTGTAGCAGCACCGGTAGGATTTCCTTCTGGCCACATCGGGACTATGATATATGCTGCAAACCTTTCATGTGCTCTTATCTTGTCAGCAATTTTTAATGCTATCTCCATTGGGATCAGATTATTAGCTCCTGCAGGAAGAAAAGCAGAAGAAACAAAAGCACAATTCGTTGAACTCTGGAAAAGCAACGAGTTATATAGTATAGAGATGCCCCTTTATTGCATTCCAGAACTTATCTGATTTAAGAAACGATCAAATATATGTTTACAAACTTATGGAAGGAAAAACTGCAGGCTGGCTTACCCAAATCCTTATTTGAGCCCCAGTTGTACGAGGAACCTATGAAATACTGATTCTCAATGTAAATGTAATGTTGGGCAGATCTGATAGCCTTCACATATGCTGTATGTATGCTCATATCAATGAGTTGATTCTTCCCGCATGCCAAGTTCTGATAAACCAAATATATCAATAAACTTCACTGAAGTAGCAATAAGAACTTTTAACAAAAAATAGTCCATTTTCACTTACTTTCAAAATAGCTTCTTTGGGATCCTTGGGAAAACCTTTCACGGAGTTCGAATCAATTGATCGGAAAATCTGAATAGAATGGTCAACATCAAACATATATTACTAAGAGCAGCATATTTATGTAGAAACTGGACGCACCATGTGAAAAATTCGCTAACATATAATGTTTACCTGAACATGCCAACCTTCAGGGTGACTATCATTAACAAAAGGAACATCTTGCATCCCCAGTATGTCAGCCATCCTTTCTATTCTGAGCAAAGCATCATCATATGAAGTCTTCAACTTCTTGATTCCTTGAGGCTTTGCAGCCTTCAACCAGCGCTCCTCAAAGTTGGTTAGCACATCGTATGCTGCTGGCCCATCAATCTTAGAATGCAAATCATGCCATGGCTCCCTTGGACAACCAGCAGAACTTCCCTGTTCGGATTTGCCAAGAATTAATCGACATAGTAATAAAAGTTCTCTTGATTATGTGAATTAGCTAGTTTGTTCACAAAATACATGACCGTATATTTGACAGTGTATAAAAAAGCACAGCAGATGACTGATAACATATCGAGGACTTTATGTTAAAAAACTATCTTTTGATATATTTTTCACTAAATATTGACAACATATACACAAATAATTGAGTTCAAAATTTACAAAGTCAACCATCAATCTTTTTAAGGATGGAGGTACATTAAATACTGTCTAGAATTTCCAAATATATTTTGATGCTATGCACAGGAACAATACAAGTTACAACAAGAACAACTTACCGTATAAGTTGGGTTATGGTAGTCATCTGCATGCACTGTCTGCAGTGTTCTAAATATCGGGTGCTTTGGAGTGTCATATCGCCCATCACATAAGTCCAGTCCTCCAACAAAAGCAACAATTTTTCTTCTATTGTTACCAGCATCAGCATCTACGATTATGGTTTTTTGATGATGTGTATATATAACTCCAACTTCCTGATTATAAGAGTATAATAAATTCATATATATCATCTACCTCATCAGTGAAAGATACTCATAGGGGACTTTGAGATGCCTACGAAAGGCATTGAAGTAATAAAACTATGCAAAACTAGTTTATATCATACATACCCTTTGCTTCATCCAGCTATGGCGTTTTCCAGCTGAACGAGGACAGAGAAGCACTTGCACAGAAGAATGTTTAAAGAATCGCCGGGTTTCCTCATCATGAGTTGCCATCACTCCATCCTGAAGTAATGAAGAATGTCATAGAAACAATATTTACTATGACTGAAGAAAATAAATAAAAGGCATATAATATCATAACTATTGATGCACTTCTCTGCTAGACTGTGACATGCAATGCAAATATAAATGTGCTACGGAAAAATGTACATAATGGAAGTGAAAAAGTATAAATAGTAAAAACATTTTCTCAAAAATGGATAATAAGTCCAAGAAGAAAAGTCAGAATAATGTTCAAATAGGAACCAATGAATCACTCTCAGATATAAGTTACACAGGCATGTCGTAAAAGAATTTAGCAAATGCAAAGTAAATTACTGACCGTTTTGTATCCCAGTATGTTTCTTGAGGTTGGATCATCCCACACAAGAAGCAGCACTCTCACTCCTTCCTGTGATTTTGATTTAAGAAGCTCTCCCAAGGTGCAATCACCTGCCACAATATCATCACGAACTAGTCTAACTTTGTGCCAGACTGACCACCCGGTAATATATATCAGACGACGAGCCCTACGTATTGCATCAAAGATGTCATGCCAGCACTTTCCATGCACATATTGCATCCCGTTCTCAAGCATAAAATTTGGAAGGAGACCATCTGGTACATGAGCATCTTGATACAGAGTTACTGATCCTCCCCTTCTGAGTGGAAAGTAAGTCCCTGGAACTCCATTGTACTCGGGTCCTGCTCCAACTCCAAGTTGGTAGACACTCATTTTATCTATGGGAATGTACTTAACAGATAAGCTCAACATGGCTCCAGCTTTGCATGGCTTCCCATTTGCACCAAGGATTGGAAAGGATCCCTCAAGTTTCCCCCCTGCATATAAATTTTCAACTGGAACTGACACGGTCCCTATGAGTTGTGATCCAACCACATCATTATCCTTCACAACGAATTGTATATCAGCAGCATGATGAGCAACAGGAATATTAAATTGTTGCATCCAAAGAGGATTCTCATTATTACTTATAACATAAGTTCTACCAACTGTAGCACCAGAAACCACTACTGTGACATACGGATCACTAGTGATCTTATTATTCATATGCCCCTCAATCTTAGTAGTCACGTTTCCTGGAAGTTTGTTGAACATATCACCTATTGTCTTGTGGAACATATCCATGTTTGGCAGATTTTTCGCCTCATAGATCCAAATATCCAAATCACCATGTAAGAGAAAAACTTTCTTGGATCCTTTGCCAGGACTATATGGCATAATCGACATACTATGATTATGTGGTGAATCAGGATAAGTGAATGACTGCTGTGAAGAGAGATGAGACTGAGTCTCAAACTTACCCATTGAAGATGTCTCAAAACTAGAGAATGAGTTATTAGGATACGCATACATAGTTCCTTGACCATGAAGTTTTGAAGTCATCGGTAAAGGCCCCGAGTGGCTGTAATTTTGAGGGATGTTAGACAATGATAATGCAGTAGGGGCAGGGCGAGATGCAGGAGCACTTGGACGATCACCTGCCAAGCTCATATGTGCTACTTGATCCTCTATAGGAGGATATGTTGGAGGATAACTAGGTGCATTATCATTTCCATGACCTTGACTTGTGGAGGGATATAGGGAAGGATTCTCCTTCAAATGACCATAATGTGAGATAGGATAAGTTGGAACATTGTCCCTAACAGGCTCGTAATTCACCCCAGAGGTGCCAACAGGTGCACTATCTTGATGGTGTTGGTTGGAAGTGTCCTCAACTCTGGGTGGAGTATTACTAGTACTCTCATGAGGAGACTGAAAGTGTCCAGGATATTGATGGTGGTAATAAGACGGACCATAATGGAAGCTACCATAATGCTCAAGATTTGGCTGAGCAGAAGACGACTGAGGCAGCAGATATACATTATGCGGATAAGGTAGCGGACCAGAATGTGGCGGACGAAGGTAGCTATATTCTATAGGAACTGAATGGTGAGGAATGGGTACTACTGGTGCAGAAGGCGTTGGATAACTCGAATAATTAAAAGGACCAGGAGAAGGATGGTTGATGAAGTGAGGTGGATAGTGAGGGTATTGAGGATATGGGTACTGACCACTAGGGGGAGGGCCAGGAGGATAAACACCGGCATTAGCAAGTGGTGGATATGCATGATTTGCAGGTGGTGGAACATGAGAATACACATATGCACCACCATAAGGGTATGGAGATTGAGAATTATTATTATCCATTAGTGTAGATTCTTGATTCTCTTACATACATAACAATGAAAATCAACACCAACATGCCCCAATGTCTATCCCAATGTCTATGCAGAGGTTTCCGTCGGTATCGGATAGTACGCAACGTCAGCCTTGGATAACAACTTTATTACACCAAATTTCACATATGATCATCTATAGTTCAATATTTCACATATGATCATCTATCCACAATAATCACAACTTTATTACAAAAAAGCTCTATAAGTGGTAAAATATCACAATGGTATGCATCTTTAGCTCTACAATGTCCAATGATCATCAACTAACTGAATATCAAAACAGATATTGGCCAGGGGATCTAAGGAAGAATCCCTCCTTTCTTTTCTCAAGGATTCAAATGACATGTTTATGGCAACAATTAAATGACAACTTTATGGTTGTGAAAATGATCCTTATATTCAAGAATGATAAAGACAAATAAATATAGTTAATAATACCTGGAATTTTCAGTCAAACTATCAATGTACTATGTTAACAAATGAATAAAGAAAACCCCACCTCAAAAGTGATGATGTGACATACGATTTCCCTTTTTGTGAATTTATATATGCAAGAATTTTTAGTTAAATTAATATGTTAATGGAGAAGAACAACGAGGAAGGAGATTAGGCAAGAGAGAATAATGTAAACTCATACGTGTATTTACACATTCCGTTAATATCATGCAACATATATCGTTTATTTTATAATTGTTTAAAATAAAGTAGAAACAGCATGTATTATAAAATATAATATTAAAAAAATTCATATAAAATGTAATATATGATCCATATTTGTTGGAAGCTAACGTTTTAGATCGCAAAAAGTAAATTTTCTATCGTGTAATATTATGTACAAAAATTTCAAAATATATTCCTTCAACATACTTGATATTAATGTTAGTGAGCCGGTACGAGATGGATCTGATGTTGCACGTTGTTATGAGCCGTGTCCCGATAACAACTTGGATTGACAATATAAATCGACGAGGAAAATACTTGAGAAATAAATGTCACATGCGTAAAACTAGCAAAAGATGGTGTCCAGGTTCGGTCTGCGTCACGACACTGGAGTCTAGGGGCGAACTTGCCCAATAAAAAGTTCTACTATAATATGAAGAAATTACAAGAAAAAATTATCTGAAGATGTTCCACCATTTCTACTATGCCTACTATACTCGAACTAACACAGGAAGTAGCCTCTCACTATCTGTATACACTCCTTTGTCAGCCTGCCACGATAAACCATTTCGTCGATTTAAAATATAAATCTCTCAATGATTGTTATAACAAAGTGTCATGAACAATCGTGCATTCAATAGAAGATTAGAGAATTCTTAACGCCCAAATATTTTCTGCTAAAGCTACGATAATAAGGCTGTATGATACAAGAACAAACTCTAAATAATATGATATAAGGCACGACTTCATAACTTGTGTTTAGGAATGCTTTATATAGTGTATGGTGATGGAAAAGGAATCTATGGAAATATATGAGTATAAATACAAATCCATAGATCCAGGGATCTTAAAGTGCTTACTACATTATTAAAAATTACACATAATTATAATATGTAATGACGAATGCTACAATGCGGTGGAAGTAAATTCCACCAAAAATCCACCTTGACTTCAAATTCTACTTCGTGAATTTGACTTCCCACTGACTCCTTGTTGTAATATCAATCCTATGATATCTACAGTTGGTCACACGGAAAGTGAATCAGAAGCGATTTATCTTGTAAACAAAGGGTTGAACAAAACCAAAAACCCCGAAAATTCTTGGGAGAAATCGGCTAAAGGGGGCTATTAGGGTTTTTTATGAAAAATTATTAATCTACTTCTTGTTTCATGAAAACCCTAAAAGCTATATAGAGTTAGGTTAAAACAAACCCGATAAGCGGCCGTTAAGTATTGAAACGGCTAGATTAACTCTATTAGTTCGTTAGACATAATGAGTTGCTAATAATTTGAACTATTGAGTAAGCAATTAAATAGTAGTGAGTAAATATAAATAATCTTTCAAGTTATCGATAAATACTAAAATTACCAAGACAATTAAATAACTATTTAGTGAAGTTACATTTGTTCAATCGATATTCTACATAAAATGTAGAACCCTTGTAATTGAGAAATACATTTTACCGATTATACGGTCTCTTTTAATTTACATGCATGAAATATAACTCAGCGTCCTTGTATGTGTGTGACGCTAGGCTCGAGATAATAGTAAGTTGTATAATAATAATAATTGACCAATTACTATTATTATAACGATTAATGAGTAAGATCTAGCAATCGCTCATAACCCCTTAAATTATCATGAGAACCACACTAGTAATATACAATTACTAAGTTGAACACTAAGTTAAATGTCGCGTTTACTTGTTGGTAAATGAATTGTCTATGATTATGCATAGCGGGCATAATAAATGGAATCAATTCTCATTGATTTCCAAACCTCCCAACTTTGCCCTTGGGCGATTATCTTACAATTCCTTTATCATCACGATCTCTAGTTGTAGGCTAACCATAGAAGTGTGTCATGAAACACCCACAACTTTACTCGAGTATGGCTGAATAAGCATTATGGGCGTCCGCCAAACAATCGGTACCAAGCGTGAGAGACGAGATCTTTCCTTGTATTCAAGGGCGGACAAATCTCTCCCAATATATCAACATCTATCGCTACACTCAGCGTGACCCAACATATGCCGTTATAATCGGCTTAAGGCGGGGCGTTTGGTCATAGTCAATCTGAGCTTGTATAACACAGGATAGTCTAAATATCGTAGATTAGAATTGTGAACCTAAAATTCTAAACAAATGTCATAGGACACGGATATACATATCTTCTATGAATTAGTTTTGGTCATACTGACTTCGATCAAACCGGACCGGCTGACCCGCAGTATTGATCTAGTCTGAGGCCCCTAGCATTGATCGATCACCGTGCATTAATCAAAACTACCATGTTAGTCGTATGATTAACATGCATACAGCTTCTCGACATCGACTGAGCCTTTTGGCTATCCTATGTTTCTAGGCTTGAAGAGGTGTAATTGGAGTTCATGTTACCTCTACAGAAATATAGACTAACTTTGGGGATTTAACCTTTCACTTTCATCGAGAATACCTTTACATGTATATTATATATGTAAATTTAAACATATAGACATAAGCGAACAAATATATTAAAATATAAGCGATAATATTCCAATGTTGTTCACATAACACAATAGATACATGCGCTCCCAACTTAATCTAACACCCAGCTGCGACATCTGTCTAAGACCTATATGTTATTTGCATGCTGTCATGTTTTGCACGACTTAGTGGTTTAAAGTGAAAGTCGACAGAATGGCCTCTGTTTCTACTTTACATACTTTGACATCACCTCTATCAAGCATATCTCTAATCAGGTGATACTTTCTGAGTACGTGCTTGGACTTGTGATGTGCTCGGGGTTCCTTAGCTTGAGCTATTGCCCCAGTATTGTCACAAAGAAACTCCACTGGTCCCTCGATATATATCTTACACGAGTTCGGTCAAATTTCTTTATCCGACATGCTTCTTTAAGCGGCTTCGGGCTGACTGCGATAATACTCGAATTACATGTAGAATCGACACTTGATACTACATTTGGAACTCCTCCGAATCTTGCTCCGCGTTGAGACAAAATACATCTTGGGAGCGATAGTGCGTCTACGTAGGTTTAGCCCGACATCGGTGTACCGGTGACTACTAACTTTCATCATCTCCACCATATACCAAGAAAGCATTTTTTAGTTCTTCTCGAGATACTTCGGGATGCACTTCACTTGCAATCCATTGGCTTTCACACGGATTAGCTTGGTATCTGGTCGCTTAGTGCATGGAACACCACATCAGTGCAGTGCGCGACATGGCGTACATGATGGATCCTTAGCGAGGCGTAGGTATGTCCTTCATTACATTCATCATCACTAGTAGTGGGATCTTTGTGCTCTCTTGAGTTGAACTCCATGTCTCGCTGGGAGGGCCACCTTTCTTGGAATTACTCATGTTGAACCTTTGTAGCCAGTACTTATTCACATAAATATCGACAAAGTCGATCGGCCTCAGCTCGATCTCGGTGGATCTTTATTCCAAGTATATATTGTGCCGCTAAGTCCTTTCTTGCGAAACATTTACCACGGTAATCTTGGTAACTCTATATTTATTTCCAATGATAAGTATGTCGTCGACATACGAGGATATGAATGATCATAACTCAGCTTACCTTCTTGTATACACAAGATTCTTCTTCGTTCTTGATGAAACCAAAACTCTTTGATTGATTCACCAAAGCGTAGATTCAAAGCTAACGGGATGCACACTTAAGACCATAAATGGACTTTTTGCAGCTTACATACCTTCTTAGGTCCTTTAGGACATGTAAAAACTGGAGGTTGTACACGAATCTAGTATGAATTTCAATTGTGATAAACACCAAATTCATACATCCACCCGGATCCTCAAAATGATATAAATTAATCTAAACACATAATTAACAATTATGAATACAAGGATTCTTACATTAGCGGCGGAGAAGGCGAAGTAAAACTTGACTCCTCAAAGATGCCTCGCGTGAATTCCTTGAAAATCCTCTCGATTTCTTGTCCAACACCAAAATGATGTCCTCTAGATTGCACACACCAGGAGGGAATCAAATCCGTAGACTTGAACTTGCTAGAGTTGTGAGGAACAAAATGGAAGAAATTCTCTTTCACGTTTATTAGGGAGAAGCGGCTTTCTCGAGGTGGAGGCAAAGAGGTTTCCATGAAATGAAAAACCCTTGTCTCTTCCCACAATACCATTGCCAATTTCCACCCACGTTAAGCAACTTCGTTAAGAAATCGGTTTAACTTCGTTAACTTAATTAAACCCCGTTATGGCTTCGATCAAATAATGGGATTCATAGTGAGTTGTTCCATTTTAATTAGCGAGACAAGTCAATTTAAAACTTAACGAGTCACTATCGAATAACTTATCAAGTTATTCATCGATTTCAATTGTAATTGAGTTAAACTTGCAAGTTTAACCAATTGATGTTAAAATCGTATATATTTATCAAATATATATAAATATTGAGAGATACGTTTCTCGATATACAAGTCTCGTTTAATTTATGTATGAAATATAATTCGAATATCATTGTATGTGTGTGACCTTCTAGGCTCGGGATATTAATAGTAAGTTGTATAATAATAATAATTGACCAATTACTATTATTAACGATTAATAAGTAAGATCTAGCGATAAACTCGCCAACCCCTTAAATTATCTTGAGAACCCACACTAGTAATATATACCGTTACTAAGGTGAACAACTAAGTTCCGGTAATCACATTTAACCAACCCGGTAAATGAATTGATACACACAATTAGCCGCGCGGGCATAATAAAGGGGTCAATTCTCATTGATTTCAGCGGTACCATGTAGACATCTTCCTCACAAATTTCCGTTTCAAGAAGCGTGCTTTCACGTCCATTTGCCATATTTCATAGTCATGAAATGCGGCAATGGCTAAGATTATCTGGATGGATTTAAGCATAACCACTGGCGAGTAAGTTTCGTCATAGTCCCTCCGTGAACTTGTTTGAAACCTTTTCGGCTACAATGCAGCTTTCAAAGAGCATCAACGTTTAAAGTCTTTATCATGTTTCTTCATAAATACCCATTTACATTCAATGGCGAGGCCCGTTTGGTAAATCGACAAGGACCCGAACCTCGTTTTTGGTACATAAAATCCATCTCCAGGATTGCATGGCTATTTGTCATTTGTCGGCATCCTTGCTTTATTCGTTTATGCTGTAAGAAGTGGGCTGCGTCGAGAACTTTCAATGATAAAGCTTTACCATACCGGCACTGCAGTTCGTGGAATTGGAAAATGCATGTTTGTAATTATCAAATTAATTTAAATCCATGTAATTACACATAGTAAAATTAATTAATATAAACTCAATTATCATACAGTATCGATTAATAATTATTACCAATAATTATTAACCATATACATATTGTAGAAAAATATTTATCACAAATATATTCTAAAATATATTAAGTAGTGAAGTATTCTACCAATAATTGTTATATCGGCTTTTAAATTAATTTAAAAAGGTATAATATAAAAGGAAATTAATTAATTGTTATCACATAATTAATTAAAATCAATCAGTGATTAAAATGACAAATAATTAATAAAGCGAAATATAACTAGTCCCATAATTTTTGGAAAACCGAAGCAGGAATAAATTGGGAATTAGGGTTTTTCAAATTAGGGCTTTACACACGTCATGAGGGGCTCGGACGGCCGACTCACGTGGCCACGGCCGTCGACACTCGCGGGCTGCCGTGTAGGGGCGTCGTCCGGCTGCCCCAGTACCAAAATCGGCCCGATCCGACACGGGGCCCAGCCCGTAGGGTCGCGAGTTGGTCGGCCGATTTATTAACTATTCCCCCAACTGGGTTTTGATTTAATTTAATTCGTTTGTAAAATCATTTTGGAGGCTTTAAAAATTTTCAAAATTTATGAAATTCGAATACATTAAACTTCATAATTTTCTTGAACAAACCAAAATAGTCGTTCATTCAAACAAATTTTTTAATATTTAGAGTATTAATTAAGCGGTCGAAAATCTCAAAATTGTTTTGAGGTACTTAGAAAAATCCAAAAAATATGAAATTTAATGGAGATCTTCTACGTGCTATCTGAGTTCTAGAAAAATTATTTTGTAATTTTACAAATTTTCTACATGCCCCAAACACGTTTTACAAAACTGTTTTGAAACAAAACCAATTAAATCGTCCTTTTAATTTATGAAACAAAATCCATGTTAACAAAATATGATAATACATCATCATAAACTTGTAACACATGTGTAAATCAATAATCAAGAACATGGTGATTTATTCTCATCATATATTTATCAATTAAATATATGAACAAGAATTAATCAAATAAAAATTGATAAAAAACAAAACAAGCATAAAATAAACAATGTAAAAACAACTTTAATTTGACTCATGATGTCAGCATTGGAAAACTCTATGGATATATGAGTATAAATACAAATGTCCTTAGATCCGAGTCTTAAAAGTGCTTACTCATTTATTTAAAATACCACGTAATACAATATATAAATAGCAAAGTACTTCTGATGCGGAGTAAATTCCTGAAACAATCCACTGCAGCTTCAAATTCTAGCGTGAATTTGACTTCCCTGACTCCTTGTTGTAATATCAATCCTATAATCTATCTCTAGTTGATCACTTACAGGAAGAGGTTGAATCGAAGCCGATTTATCTTTAAATAAAAGCGAGGTTAAACTAAAAGCCAAAAACCCCAAGAAAATTGTTGGAGAAATCGTACAAAAAGAGGATTAGGGTTTTTAATGAAAATTATTATTCTACTTCTTGTTTCATGAAAAACCTAAAGCCTTATATAGGGTTAGGTTAAAAACAAACCCGATAAGCGACCGTTAAGTATTAGCTTGACTAGATTAACTACTATTAGTTCGTTAAGACACTAATGAGTTGCTAATGATTGAACTATTTAATTAGCTTAATTAAATAGTAGTGAAGTCGATATAAATAATCTTTCAAGTTATCGATAAATACTAAAATTACTCGAACCAATTAAATAACTATTTAGTGATTCTATTTGTTCAATCGATATTCTACATAAAATGTAGAACCGCTTGTAATTGAGAAATACATTTCTCAATTATACGATTCTCTTTAATTTCGCCTGAAATATAACTCGCGTCAGCGTGTGTGACCTTCTAGGCTCAGATAATAGTAAGTTGTATAATAATAATAATTGACCAATTACTATTATTATAACGATTAATGAGTAAGATCTAGCAATCGCTCATAGCCCCTTAAACTATCATGAGAACCCACACTAGTAATATACAATTACTAAGTTGAACACTAAGTTCTGATAATCACATTTAGCTTAGCGGTAAATGAATTGTTACATAATTATCATAGCGGGCATAATAAATGGAATCAATTCTCATTGATTTCAACAATGACACACTAGGGCTTCGGTCTTCAAAACTTAAGTGTTTGATTTGCAATAAAAAACCTTTCCTTAATAACATGAGTCCCAACCGACTCCACCAGTTATTATATGCCCATCAACTTGATCTCCAAGAAATACCTTTTAGTTGAAAATAAGATTTTCAACAAATCAAAAAGTTTCCTTATTCGCAAAACTCCTCAAATCGAATCTTACCTAATTCGAAACACAATCTCTTGTTGGTTGATCAATCTTTATGGTTGAGGAATACTCCAAGTCATTACCATATAGTAAGACGAAATAATCCCTCCTATATATTACCAAATTCACGAGAATTTCGAAATATCTATGGAGAGTTGTAATGATATGACATCCTTCAAGCTGTTTATTAGTCGATCAAAGGCATTCGTTACCGCTCGATTTTTCTTTATGAAAAAAATATTTGTCAGCCTTGAGAACACTTTCTCAAACTCCCCTTTGGCTGATATTTTTGTTGGCAAAACATACTCCCTTAATCACATCGCTCCCCCACTTTTTTTGCCTCAAAAAATCAATCACACACTACGACAAGCGATGAATTTTCAATTCATTCATTAGCATCGCGGAAGTGCTTAACGCTAGTAGAACCGGCTAACCATTGGCTCCACACATGTCAAGTTCACCATGAACATGTACATCACGGGCCGGAGACAACATTGGTTTTGACTTCTTTTCACTGCGAAGATACTACCTTTTTCAAATATATTACAAAAAAAACAAGAATATAATATTATAAAATATATATTTTTTAAATACAATTATAAATTTTGTAAACTAATAAATAAAAAATTAATTTCACGATAACGGTTTCGATGCAGCAGCGAAAATTAATTTCACGATAAGAGCCCACCAAATCATTCTCTTTCTACTCCGCTGATGATATACCATTCTCTGCCTTCGTTTCTATTCTCGCCGGTTTTGAATGTGATGATATTTGATTTTTGGGTTGTAATATTTTTCTAGATGAATGACACATTTTATGGATCGATTTTTCGAATAAGTTGGTTGGCGTATAATTCGATATCGCGATCGCTGAGACACGTATGGCCTTTGGGAATTTGGGGAATGTGGTTGGCATCCCTTAATGTTGGGGTTTCATTTTTTTAAAAATGGTGGTTTTGATGTTCCTGAGACCATCAGACATAGAATCGACTCTTTTTATCTATTATAGACTATAAAGCAAGTATATGGTCACCCGATCAATTTATGCATAAATATAATGTAAATATTATAAAAATTAAGAACTTTAATGGATGCAATTCATATATACTTTATCAAGTTGAATTTAATTCATGATTGTTTTGGATATCGAATAATACTTTATATCAAAGTTCGCCTCAATAATTAATCGAACAAATAAACGAAAGTATAATCGGGTCAATTTTAAATTAAATATCGGCGAGATATAGAATTGCTTGGTGCGGCAAAAGCGCCTAAGCGTGGTCCGGTTAGTTCAAGGACTCGGAGAGTGAATATACTTGAGTTAGCCGGCGTGGGTTCGTCTTGGCGGTGCCAATTTATTTCGCGTTGTTGAGCGACGGTGAAACAAAGGCCGAATATTGAGACATCGGGCCGAGTTGGGGAGGCGTCGGTATCTTAGGATGCGGTTTACGTAGGCTGCGGTGGTTTGCATGCTCTTGCCCATCTTGTCAAGGAGGACTAAACTTCCTTGTAGATTAAAAAAAAAAAAACTTGGTGCGGCACCCTAGTGAGCTGTTATACACCTGCTTGAGAAATAATGTTGGAGTGCGGGTGTGGGGAATGATATTTTGCCCGCTTACTCCTCTTTGCAGTGTAATGGTTAGAAAATTTGGTTAAAGAGCTGAGAATTGTCGTTTCGTTAAAAAATTCTGATTACGGTGTGTATAGTGTTGTCACCTTTTTGAAGTAGGAGTGTAGGACCCATCTCCCTTTAATACGACAATCTGGAATCTTTGTTGTCTAGATTCATTCAGACAATTATTTTTCAGGACATCAAATCATTCCCTTTCTCTCTCCTCCCCTAATGGAGGACCATTCTCTCTCTACCCCTTTCCTCTCCTCCGATCACACCACCATCACCATCTCCACCCCCACCCCTACCCACCCTACCCCTCAACCCCCCACCAATCTCTACTCCATGTTGGGTGTCAAGAATGGTGGTTTTCTTGTTCCTGAAACCAGCATTGTTGACCCTTTTCGTAATAACACATTAAAGATCGAGGGGGTGTATGAGTGGTTGAAGATTGTGGTTTGTTTGCCAATTGTAGTTTTGAGATTGGTACTTTTATTGGTTTCTTTGGTTGTGGGGTATTTTTCTACCCTTTTTGCTCTTTATGGTTGGAAGGATAAAGACAATCCTATGCCTAGATGGCGTTGTAGAATCATGTGGATTACTCGGTTTTCTGCACGTTGTGTCCTCTTCTCTTTTGGGTATTTCTCTTTTTCAGTTTTTGGTATCTTGGTATATGTTGAATTGTCTAAAAGTTTGAGCTTTATTACATATGTTTGTGTTTGCTATAATGCTTATCTCGTGGCTTGTTCTTTATTGAGTTGGGGAATAGTTGAGCTTCATTGAATATTTGGATGTGTGTAATAAAATGCTAGCGTTGTGGCTTGTTCTGCTTCCCATTTGGCCCTGAGATTGCTACTGTTTTGTGTTTCTTTGGTTGTTGGGTATTTTGCTTCCCATTTTGCTCTTTATGGTTGGAAAGATAAAGATAATCCTATGCCTAGATGGCATTGGGGATCACCCGGTTTTTTTTGCTCATTGCATCCTCTTCTCTTATGGGTATTTTTCTTGTTCTTTTTTGTTTTAATTGAAAATTCGGCCCATGTCATTGGAAGGACTCGATTTCAAGAACTCGACATTGCGTAATATTTTATGGCTACTAGGATAAGCCTAGTGTTGTATCTTTTGTTTTTTGCTTTTAGCGTGTTGGTCTTTGTTGAACTGTGGAGAGGTTTGAGCATTATTGAATATTTGGATGTGTGTTATAATGCTAGTGTTTTTCTTGTTCTTTATTCAATTGGGGAAAAGCTTGAGCTTTATTGAATATTTGGATGTGTTTGGTATAATGCTAGTGTTATGGCTTGTTCTTTGTTGTATTGAGGAAAAGTTTCAGCTTTATTGAATATTTGGATGTGTTTGCTATAATGATAATGTTATGGCTTGTTCTTTGTTGAATTGGGGAAATGTTTGAGCTTTATTGAATATGGATGTGTATACTATAATGCTAGTGCTATGGCTTGTTCTATACTCGATCGGGGAGAAGTTTGAGCTTTATCAAATATTTGGATGTGTGTGCTAAAATGTTAAAGCTATGGGTTGTTCTTTATGCAATGAGCAAATGTTTGAGCCTTATACAATATTTGGATGTGTGTACTATAATGCTGATGGTAGGGATTTATGTAACAACTTTGCTGACCTCCCCAGTCGAAGCTCCTCTGTTTCATTAATTGTATTTAGAAACCTATGCCCCTGTTAGTGGGATAGGCGGAGGCTGCATCTCAACTGTCAGGTTTATAGATATGCAAGTATCTCAAATGATTTTCGTTTAACCTTGTGAAGATTGCTGGAAAATGCTACTCTTCTGGAGTTACAGGTTTCCATGTCTTTACTAGTCACTATAGCAAGTTGTTAAACTATATGCTATAAAAGTCGTGATTAGGCGGTCTATTAATTTGGTTCCATGAGTATAGTTTCATGGTAATCACTTTTTTCTCAAAGCTCTAGTAAGAGTAACGGTGCTTTACTTCTCCCTCCTAATCTTGCAGGTACCAGTGGATAAGACGGAAGGGTAAACCTGCTCCGAGGGAGGTTGCTCCTATTGTTGTATCTAATCATGTATCATATATTGAACCTATTTTCTTCTTTTACGAATTATTTCCAACCATCGTTGCATCCGAGTCCCATGATTCCATGCCTTTTGTCGGAACCATTATCAGAGCAATGCAGGTAGTTTTCCATTGAATCATTTCTTTTCCTCAGGTCGCATTATCTTAAAAAGTTAATACTTCTGCTTGAGCTAATCAAAATTTGTGTTCGTCCTTTCACCCCTTTTATCAAATACACTGAACCAACAGAATCACTATGAATTCACGCCATTTATCTATCTTCAGGTTATTTATGTGAATAGATTCTCAAAGCCATCAAGGAAGCAAGTACTCAACGAGATAAAGGTAAAAAGTCTCTATTTAATCTAATTCTACATTTCTTTCACTCTCTTGATTTTCAGTATGTCTCTGTTGTGTGGACATAACTCAAGGAATGCATTCCTGAGTTGTGATTAGCCATCAAATAACTCCTCGCTCCGTTAATAAATAGATTATTGTTTAGGGAAAATTTCTTGTTCTTTTCTACTTGATAGTTTACTTTCTCAATTCTACCTTTTGTATTTGACTTTTAAAATTCTATTACTTCATTGTTCCGTCTCCTTCTATTTTTATTGGTTGAGAAGTTGGCCTCTCCTTGAAAATGATAAACCATTATGATTTTATCACCTAGTTTTCCAATCCCTTAATAAAGTACTTTCACTAAACAATCAACTATTAAAAGAGGGTGGGAGTACAACATATCGTTCCATTTTTGACTGTTCACTTGCCATTGGCCTGGAAGAATTAAGTTGTGTCTCATTGTTGAGTTAATGAATTGTCATTTTCTAATTACTGAGATCAGTTGTTTGGAGCTGAGATGCAATTAGAAACAAGTGAAGATTTACAACCTCACAAACCTTAATTGTGAAACAACTTTGTCTTCTTTCTTTGATTAGTTTTGCTTAATAACCTACCAATGTTCTAGATTATATTTTTTTTAATGTTTCACTGTCAAAACCACTAAGTAAGCATTTTACTATAATTTGAAAAAAAGTCATTCTACACTATTGTCTTATCAGTTTGTATATTCATTGTTACATTTCCTTGAAAGGGAAACAAAAAAGACATGGAATATGGTTGCATGCGTCAAATGTTCAATGGATTTTTCAATGTTTCCGGATGAAAAATTCCGAATTTTGAAAACTTCATCTATATATTAGCTATTTGATACAGAAATGTGCTTTCAAGGATGTCAATACAGAGAAAGTCTTCTTCCAATCGATTTCCTAGAGTGCTTTTATTTCCCGAGGGAACTACAACAAATGGAAGATGTTTGCTCTCCTTCCAACTTGGTGCTTTCATTCCTGGACATCCTGTGCAACCGGTTGTTGTGCGTTATCCTCATGTGCACTTTGACCAGTCCTGGTATGTTTTTCTGTTTCTTTCCAGCTTTTTATTTGAGTAGGCATTCGCCTTTGGTATTTGTTACTTTTCTTTTTGTTCCTATTTTTTCATCGGGTGGTAGAGGATAAATTGTTAAAAGTCTTCTTTATCCTTTCTTTCTTCTAATGACTTTTGGGGAGGGGATTTGTAAAAAAATTTATGACTGATTTTCCATTTGCATTAGGGGGCGAATCCCATTGGCGAAATTGATATTTAGAATGTTGACACAGTTCCACAATTTTATGGAGGTAAGCCATGGCTCTGTATGTGTTCAGGATCTTCTTTGATGCGCGTAGTGCTTCTCTGTCTCCATAAAGAAGGAGAAATAGTAAATGAAATTATATCCACTGCTATGACTGCGTGTTATAAAAAATCTGTAGGTGGAATATCTTCCTGTCATTTCGCCGGACAGCCAGAAAGAAAGTCCTGTTTCGTTTTCTCAGAGGACGAGTGGGTACACAAACTCTATTACTCCGTACCTTCTTTATAGAAGCTAGTGGTTCTATCCTTGTTGGCTTCATATCAATTCAACAATCTCGTATAGTAATGTTATCTGCTGCATATACGGATATGTTTACACTAGTCACGTTTTTATGTTTTTATTTGTCTTTATAAGAAACTTTTCTTCCCTGAACCCCCGACTGATTTTAGTCGCATGCTATATTTGCTCCATCACTGTACAGTCTGTTTATCATTTAAAAGATGTCTGCTTGTCTCATGATTTACATATATTGGGTGTTGTAAAATGTACTACGTATATGAGATTGTTTCAAGGGTTATACACTTTCTATACTAAATTCTAGTGATGTTTTCATGCAGACGAGCCATGCTATTGCTACTGCTCTAAATGTTGTTCAGACATCATATAATTTTGGAGACTCTTTGCTTTCAATAAAAGCATGTGAGTTCAAACAGGTAACACATCTTTTGGTCTTGGTTTTGAACAATTTTGCAATCTCTCTTGCCCCTCCGTGCTCAATGTTCTATCATGATTTAGAACTGCCTTATTTTGTTATCCAGTGATTAGTTAATGATTTGTACTTCTTGCAGGAAAATCCTTCACTGTATATGGTTGAGATGGCAGGAGTTCAATCTGTGAGTTTTGATTGCTCTATCACACTTTACTATAACTTACAAATTCAAGTATTAGCATGGACATAGAATTTGTACTTGGTAAAATTTTCGTTTTTCTAATTAAAAAAATTAAGTTGGCATCTTGCAAACCTAAGTCTTAACACTTTTGTGTGACTTTTTTCAGAATAAACCAATGATCGGTATAATGCATGCTAATTATTGTTTCTTTACTGTCAAACTTTTCTGACAATAATACATTAGTATAACTTATAATTATAAGAAAAATAAAATTATATAGCAGTAACTTTTTTACCAATTTAAATGTTTTGTTTTTGTTTACTTGTCTACTCCAAAGAAGAGTGGAATTACTAGACATGTTTGTGAATTATAGCAGCGTATGCTAAAGTTGAAAAAGATAAAGGAACATCGAGAATTTAACTTTTAAGTCATATTTGGTTGGGAAATGCCTTTTCAATAATTTATGTTGCTTGCTCAATCGAAGAGGAAATTGATTCTTTGATTTCTTACATTTCAGCTGTTCCGGATAAGTAGTTTAGAAGCTGTGGATTTTCTCAAAATTTTTCTTTCAATGGATCCAGACGACAGGTACTGCTTTTCTTTTTTCTTTTCATGATTTATCTTTCTATAAACTGAATATTTCCTCCAGTAAATAGCAACTACTTCTGACTTTTACAGGGGGCATGTCGAGTTCCCTGACTTCCTTAATGCTCTTAGACTTAAGCGTAGCAGTTTGGCTGAGAAGGTGTGTTGCCCCAAACATTTTCAATTGTTCTTCTATATGATCCTATATGATCAACCGACTTCGTCTATTATTTTATTTTATTAGTTTTGGTACTCAGAGTGATTTGAGCATTTTTTGCCGTCCCTCGGCATCTGAGATATGTTTTTCTATGAAAGTAATCTTGATTGTTACCTTTTATGCTGTACCTTAGCGTCCTTGATAACGATTTCTGTAAGAGCGGTATTAGTTGGTAGTTGGTACATAAGATCTATACTTCAGCCATTTTGCTACCAATCTCACCTATAAGTATAACTTGGTGTCCATCCTTATTATTTTTCTCTCTTCTCTCTCGCCGGACTATTTTTTCTCTTTATAGGACTAAATCTTATGTGTTTCGATGCTTATTGTTAGATATTGCTATTATGTCTTGACATTTTTTGTTGCAGATCTTCAGCTTCATTGATCAGCAGAACATTGGGAAGATCACATTCAAACAGGTGATGTTATCTGTTCTCATTATTCTTTCTTGTATAAATGAGTTTCGGTTTGTGAGAAATCGAGGTGTAAGAACAGCTTTCGCTTCTTTTGGACTTGAAACATGGGGTAAAGATACATCATGTGACATCTCATGACAAATTTATGTAATTTCAGTTTTTGCTCGGATCAGTGTACATCCTGAAGCAACCTTTGTTTGAACCCGCATGTAAATTGGCATTTAGAGAATGTAGAAGAAATCAAAATAACTTCATTTCAGAGGAAGAGGTACATCTTCAAACTTAGACCTTGTGTGTAGACCCTCAGAACGATCATACATCGTACTCATCAATGCCTCTCAAGAGGCCTCCCCACCAAGTCGGGGTAAGTGGGAGGTGGAGGTGTCGATAAAGACGCAGCCTCTTACCCCGCGAAAGACAGGCTGTTTCCGAATAGACCATGTTTACATATAACTTCCTTTATTCAAATCTAAGGCACTTCAACTTCATCTGTTGCAGTTTGGAACCTCGCTCGTGCCTGCAATTCCAAACCTGAACAAGAACGAGGTATACAATTAGAATTCTTATCACTTAGTTATAACATGAATTGATTAAAAGAGCCCATCTCTCCTTTTTATTTGAATGGAAAAAAAAATGAATTGATTAAAAGACTATTTGAACGCCAACTGTTAGCTTCCTGCTGAAACCCTTTTTCTTCTCCATTTGTGTGATATTTGACTTGGAACATGCAGATCCATGCGCTCTTCAAACTATTCGATACAGATTGTGATGGAAAGATTAGCAAGGATGATTTTTTTACCTGCATGAGAAGAAATCCTTTGCTTATAGTACTATTCTTTCCCCTTCTAATGCACATCGACTTATCCCCAACACCTCATAGTTCGAGACAAGAAATGGTATGACAATGGTAATTTAGTCAACAGTTATATATGCCAGCCTGATTCCGATGGGGCGCAAGCTTAAGGGGGAGAATGGGAGATGTTTTGTGGAAGAGTTTGCATTCGTGTCTTTTCGATGAAATATTTTTTAGTGTGATGAAAATGATAGCAAATGTAGTTTTAACTATAAGGTTTTGAGAGAGATTGATTTTGTGTGGTAGTGGAGATAGAACCAGCAATTCATACAGAGTTCTTAAAGAACTGTAGAGATGTATCATAGTTCTGAGAAAATATTTTGTAATTCTTCTCTCTGATTTTGTTTTCTTCAGATTGTATTTTTTGCTCTCATGTAAATGAATGTTTATTTATTTTATTTTAATGATCATTTCTATTATTATTATTCTCACTTTACTTCAGTATACTCATGTATTTGATTTATATATAATGTAGTAGTTATTTTGGGTGGAAATATATAAAGTCTACTACATATATAGAGAATTGATATTGACATTTCAAAATTAATAACCACATTTGAGAAAATAGAATCTTTGACAAACTTAGTGCGTTCATCATTTAACTTATTTAACTTGTGGAAAAATTATTTTATTTCAATGGATTTTGTAAGAGTAAAATTGACCAAATTTCAATATTGGGAGTGTCATGTCATAATCATAATACATGTTAAAGAGTTCACCGAATTTAACTAAAAATCAATTTATAATACTCCGTAATTGAAATATGATTAATAAGATATATACATAGTTTGAAAATTTTAATACTACACTTGTTCCACTTGAGTGAACCTTAGGATGCAAAAAACATGGACAAGAAAGTCTTCACTAGTTCTCATTCACATTTTGGAAAATACTACAACTTATGTAAGATATACTTATTTGAATATGTAATATATTGGCCACCATAATATACAATTAAACACACATCGAAATCTTAACAATGTGGAAATAAATTTGCTAGAGGGCACGCCCAAAGTGGTCCCAAAATTAACTTGAACTAGTCAAATTGAAGTTCAACACCACATGGAAAGCTTTCTCACCACATCTTTATGGAAGAAAATAAATAAAGGCAATCCAATTGCATTATGATTATCTCAAAGAGGGAAGAGAACATTGCAAAGCATATGTGACTATAGTTTAAAATAACAAATATCATAGTGAAACCAATAATTCTCTTCCAGATAAACATGAGTTAGTGACATAGAAGATATGATCCGTCAACTTTATCTCGAACAAGTAATGTATAACTTTAAAAAAGAGCATATAATCTGACATAGAAAACATAACCCACCAACTACTGACATGTGTTCACGTTAAATTTAAAATTTAGAACGATTAAAAAACTCAAAGTTATGTTGCTTGGATCAACAAATAATAATTGTTTAGTGTGCTAAGATAAAGCGATTGTGAAGAGAATCAATTTAATACCCATTCGTACTTATTAAAAGTTACTGTCTCTTAACCTGTTTAACTTATAGCAGTATAGAATAAATTGTATTAGCGACTTCATCTCTCCGGGACCAGTCACACAGTATATAATTAATCTATACGGTAATTTATCTACCATAATAGAAAGAAAATTAATAAATGTATGTGCTTTCTTGTTGGCACTATTAATTTCATCTAAATAACTTATTTCAGCACTAATTGGGTTTCATCTTGACATAATTTACCAATAATAATAGGAAGAGTAGTTTAAGACTTCAAACCTAATTTCACATTAAATTGCTAGCTTTGGTTTTATCATATTCCACCTACCTCTATGTTGATGAAGCCTCGAACTCTCCGTAGCGGGACAAGGTTCATCCGAAGCTTACACAGAAAAGATTAGGCACAACGCATTCCGCCATCGGCGATATCCCACATTTACCTCCCTCCGCGATGCTGTAGCTTACCAGAATAAGAAATTTCCACGTATTTAAGTGCTGATCGTTGCATTATCATATCTCGAATCACAGTCTTATCCGAAAATTAATTGATAATATAGCGTTGTTCATGATCTTATTATTAGCTCATACATAATAATTAAGCTCATTTATTAGTTTTCTTTACTTGATTGACAATGTTATATGTGTTTATTATTATTGGTTCGTTAGTTTGATATGTTTGTTTATATACAAAAATGAACTAATAATTGATTACCTATATTTACCTCATTTCCTCATTTGATTATTTATGTTTCAAACTGTTTCATTTGATCACCTCAGTTTTAAAATTATTTCCAATTAATTTTTTCATCCAAAATTCCGTTAAATCTCATTAAATGTGTCATATGACAAACATGTAACATTTTTAAAGAAAGAATTATGTCCAATTATTACAAATATAATTTTAAGGTAACAACTGAAAATTAAAATGATAAGATCCTTATTTAAATTTATTTTAAAAACATCTATTAAACAAATTATATTCTCACGAAATTGCTAAAAACTCAAACAAGTAAATTAATATTGTGTTCTGCATATCAATTTCGATCAAAATGGTACTGATTACAATAATCTTAGTAAAATGGTGCTTTGATTTAGAAGTCTAACTAAATGCTTTTAGTTCGAAGCCTAATCTTGGGGACAAATCAGCGCATTTGTGAGTGGGTCACGTGTCTCGTGAAACGGGGATCGAGGTCCCTATTGTCGAGAGGCTAAGGCGGGGCGAGAGGAGGCGGTGGTCGCCATGAGACGGGTCGCTACGAGGTCGGAGAAAGGTCATGGCTGATTTTTCAGGAAGCGTTGTCATGAAATTGACTTGTAAGCGACAAGGAGGAGCTTGATAGAGCGTGACACAGAAGTGACGGCAGTATGACGATGAGCCGAGATACGCGGGGGGCCATGAGTAAAGATGGCGGGCGATTTAAGGCCTATTGGTAAAGGAATCGCCAAAATCAAGCTTCGCAAAATTGTCACATGCGAAGTGTGTGACTTCAAAAATTGGAATTTTACGCAATTTGACGGAAATAGCATCGAGTACTAAAAGTTTTGAATAGCTGCTGTCACACGCAAAGCCTCAAAATATATACGGCCACTGCCGCGACGAGCTACTTTTTCGAGTTATGATATGACATATTTATATAAAATTAGTATTACTTGTAAACATTTAATTAAATTCTTCCATATTTATAACATCAAAGAACATTCAACAATAATCTCAAAGTTAAACGGCATAATTAAAGATTATCCGACAAACATGCATAAAAAATATTCTCCAATACAATCAAAAGACAACAAGCATCAATAATCATCATTTTCCAACTCCCTCGGGCAATATTTTTGTTGGTTTTAATCCTGGCCAAAGGAGTGATCTTCTTTCTCGAATCTCACAACAAGTAATTTCTTTTGGCACGAAATGCATGTACATCTAAGGATTCTCATTTGATCTAAAGGACTATGATTTGCTTGCCTTCCGCCTCACTCCAAGATCAATCCCTCAATCCATCATCTACATCATCAATACCATACACTAGTATCAAAGATATATCATCGTATACTACTACCACTCGCTGGGGATTTAATCAATATCGCTCAGCACAATCGGATCAACTGTCGCACGTAATTGATATCGCCTCTTTAAAGCTCTATTATATTTGATATACACCAAATCATTCAAGTGACCTGGCAAGTTTATTTCTTTTTTCATATGAAGCTATAATAACCTAATAAGAAAAATTAATGTTAAAACTAATAAAAAATGAAATGAAACTATATAAAGTCTAATATATCTTACATGTTCAAAAACGCCTGCTTTCTTTCACATCCAGAGGGAACTACAAACAATACTAAAATTGGTGACAACAAACTTTTCAAGTTAGCGAATACGCACTATAAGCCCACCCACTAAAGAAGTTGTCATATTAAATATAATATTAGGTAACATTAAGAGAATATAATATAATATTGAAAAGATAAAATAAAATTTACCTCGGTGGTATTTTAGCTTCCGTCTAATCGCTAAAGCTCGGAAATGAACCTCCACTGATCTATATGCATTTAACCCGCAAAGAATTTTATCTCCCGCATCTCTCATCGTGCATCATCTTTTGGAATGCAAGTCTCGAAGACCTTCGTGATCTCTAAGTCTCAATCATTTCCGAGTTTTGTAAAACAAACTCGGATTAAGATAGTAACTCGGGCCGTGACGCAAAGTGGCTTATGCAATTGAGTGTCCCATCTCTTAATAATAATCGCGAAAACATCCTTTACATTTTTCTTCATTATTGTCGAATCCATTTCTTAATAGTGTCATTCGCTAAGTCCATGGCTTCATAAATATTGTCAGAGAAATCAATTGGGACTGATTCCACGATATTCAGTTACAATTGTATATCAATTCATTTACTGGCTGTTAAATGTGATTATCGAATCCTAAAGGTTCAACTTAGCAATTGTATTACCAGCGTGGCCCTCATGATAATTTATGCTGCTTTAGCCATCGCTAGATCTTACCATTAATCGCTATAATAACAGTAATTATCAATTCTTATTATTACAACTTACTATTATTCAAGCTTCAAAGTCACACACATACAGCTGACGTTGTTATATTTCATGTATGAAATTAAAGAGAATCAGATAGTCGGTAAATGTATTTCACTCATGCGGTTCTACATTTTATGTATAATATCGATTGAATGAAATATAATCACTCAATGTTATTTAATTGGTTCGAGTAATTTTAGTATTTATCAACAACTCGAAGATTATTGATATCGACTATTACTATTTAATTAAGCTAATTAAATAGTTCAACTCATTAGCATTCAATCATAATGTAGTTAACGAGTCAAGTTAATATATAACGGCCGCTTATCTGCTTGCTCTTTAACCCAGTCTCTATATAAGTGTGCTTTAGGCTTTTCTACACATAATAATAATAATAATAATAATAATAATAATAATACACACACAATTTCAAAAAACCCTAAAGCCCCCCCTAGTCGATTTTCTCTCAAGAAAATTCTGGTATTTGGTTTTGCTCAACTTGCTTACTACAAAGATAACCGCTTCGATTCAACTCTCCGCAAGTGATCAACTGTAGATATTTCATAATGAACATATTACAACAAGCGAGTCAAGGAAATAAATTATCAGCTACACTAAGTCGCTGGGTAGATTTATCGGTGGAATTTACTCCGCCGCATCAGAAGTACTTTATTTATATATCAGACATGTTTATTTTAAATAACGAGTGCTTTTACCTTTAAGATCCTCGATCTACTAGATTGCATTTATACTCATATCCATGTAATTTTCCATCACATATCCCATAGCAGTTTTGTTCTCCATCTACCATACACAACACACTCACAAGAAGGACAAATAAACTCAGGATTTCTAAGTGCCTTCAAAATAATTTTGAAATTTCGATCATGAATTAATAATTAAATATGAAAAATTTATTTTAATGAACGGCACTGAATTTTGTTTCACAAATTATGAAGCTTAATGTTCGAATTTTACAAATTTTAAAAAAAATTTAAGGCCTCCAAAACGATTTTACAAACGAATTAAACTAAATCGAAACCGAAAGCAAATATGGGATTATTATTGCAATCGTCGACCGATTCTTCCTACACTTACGTCTCGTCCGGCACGGATCGCCCCGATTTTGCTCAAATGACGGCCGACGACTTCTACACGGCAAGGTCAGCGAGTGTCGACGGGTCACATCGTAGCTCCAAGGTCCGAGTCAACATGATACATATTCTAATTTCAAAACTCCTAATTCGAATTTATTCATTATTTCGGGGTTTTCTAAAATTATGGGACTAGTTATATTTCATTTTTATTAATTATTTGTCATTTAATCACCTAATTGATTGTACTAATTATGTGACGACAATTAATTAATTTCCTTTATATTATATCTTTTAAATTAATTTAAAGCTTATATAACAATTATGGTAAATACCACTACTTAATATATTTTAGAATATATTTGTGATAAATATTTTCTACAATATGTATATATTAATAGTTACTAGAATAATGAAGACCGACATACAGATGATAATCTGAAGTTTATATTAATTAATTTTAATATTGTAAATATACGGATTAATTAATTTGATAATTACAAACATTTATTTTCCAATTCCATTTAAAATATTTAATAAGTTCATTTATATGATTTAATAAAAGTTTATATTTTCAGAATTAAGGACGGAATTTTATGATATGATACTTAATTCATTTATTTATTTTTCCAAATCATGAATCAGAATGTCAGAATGACCTCCGAAATATATTTTCTTGTATTTATTTATTTATTGTTTTACCCACAAGCTTGCAAGTTGTCTTAGATGGGTTAGTATATAACATTATAACAAATAAGATTTTAAAGATCATTTCACGACGGGGCGGTATTTCAGCGGCTCCTACTGATCCGTGGATTACGCATACGTTAATTAGGACTTATGTTAAGATTGAGCAAATACTTGTAATGTGCTCTAGTAGCCATATCGTATACTTAAATGCCATTACTTGTTTTATTTTTCACGTTGTATGTATCGCTTGATTACGTGGTTAAGTATGCATGAGTAAATGAAAATAAAGTACTAATAATCCCACCAATTTAAGATTTAAGCAAAGTATCAAGTCAATTTTAAAGTTGTGCAATCAATCGCATCAATTGGCACACTGTGATGGGCGGGCGTTAAGAACAACAGATTCGGAGGCGACAACGGATCATGCCAAGTGATTTTACCTAACGCTGGCTGCATTTATCAATCCGCAACACTTCGTTTAATCGGGCATGCTTAACCGTTTTCTGGTATACAACGTTGGGTAGCATCTTCTAAGAGATGCTAGCTGACACAAAGAGTTATGTAGTTTTTACATAATCAATGACAACCTACTATTATAACTGATTCAAATGTACGTAGTGTCACAATTAATTCTAAGTTGTAATAAAGTCTCGATACTAATATATTTCGTGAGATCAAGTATTAGTATTTACTTTACAATTCTATTTGTAAGTGTTTTTAGCAATTTATAGTTTCATCGAGTCCGTTATTTTATTTACTTATTCTTGTAGAATTAATATGGCTACCACTATCAAGCATTCTAAACTGTCACAAAGACTTGAAAAGCAAATTAATAACTCGACTTTGACGAAGTTGGTCTCAAAACTCGAGAATCATTCTCGCCAGAGATCGAATATCAGTATAACAATAAGGTTCTGCTGAACCTAACGATAGTGCCTCCCATCTAGAGTGGATCCCACAAAAGCACAAGTACGATATCATGGATGTCCAATGTCTCATTTTTCCAATATGGAACCTTCGCTCCGTATTCAATATGAAAAGCGCATATGACATACCGCAACTCGAGGAATTATTCCGAAAGCGAGCTAAACCAGAGATATGACATCGTATGCGCCCGTGATAAGTAAGTCGGGAACTTACGTGCCGCAAGCCCTCAGTCATTAAAATGATTGACTCGGGTCGATCGACTCAACGCCTCAAGAATTGTTCGTTAACCTGGTCATGATCTCATCCTCAAGTTTTTCCGCATAAATTCTCTCGCCTTGTCGCTTTAACTTCAATATGCACAAGTTTGAGTTATCTCTAAACGGTAACTACATAAGATGATCACGCCGACACGAACTGGTAAGACTAAACTTACTCCTTCATTTTTGGTGGTCCAAAATACGTGTTTTCAAAGGCTAAGTTTACCGGCAAGCCAAGTGGTTCTAGTAATCCCTGTCAATGGAAAGTGATTTAGGCTGGTAATACGCATGTTGGGTCATTATCGAGGAAACCCAGGTTACCGGTAGTCGACCGCCAGAAAGTTCACAGATAGTATAACGGTCTCACGACCGTCACCTACATGCATGTGATGTTATCAAGTTTGTACTTCATTCATCAGGCGCTAGACTGTCATGGGTTTTATATTTGTCGAATACGCAGAACTCAAGTCAAGTAGAAGACTCCGAAAGAGGGGAATGGATCCCGCAAGGAAATGGCACGAAGGTCGCACCCCTCAGAAGAGATCCATTAGTTTAAACTTGCCCACGGGCCTTGTTTTGAACTTATCACCTAAGCTTATTTGCGTAATCAGCGATTGCAGAATATTTCTATTTCGCTTTAATAACGATGGCTTTTTCATTTCAATAGATCCCCGATTAATTTAGGATCACCAGAACGGGCAAGGTTTGGCAAATCGCCTCCCTTCAAAACGGCCCATAATGCTTTAGACATGATTAATGAAGTCATATAAAACAACTTAAAACGGAATAAGCCTAACGACTTAAACCAACATACCTACGGGGTATCGTTGCATCAGGTCACATTAACGAACCGACCAAGAAACTCCAATTCGTGGAATACTTGAAAATTTCGACATGAATCATACGATAGAAAGCAAGGAAGTCTTCGCTTTCTTTTGACAAAATTACCAAAAGGCCTTTTGATGGTGTACCATTATGGATATATTTAGTATAACACACAAATCCATAATTTTGTGGATCTTAAAGTGCATACTATTATCAAACAAAAACATATATTTATAATATACGAATAAAACGTAGCATTTCATATCAAGGAGTAAATTCCACTAAAGTTCTACACGCTTCAAATAACGCTGGTTCTGACTTCCTTCAAATTCGTCAATATCAATCGTATGACATCTCTAGTCGTCCAATACCGTGAGGGGATGAATCAAGAACTAATTTATGCTAGTAAACAAGGATGAACAAACCAAAAAACCCCAAAAATTCTCTGGGAGAATTTCTGGCCAAGCGGGGGGGGCTTACTTTAGGTTTTCAGGATAAAATTTTCAAAAACTTAGCGATGAAAAAATCCCTAAAAGTTTAGCTTTTATATAGGCTAGTTAAAACAAGTCTGGGATAAGCAACCCGTTAAGATTAACTTCACTGCTAACTCTGTATTAGTTCGTTAAGACACTAATGAAAGCTGTTATCGAGTCAACTATTTAATTAAGCTACCAAATAGCAATGAAGTCAATATCAATAATCTTTCAAGTTATCGATAAATACTAATTACTCTAATCAATTAAATAACTATTTAATTGATCTTTATTTGTTTCAATCGATATTCTACATAAAATGTAGAATCCTTTTTGTAATCGAGAAATACATTTCTCAATTATATAGTTCTTTTAATTTCATATACGAAATATAACTCAACGCCATCAGACAAGGCGACCTTCTGCGCCGATATCAAGAGTTGTATAATAATAATAATTGACCAATTACTATTATAACGACACCAGCAAGATTTAGCAATCGCCATAAACTCCCCTTAAATTATCATGCTGAACCCACACTAGTAATATACATCATTGTCAACACTAAGTTCTCGATAATCACATTTAACCCAACCGTAAAATGAATTGGATACACAATCGTCGCAGACCCAGCACATTACTAAATGGAATCAATTATTGATTTTCAACACCTTTCACCGCTTAAGTGAGCGGCAAATGATTTATCGGGGATCATATTAATCGTAATGTATACGGGCCAATGAACACCGCAAAGAGGAGGTTATAACTACTTCATTACATTTACCCACGATTATAGTAGATACGGTTTGTGTATCTGGACAGACACAACATTTAGTCCTTTCTGAAATTCAAGCACCCAAAATGAAGTACAAAAACCAATTGAATACATAACACAGACATTCTCTCGTCTAATGTAGGAGAAATATTTTGAGTCACGAAGTTCAATACTCATCTGTAGAGCGGTATTGTTTCACAACTCACTCCAGCCAGAACGCCACAAAGATAACGGCATGTCCCAAAGGAGAAATCAAACCTTCTTGACACGGTTCATCTACGACGAGCCTATCCATCTACCGCTAATTTTTGGGGATACGACTTCTAAGCGCTGCACTTACCTTAAATGATGTCCAACCAAGTCAAGAGATAAACTCCCTATGAATCGTGGTTCGAAGATTCCTTAATTTGGGTTTTCAAGATTGGGTCATGTTTATGTTAAGAGATTACCAAAATATAAACTTCAGGTCCAACCATAAATGCTATTTCATAGATATCCAAGTGAAACGGTCAAGGTTACTACTTACCCCGAAGCAGAGAATAAAATATTCATTGCTAATAGGAGTATTCCTTGAAGCAGGAATATTTGTCCGTAAGACTGTATAACGGTGTTCATCTTTACTTAAGCTTCGCCGGGATGGCCATCGCCGACGCATCTCCACGAACCGTAGCTGTACGGCAGTTTTCATCATTGGAAAGCCGATTTAGCCCACTTCTCTTTACAAAGTTAAGCAATGAATAGCAAGGACGCCGAAAAATGGCAACAGCCATGCAATCCGAGATGGATTCTATGTACCAAAACGAGATTTGGTCCTTGTCGATTTACCAAACGGGATCGCCCCTATCAACGTGAAATGGTTATTTAAGAAATAAACACGATAAAGACGGAAACGTTGATGTTTTCAAAGCTAGACTCAGAATGTAAAGGTTTCAAACAAGTTCACCGAGCGGACTACGATTTAAACTTACTCGCCAAGGCGCTTAACCATCCGGTAATCTTAGTCATCACGCATTTCCATGACTATGTAAATATGACAAACGGATGTTACGCCTTTCCCGAATGAAAATTTAGAGGAAGATGTGTACATGGTACAACCTCCGCACTTTATATGTCTTCAAGGACGGCATGCATGCAGCCGCAAAAGTCCATTTATGGTCTTGGAAGCAGATCCTGCTATTGAATCTACGCTTTGATGAATAAATCAAAGAGTTTGGTTTCATCAAAACTAAGAAGAGTTCAGGTATACAAGAAGTGTTGGGAGTTATATCATCGTGGTTAAACGACTGCAACTATCACTCATGCTTACTCTATGTCTTCACTCACCCATGAATTTTATGCTCCCATTCACTCACTGCCATTTATGTTTGGTTTTTTTTACTAACTGCTAACTTTTCCGCAGTGACTAATCCGAATAACACACGTGCTCCTTACACGGTTCAGCCCAAGTGGTAAATTAGTACTTCATATATTAAAAATTGAAAAAAAGGGAAAGTGTTATAATATATTGTTTCCTAAAATCGAAATTAGTGGCAAAAGCAGTAAAAGCCCCAAATCGATTAGTGGTTCAAACAAGAAATGGAATCAAGCTCAATTCGATCAATTCGCTCATCAGGGTTCAATTTTTTAACGTGATTATGAGAAAAAGTGCATAGCTCAATCTCGACCACCTGCTCAATAGGGGTTCACCTTGTAAGTATCAGTGAGAAAGTTGCATAAGGAAGCATATCGCACATCGACAATCCGGCCGGGTATTTTGGGTACGCTCCCACATTCTAGATGTGATGCTTCTTTATGTTTATGAATGTCAAATTACATGTTAAATTTGTGACATATTCTGTAATTCAATCGAGTAGTGAGCGCCACATTGAGCGATGATTTGGATTCATCAACCAAAACAAAGCAGTTAAGAAGCTCAAGGAGAAGCTTGGATTCTTGTTGAAAGGCACTGTGCAACGCAAGACCGGAGCAAAGATTGTTTAGTCATGAGAACAAGAATTTGAAGTTAAATGTTGACAAAGACATGATGTGCAACAAGGTGTTTGAAGAAATGTAAAAGTATTATTTGTATCATATGTGTCAGAAAAGCGATTTTGTTATTAGACAGCTCAAACGATACTGTAACGACGTTAGACGAATGTGTTCAATGACAACGTGGTTGCAAAATCTAATGTAATGAATGACAATTTGCTGTTTTGAATGATAATTTGGCTGTCTTCAATGACAATTGATGGCAATGTGGTTCGAATGACAACAATTTGAATGGCAATGGCAACTTACCATTTATACTAAAAAGAGCGTTATAACATCAAGAGCACATTACAAAAGACGACAACCAAGGATGCATTTGAGCCTCAAAAGATTGCATTGTGAAAATATATTGTCAAACATAGAAAAGATAATGCATACCTGGGGGTTCCGCTTGTTCCATGTCGTTTTGCTTCATTCTCAGGAGCTTACTGGCTACTTTTGTTCAATAGTACCGCTTTAGTGGGATTCACATCTCGATTCCGGACAATCCTCGACGATCTCAACATCGATCCAACTCTGGCCATCTTCTTCCATATGAAATGGTTGTATGATTCTTTTGCCTCGTCATAGTTGTTGCTTGCCTTGTCAAGCATTTCATCGCCTCGCTGGCAGCAGCATCTCCTCGGGGTTAGCGCTGGCCCTTCCTCTTGGGCGAGGCAGCCGCCCTTCTCTTGGGCGCTGAAGTGGTCATTTAAGCCCTTCTCGTAAGGCAAGGTCGACGGCCCTTCCTCTCGCCGAGCAAAGGGTCACGGGCAACATTCTCCTCTAGTGTCCATTTCGCTTTCTCGCCCCTCAGAAGACCATTGCCCCTTCCTCTCACGACGGTACAGCCTCCTTTCCGCCAGCTCAACATCGCATTCATCTCAGAATAACCCTTGGTGGTTTCAATTTGCTTTTTCCAAATTTACAAATATATGCAAATAATTAGTTAGATACAAATATATACTTACTCTAAATCCCAAATCGAAAAATGTATAAACTTACATCAACTTTGTCCTTTCCTTTCTCTTTGATCAAGTATTTCCGATGTCAGTCTACTCGCTTGTACCAACTACGTGTCCAATCACCCACCTAAGCACGCCTCCTTTTTTCCCTTCTTTTTAACCTTTGTAATATCCCTCTTCCGCTTTCGTCTTCCAAATTTAAGTTTGATTTCAAGGGAGGTCGCAGACATTCTATCATTTCTTTATCCCATGTAGCCATGCCATTCATTGATTTAGTACATGAATAAACAAGAAGAAATGTGTTTCTTTCCTATAACAACCATTAACACTGCTAATCACCGATTTTGATACTGTGATGCTATTACGTGGATGAAACGCGAATACGGTATACCACTTCTAATTGCCATGCCTACAACCGCACCACTCTTTTCCCTAACATCTACGCAGTATTTGTCACCACCAGCTTTCACCTCAACCGAACTTGGCTTCATTCCATGTTGCTACAAGCCAACACTTTCTCGCCATCCTACGTACCCAAAATCTTCTTTAATTTTAACACACAAATGTCCTTCTTTTTTATTATCAAGCAAGTACCTATCTCTTATTCTTTCCATAAGCTTAGTCCTAATCATCTCCAACATTGTGATGATTGGCTTATCCCTTGCCTCTAAGATAAAGGAATTAAAAGACTCACTATTGTTATTACACAAAGCGTCACTATAAACATTTAAGTGAAGTGAAGCCTCACCCAATTATTTTTTTTGGCCCGTGACGTCAACAACTGTGTATAAGCTACAAGTCATTGTGGTCTTTCATGTTACTCATGGCTTTCTTCAATTCTTGTTTGTTGGTTGATCTTGCTATTGCCCAAAATTTATCTCTTAATAGTTGTCCCCTATGTTCCTTCTTTGAAATTATGAATATAAGCCGAAAGCATGCCTTCCGCTTGGCCGCATCGTAAAACACCTCTCCACCCTCTTCTAACCCTACAAATGGTAAAATGTAAAATTTACTTCATCCTTCTCAAATAATGCAAATCTGTAAAAATCAAAGTCATAGGACTAACCTTTTGTTTATCAGACATTAGCACAAACTCATCTTGATCCTTTATGTTTAAGTCCCGTGACGTTTCCAAGAAAACAATGCCATGTTTCTGCAGACTCCTTCTCTACAATAGCCCATGCCAGTGGCCACCAACCATTATTTGATCCAAAGCATATCACACAAGAGCTGGACTTGTAAACCCTCGTACGACATCCATCTAGGCCTATCACCTTCCTACAACCAGCATAGAATCCTTCTACCAATGGTTTGAGGCAAACATACAACCTTAAAGATTGGATCTTGTAATGGACGCGCGTGGATCAAAATCAATATAACAAGAACTTCAGATGTGCTTTTACAAGCTCCTCGCTATAAGTGTCGTACCAACTTATATTTCAACATGATCTCCATTAATTTTCAAGTGCCTTCTCTTGTATTTTCTAAATAATTGCTGCTTATCTTAACGTGAACATCTCACCACGTTACCTACAAAGCATTAACAAATCATTGCTAGTAAATACTAAACATAGTTAAACAAAGAGACATAATAGTGAAACACTAATTGTTGCTGTAACGCCGTAGTAACCTCAGCTTCCCTTCAAGTATTTTACAAAAGTGCTATTACGATGTATTCTCCCATCCGACAACAATCATGTGTCCTACCACTTCTTAACTAACCAATCACTATCTCCAAGCTGACAGTCCTTAGAAATCCATACAAGAAACCTCCAAAGGATATCCACACCCTAACTCCATATCTCTTTTCTTATCATTTGTCGATAACTATAACGGTTTTTTACGCAACACAAGATACCACAAGCAAATGTTTTGTTTAACTGCTCATTTGAAAATACTAAACCAGAAAAAAAAAATTGATCTTTCATTTCTTTCATCAAAATGCACATATCCAAGATTTAGCCTGGGATTGCACCTCTCAGACCGACCTCATCACCAATCGGATGCTCTACTCTTCAATTCATCACTATCTTCACTAAGTACGGAACGGTGAATGTCGAATCATCACAACATAACTATCAACCTTTCTTTTAAACTCTACACCATACTCCAAAGATACGGTCCTAGCCTTTTCCTACCCGACCAACAGTTCTTTTCTTGAAATCAATATTATTCCAACAAATTGTGTTATTCTCCCTAACAATCTCAGCCAACAAGTCATCTCTCTCTTTCTTTTCATTCCTTTTTTTAGCCTCAATTTCATCATCTAATTCATAGTCGTACTCATCGATCTCTCTAAAGAACTCAAAAGATTCCTTACATCGCTTCATCATTTTCCTCAGCACTAGTTTTCACCTCATCAACCACACTAACATCAAAAGGTCTATCGCTTCAACAAAAAGGATAGACTAATTATCACATCATCTAATACATTCACATCATTAGCACACTTATATAAATCCCCAACCCGGTAATGTCAAAACTTCCATATCGAATTTCAACGAATACAATCTAATCATTAATCCATTGCTCAAATACCACTTTGGTTTCCTTAATGCATACAACATCTGCCACGATGTAACAACCTCCCTTAAGGCAAACTCGCTCACATCCCTTAGTCTAAAATCCTTTATTTCTAACCAACATGTCTAAAGAGTACCTCCCACATATTCCACACAAAGCGTTAGTTCAAATGGGTCACCACATGCACTTGATAGTAAAATACTCATCATGTATATCCTAAAGTTAAAATATAAAAAGTACATCTAAAATCAAAAACAACTTTATCCCCAAATTTTTAATTCGATTTCAAAACCCTGATCAGAGAAACAAATAATTTACAACCCTCGATTAAAAGCACAAACAAAAAAACCCCTACATGCACTTCCTTTTAAGATACAGAAATAAATATTATCGCTAACATTAAATCATTAATCCATCACATTTTACATGGACTCTCCAACTCATTACCACTAAATCGGTTCTAATCACAGGCTTTCAAGAGATTTTCTGGGCTTGGGATTTTTCTTGAAGCCAAATAAGCCCTCAAATTAATCTAACTCTTTGTCTCTAATTTCGATTTAGAAACAATATATTATAACATTTTTCCTTTTTTTCAATTTTTTAATATGAAATTACTGACTTATTCGATCAACACGCCATAGGCACGCGTTGCTCATCGATTGGTCACTTACCTAGAAAAGTTAATAAATTCAAGTAAAAAAACAAACATTTAACGACGAGCGAAAATGAATCGGGACCATAAAATTCATGGAAGCAATTAACTTAAATGCATGAAACACGATGACGGCTCCTGGCCATTGACCTATATCTACTATACCCAGATATCGATGACATACTTATCATTGAAACAATGCAGAGTTACTAAACTCAAATAAGGATCAATAGTGGGCAAATGTTTCTCAATGAAGGACTTAGGCCTAGCACAATATATACTGGGAATAAAAGACGACTCCAGATCGGTACCCAGAGGTTTGACCGACTTGTCGCATACTTATGGAATAAGCGCACCGCAGCAGTTCAACACGAAGTAATCCCAAGAGGTAATCTCCCACGAGACACTGGGAGTCTGAACTCCAGAGCATCCCCACTACTACGCCGAGATGAACAACGAATCTACACCTTACGCTCGGCTATAGGATCCATCAAGTGGGCGCCATGCCACAAGACTCGCACTGACGCTGGCCTACGCACTAAGCGCAACCAAGTAGACACCAAGCTAATCCAAAGCGAAAGTTCCACCTGATTTCACAAGTTGCGATCCTCAAGTATCCCAGGCTAACTAAAGATGCTTTGGTATATGGTGGAGTATGAAGAAGCAAAGTGATGGTGGTATTAACCGACGGTTTTCAAACCGACAGAGACGACTATCGCTCCTGGGCCTGTATGTATTTTGTCCTAACGGCGAAAAGATTCTGATTCCAGTTCCAAACGGTATATCATGTCACCGCATCACCATGCACCGAGTACACTAATGGTTCAAGCTCGCTAAGTTAAGCATGTCGGATAAAGAATTTAGACCTAATCTCAAGGTGAAGATTTAAGATCGGTGGACCAAAATGGAGTTTCTTTAATAATACTCGGGCACAAATTAAGCATGAACCCTCGAGCACATCACAAGTCCAAGAACGCATCGTAAAGTATCACCCATTTGATATTGACAGAAAGATGTCAACGCATGTAAGCAGAAATGCAGGTTGACTGTCGACTTTCACTAAACCACTAAGTCGTGCAAACATGATTTATATGCGAACATAGTCTTAGAATGCATGTCGAATAAGTAGATTAAGTGAGTCGTATGTATCTATTATATATGAAATATTTGAATATTATCGCTTCTTATATTTTAATATATTTGTTTGCTATGTCTATATGTTTAAATTTACATATAATATACATGTAGTGTATTCTCGAAGAAGAAGAATCCTCAAAGTTAGTCTATATTTTCTGTAGAGGTAATACGAACTCGTTAATTCACTCTTCAAGCCTAGAACATAGGATACCAAAAAGGCCTCTTGGGTCAAATGATAATAGGCGACAAGAATCATATGACTAACATGGTGTTTTGATTAAGGATCAAGATTGACTGTTACCAGACGACCAGATCAATACCGCTGGGTCGCCGGTCCGATGGATCAAGTTCGCATGACCAAACGAATTCATAAGATATGATATCTCAGGTCCGATGATATTTGTAGGGTTCGCCAATTTAGACCCACGAGTATATGACTATCTGTGTTATACAAGCTCAGATTTTGATCTATGACCAAACGCTCCGCCTTAAGCGACTATAACGGTGACTGGTCACACAAAATGAAAGGTAATGACAGATGTCGATATATCGAGGATTTATCCGCTCTGATATACAAGTGAAGATTCAGCCTCAGCTTGGTAATCGATTGCCGGGCTGGACGCCATAAATGCTTATTCACCATACTGAGTAAAGAATGTCATAAGCTGACACAGCTCTTTTATGGTTAAATTTCACTTACCAGATTTTGATAAAAGGAACTTTGAAGATAATCGCCCGCGGCAGCTGAGTGTTTGAAATCAACGAGAATTATCCATTTATGCATAATTGTGTATCATCATCATTGGTTAACGTGGATTATTTAACTTAGTTACTAACTTAGTAATTGTATATTACTAGCGCTGGTTCTCATGATAATTTGGTGTTACAGCTTATCATAGATCTTACTTCATTAATCGCTAAAATAATAGTAATTGGTCAATTTTATTATTATACAACTTACTATTATCTGAGGCCTAAGGCTCAGCACACATACAAATAGATCGCTGAAGTTATATTTCATGTAAGGAAATGAAGAGACTATATAATGAGAAACGATTACTCACATGCTATTCTACATTTTACGTAGAATACTGATGAACAAATAGAATTAATTAAATAGTTATTTAATTGGTTTGAGTAATTTTAGTATTTATCAATAACTCGAAGATTATCGAGAGCCGACTCATTACTATTTACTGCCAATAAGAACAACTCCTTGTGTCTTAACGAACTAACAGAAGTTAACGAACAAGCCACGTTTCAACGGGTCACATTCTGCCTGCTTCAACTCATTAGCAAACTCCACAGTCTGTACCCTGAATCCGACTAAAGGGTCAAGCATAGAGCCAAATTCCACGTTGTGAATTTGAAACGGTGGATTATTGGTGAATTTATCTGGCCATATCAGTGATCGTTTATTTATATATTATATTATGTGTATTTTTGGAATAATGTAGTTAGTTAATTTAAGATCCCTGATCTACGGATTTGCATTTATAATTACATATCCATAGAGTTTTCCATCAACATATCCTGGCAGCGTGCTTGTTCTCCCTTTCTACCATACGCAACACACTCACAAGAGGGACAGTAAACTTGAGAACTTCAGAAACATTTCTCCAAAAATACTCTATATGCACAATTTTTTTGACACTTATCCCCACAGTTTCTTTTGAAAACTTACTTGCATACCATTCATCTGAATTAAAAAGCCTAATCAAATTTCTTGTCTCTTGTCAAAGTTAACACAAAGAAAGAGCAAATCTAGTCTCGTACCTAACCATTTCTTATTCTTTATTACTAGTGAACCTTCTCATCATGTTCAAGAGCATCGTCAATTATAGATTGGTTTTCTTCTTCACATCATCCTGTTTGAAAATCAAATCATGAGGACCTTTGTACCGTGGCATTCACGCGACTAATTATCTATACCCTCATCTTCACCATCATATTCAAATCTTACATCAAAATCAAACACTTGATCAACTTCTTTACTAACTTTATTTTCTTTCATTTTGTTCATATGTTCCTCAACTCTCTCTTTCACATTTGGAGGACATTTAAGACATTTAGCCACATCTTTACCTCGGCATTCCTATTAGATGATACTTATACCGAGTTATGCCTCCTCTAATAATTTTATTGCAAAATATACACTTAATTCCATTAGTCCCTTCGGGTGTGGCATAATCCCATCCTACATCTTTATCTTTTATAGATGAAGAGCCAATTTGGGAAGATATAGGAGCCAAATCCATTTTCTGGGTAAAGAATTAAACATATTCAAAATATCAATTAGATATTTTATATTTCTATTAAAGCATATTCATTATATCACATTCAAAGTATAAATTAATCATAAATTAATATATCAATGTTTATTATATGAAGTTACAAATAATAGTTAAAATATGCAATTAATCAACTTATAATACAAAAAACAAAACAAGAATTAAAATCTCTAAAATTAATCAACTAATAAATATATATCAATATATTAAAAAATAGAATTAAATATAAAATTAATCAACTAAAATTAATCTAAACAATATTTATATCAAATTAACAAATTAATAAAATGTAAAAAATTCATGAAAGCAAAAAAAAGTGGAAAACATAAAAAATCCGAAAAAGTAAGAAGAAACTTAATAGTGAGGAATCACTCCTAAGGAAGTTAAATTTATGTAGCCGAGGCGCAGGAGATCGATCGCGTAGTTTGACCTAGGAGGATTTGGGGCGGCCGAAAAGAAAGTTAAGTAACGGAAAAACGAAAAGATTAGTGGCTCTAGGGCGAATCGGGGCAAAAAAATTTAGAAAAATCGACTGATCCGTCAGCTATAATACGCTTATCGCGACAACGCTATAGCAAATAATAGCGCCGGAGACAATGAAAACCCGTAATGATCACGACACCATGCCTCATAGCGAAAACCACGCTACGCGATCTCCGCCGATGTCAGCTTATTCAAAAAGCATGATGAAAGCAGAGTTCTAAAAGTTAAAGGATCAAATTTAATCATGAAACATGTGCACTTAAACGGCGACATACGGATAAATATAAGTGATCAATATCCATCAATTCTAATAATTCAAACAGATAATATTATTAGAAGGTGTTTGTCACCATCACTTACATATAGTACGAAATAAATAAATTTTAGAAAAATATAAATCTTCAACTATTGTGAATCCACGGGCACCTTCACAGTTTCATGACAAGGCGTAATGAATTCACGTGAAACATCTTAAGACACGTTCTTCTCAAATGAATTATTATCAATGCTTTCGATCTAGGATAATCCAATAATGTTAATCCACAAACTAATTAAGAATCTCAACAATGATTTTCGTGTTAGTAATAATAATAGCAATAGGTGTATCCGTAAGAATTATATCAATGATTCGACATGACGATTTATGTCAGATCACAAATGTTATGATAGATTATATACACAATAAACACAAGATGATCGACCGTCCAAACCACATCCCTGCTATTTGTCGACAATTTGTGAGACAGCTTTCGTTTGATTCGTAGTCATAGAGCTGGGCATGAGCTCGCTTTCGATTTGAGCTTCGATTGAAGCCGAGCTTGACTTGGTTTGATTTTGATTTCGATAGAGCTCTAATGAAGGATTGAATGGGAGTTTAAGCGAGATGGATATGTCCCGATCTTCGATGGACCTAGACCGGTCCGACTTGGATTGGGTCCGAAGCCAAATTTTAGAAGCGTGATTCTACGTTGGGTCAGGCTGACTCGATCTTGGTCGTGGACTCGATCTCTCATTTATATTACTCATTTACTTATTACAAGTGTCTTCGCAACAGAATATGTACGTAGTCTTGAATAATCTTATTACTTCACTCAGGTTATGGGATTCTAAGTGATGCTCCCAGAACCGCCAGAGTTTGACTCATTTGATTTGATGGATGGGGAGCTCTCATGCAGCCTGATCAATAGAGCTCTACGAGATGGATACGTGTCCTGATCTCGATGGACTCAACATCTGACTGATTTGGTCCGAAAGCTGGGCCTAAGAGTATTCCCATGTTGGCCGCATGACTCGATCTCGTGGACTGGACCGGGTCTATATTGGGATTGATGGACTTATCGGCAAAGGGTCTCATGTTGTAAAGGCAGCAGTAGGTCTTGGAATCTCTATTACTTCACCTTTCATATGACTTATGGACGTTCTGAAATCGTACCGCCAAGCACGCTTCTCGCGATCGAAAGTAAATATGCTTACTTGCGTTATGGACTTTTGGAAGCTCGAGAGGCCACCTTTTAATGGACTTGATTTGGGATAGAACTCAGCACGTGGGGTCAAAGTGGGTTTACATCAATCAAGCTTATTGAAGAATGTATCCTCGCTATACTACAACCCGCTTTAGTAGCCGCTTATAGCTGACGCTGACGGGACTTAAGGAGATTTTGCCTCACTTCAAGCTTATACCAGACTACAATGGCCTTAAAATTTGTTATCGTAGACTAGCGAGATTTTGCCTCACTTGGATTTCATTTAAGATGTGAAGCACTATATGCTTCTAGCTGATACTACAACGGCCGTTAGCATTGTCAATGTAGCTGATTTACTGCACAAGTGGCCTTAGCAAAACAAGCTTGCCCGGACTCAGCCTATGTGGACCGACATTCGCATTTCCTATATCTAGAACTTATAAATCAAACTTAAGAATTTTCAAGTATTCATGCAAGATTTATGAATAATTAGATGCTTTTAGCTTATTCCCCGAATATTGAAGCTTTCCCGAAGATCCGCGCGTATTCTCACAGATTATTTCCTGTCAAGAATTATTACATTTGCGCAAAGAATTCTGGATTTTAGGCGCTCTATTTAGGCTACTCGCAGTGTGTTTTCCTCAACAATTCAAAGGTGTTTCTATCATGTTTAAAAGATTTAACTTAGAGAAATCTCAGAGGTTTTTCTCTGTATTTTCTCAAGTGTTTTTTGGATGAATCTTGTAGAATTTTCTTTAAAATAAAGGGGGTATTTATAGGCTTCCTGGCCAACGCTTTCTTTCCTCGACGTATTGATTTGATTTAAGCGGATCACGCATCTTAACCATTGAATTTCGGCGCAAGATTCGGAACGCTTAACACTGGTATCACTGTGTCCAAGTATTAAAATAAAGATCTGCTTAAAAGAAATGCTCCTACTTTTCTGCGCCAAATATACATTATATTAACTCCCCGGATCTTTTGAAACCTTGATTTCAACTATTAACTTGTAGTCTCCATTTTGAACTCGAAATCGGGTTGAAGCTTCAATTTTAGTCCTTGGGGGTTAATTTCACCTAATAAAATTGGGATTTTAGTTTCAAACCCAAATTTAACGACGCTAATTCAGACTATTTTCCTGTAAATCCTTGTTCGACTAAGGATTTTACATTAAATTTAGAGCTCGATTGAGAATTCTAGCCACGTGTTACTTTTTAGTGACTCGATTTTATTAATTTGATTAAATCATCTAATCATTTTAATAAATTTTCAATGTCTGCGGTTTAAATGAATTTCTTGTTTTATTTACCAAACTTGTGAACTTTCTATAAGTCAATTGATAAGAAATTAAAAGAGAAAGTTGATTAGACATGTACTTAAAAAACTAGATAATAGTAATAAAAAAACAAAAGATGTGGTTTCTTCCTTGTCATGACTCCCAATCAACGGCACTAAAGATGGATAACTTTGGATGTTTACAATTTAGGTAAAAGTTCATGACCTGATTAAGCAAGGAATAATGTTACAAACTCCAGAAAGAGAAATAATATAAGCAAATAAAAGGGTTGGTCAATGGTGGAATTAGGAGACGCGTAGGTATTATAACCATTTCTTAGAAAAACTTGAAAAGTAAATATATGGTGGAGAAGGAAATTTCACTAATTTTAATTAATAAAATTTATTCTTATTAATTTATTAATTAAATTAATTTTTCAACCGATCACACGATTACATCAAATGTATTGACAGTATTTCATCCAAGAGGTCAATTAAATTCAAGTCAGAGAAAAATAATAGGATTTCCAAGATCCAAGAACCCTCGATATTCAGGGTAAAATTGTGATTTTACATTAAATAAACCTAATTTTTAAACCTAGAATAGAATTTCCGAAAGACGTGGCGCCAATTAATCAAGAAGCGGAATGTCTACTAATAAATAAATTCATCCTCGACCTAAAAACCCTATGATAGGCGCCTACCCATATCTCCTGAGAATGTCATGTAAAATATCCGACTCGGCCTAGATCATACCCCAAAATCAACTACGCATCACGATCCACCCGAAACGAACTAACCAATCGAATTAGACCTCGAAAGCCTATAAATAACCCCATATTTTCTAAAATAACGAGCAAGTTGAAGAGGAGAAAAGCTAAAAAAGTTGTAGAAAAACTCCGGCTAGTTGGGCATCAAGAGACACCCGAGGTATCTCCAACTTGAAGATTCAATGAAAAGAAGCTTCTCAGATTAATTCGACTACCGTGATGTTGCCTAAAACCATCAAGAAGGCTGACAATCCGAGCCCCAAAGAAATAAATAGTCCTGGGGCCAGGCTGAAAACACGCCACAGCCCTTACACTACCTTAAATCCAAAGTAGACGCATCGTTCGCCAGTTCCCTACCCTACACCAAGGCCCAACTCCCTCAAAAGCGTGCATAATCCGAATCTTCTGACAAGGTTGAGCCTGCCCATCCCAATAAAACAGACAAACACGTTGTTGAAGCCCTCAGACTATATCAAATCCGTAGAGGAACACCACAAGCCCCTACCTCCTATACCAAATAAAGTACCGGATCATACCAAGAGAAAGAAGCGATCATCCCACAGTTCGATTTGGTAGCCGAGATGCCCACTTTACCCCCAAGCCGAATCAAGAGAGTAGGGATCAAGTTGTCAAGCCCTATTTTACATCCAACATCGATACAAGAAGTCAAGTAAGTGCCCTTGGCCGTTAAAGGAACCCAAATTTCGAAGCCTACAAGTGTCTGGTTCGCACCACGCGCTACTCAACTCCCCGACTGAACCACCTAAACCCGACACAAGACAAGGTGAAGCATCCCTACATTACTATCATCCAAATCACCAAAGTCCCACCAATAATACGAAAAGAGGGTCAAGATCCAAATCGCCCACCTATCCAAGCTAAAGGCTGGTCTGCACTTCACTACCAATTCTACATATTCAATCGTCGAGAGCCCAACCTCCATCCAAATTTCACATCCGCCGATCCAAAGACAACGACGTTCATACAACCACGGCGATCGCATCGCTCAAGCACCCCAGCCTCGACCATATTTCAAGCCAAAGACCAAGCCCTCAGTCCGAGCCCCCGTCTGCATATCCAACTCAGTTAATCTAAGTCTAAACAAATGAGTCCATATCAAATCAAGCCATACCATAGACGCCAAGATACATTAAGATAACTAGATCGAGAATCGAACCCTAACTGCTTGATAAATATTCTTTCAGATTTTCGCCGAGTGATTTTCTCAATCGATTTTATTATTCGATACGCATTATAAATAATAAAATCTTTCTTCGCGATACAATCTACTTGAAAAATTAAATTTTAAAGTACATTTTTCAAAAATTATTCGGTCAATCTCCCTGAATTTGTTTTCATATTTTCCCTTTTTTTTGTTGTATATATAGTGTATATCATTATCTCATTATTCCTCTATAAAAATTCTAATTACGTAACATAATTTATGTGGACCCATGCATGAAAGGTAGCCCCTCCATCCCCTCAATGAAAGCCACTCATCAAATATGAGGGAAAAGAAAGGCCAATAATCTCATCTGTACCCTCTAAATCTCATCAGTACCCCCTCTGCGGTTTCGATCTCCTATTGGTCTATTTCATATACTTATTGTACTATGATCCAGACTTTTTTCTAACTCTTGTACCCAGGCCCCTCTTTTTTTCACATTTATTTAGTTTCACATACATACTCATATGTTGCTTTCACTTATAAAGATGTCTTGGATTCTTTCCCAAACACTACTATGTGAAATTTGTTTGTTGAGCTTTCGCCCTTTTCTTGCATCTCATTTCAACTAGGTTTTTCATATATGTGTTTATTACCAAAAGTAGGGAGTAATTATTTGAGATTTTCAAACAGAACATAGTTTGAGTTTATATTTAATGGCGTTGGAATAAACCTTTTCTTTGGTGGGGTTTGATTTAATAATCTCCCTCTCATCTATATATTTTGAGTTGGTAGAGATGGAGATATGAAGAAAAATGAAAGAATAAATAGTTGGATTATGAATAATTATGTTTTAAATTCATCATGAGGACCTAAACTTATGTTATACATATGGCAATAATAATGGGTGACATCGATTGTGGAATACATTTACACTTAAAAATAAAATGGTAAAAATCTTATTTTATTAGTATTTTCTATGTTTTGGCATATATGATGGAATATAAAAAAAAAACTTTCTAAAAGAATGTTATACGGAGTATCAAATTAATAAGCTACCTTGGATAGTTCTAAACACAGGCATGGAAGTAGCTTATTTCATTGACTAGTAGTTGACTTTGAAAATCCATGGATATAATTTAGCAACGTCCACTCATTTGATACCTCTTGTCGAAACACTACATGTAGAAGCATTAGAATACTATTTGCTCGAATGGTCTAATACATGTATGTGCTCATACATAATTTATCAATATCTTTAATTTTAATTAAGAAGTTGAATCACATTTCACTATTATCGTTTTTTATAACATAATATCATATAATATACCTAGGACATAAGTTTTTTTTTTTGTAATTTGGGACATACAATCCTAATAAGTAATGATATACTAGTGTGGTAAATTAAACATAAGCACCCTTGAAAGTCAAGTTAGTCAAGCTAACCTTGGAAAAATCAAGAGAGATGCATATATGTATGTGTATGTATCTGGACCAGTGTGTAGTCTATAATAAGGATAATGAGAGTACATATACAGAAAGAGTATTGTTGCAAATAGACTTACCCTTTCTAAGATATAACCAGAAAAGGGTGCAAAACTAAGAATCAATCGATCCCTTACACCTGCAATACAACTTTTATAGCAACCTATAGTCTGCTCCTCTCATTTTTATTAGTACGGAGTATTTGGTAGGTTCTTTCCTCTACACTCTCTCTCTCTCTCTAATTATAGATACCTCATATCTTTTTCTTCCTATTTCAGGCTAATTTTCAAGTCCATCTGCAACCAAAGTTTTCACTTCTTTTTTGCCATATTTGTAAGCCTCTGTCTCTATTTCTTCTATTCATCATTATTTTCCTCTTTTTCACTCATCCTATTAATTCTTGCAATTATTAACCAATTCATCCTATATAGAGTAAGTAGATTGATCAATATTTTTCTTTCCAATGGATTTGAAGTCTACCATAATTACTTGTAGTCATTTTTAGCCAAATATGACGAGTTTATGACTTGTTCCTCATGTCATATTAACATACAATTTTAATAAGTAGTGTTAATTTGGTCTAGATGATATGTTAGAGACGCTTTAATTTCCTAATGACGCGTTTATTAGATCCTAACGCAGATAGAAATAGTAAAGAAGATGGTGAGGGGGAAGACTCAAATGAGGCGTATAGAAAACGCGACAAGCAGGCAAGTAACCTTCTCCAAACGTAGAAATGGACTCCTCAAGAAAGCATTTGAGCTCTCAGTTCTTTGTGATGCTCAAGTAGGGCTCATCATTTTCTCCCCAAGAGGCAAACTCTATGAGTTTGCTAGTTCAAAGTAAGTTTTCTTCAACATACATTATACATATTCCTAGTATATATTTATAAATCTCATGAAATCTTGATTTGTACCAAGATATTCACCATTCAAATAAATGAAGGTAAGAAATCGAAAGGTCTTCATTATTTATTAATCAAATCAAATTAGATCGATTTAGTAATATAAATCTTGATGTCAAAAATTAGTTCAACCTAGAGTTAGTGTGATATTTTTTTTTTTTTTTAAATTAGTGATGAAGGATCGACATATAAGATACAAAAATAAGGTAGACAGTATTACAAATAACCTATCACATAATTTCTAACTAAAAGATAGTCACAATAAAAGCATAAAGAAAGTTATAATACAACACAATGATCCAAAAACCTCATAAAATCAGTTTTATGTCACACACTATCGGTATTAAAATCGACATAAAATTATTATTGATATTATTCTACTATCTTGAAAATAGCTATGTATATGCAAAATTGACATAAAATTATAACCCTAGCTACTTGATAGACAAGGAAATTAATTTTAGATCTACAAAACCAACTTAGTTAACAACAATTAATTTTGATGGAATATAACTTATATAAACATGGCCTAAGTTTATACTAAACCACCTTCACACAGTTGATGAGGTTTTTGATGATGGGACGCTTGCAATCATGATGTAGTATCATATGTTGCGCACATTCTATAGATATAAAGGGGTGATATTATTTCCAAGGAGGTATGAAGAAGGTAAAAAGTATATAACAATATGTCTTGTACATTTTTATGTTGGAAATAGGCTTGGTCGGACAGTCATGTTTAGGAGTTTAATGATGATACAAAAGCACGGTTCTTATAAACTTTGATATTTGGTTCTATTAATTTTGGACAAAAAATGCAGCTAGCTCAAGTATATATATACGGAGAGTCATGTTTAGTACTACGTATTACACTATATATGCTGACTGATGATGATGATGATAAAGTATAAAAATGTACCATCACATCTAGCTAATGTGCTAATAAGAACAAAGCATGGTTTGAAGTTGAAGTCCAGTTGTCAAGGTTGTTCTAAGACATGTATGAATTTACTGTGTTGTTTCATTTCAAAAGTTTATGTTGTTCCCCTCTAATAATCACACCTACAGAATCTTTATTTCTTGCAGAAATATCTTGTACGGACATATTCTCAAATCACTAAGCTACATAAACCAAGATTAGGGATTTCTTAAAATATTACTGAGTACTCCGTATTAATTAGTGTATGGTTAGTACATTTTTTAGGATAATATATATACTCACATAACAATGTGTGTAATGAAATTTCTCATGCACTTTCGATCTTTTATTGTTCTTTGTGAGGCTTGACATGTGCTTGCACTAACAATGCTCTTTATTACACTGTCCCATGAATCGAGTACTAATATTTTTTGACATGTTTTTGTCTAATTGATTTTCCTTAATGAATAGCATATATTATGCATGCTTCTATATATGTTTTCAAACACCCATACTAGTGATACATCTAGAAGGAGGAGAGGAGGAAAGGTGTTTACACACTGTTAGAAGGTCCAGAGACCGGATCAGGCATCACTGCTTGGTCGAATATAGGTGTTTACACATTCTTAGAGGGTCCAGAGATCGGATCAGGCACCACTGCTTGGTCGAATATAGGTGTTTACACACACTTAGAGGGTCCAGAGATAGATCGGGATAAGATGGGGAGATACTGAAGTCCCGATCTATCTCCCGAGGATGGACGCTCAAAGACCTAGTTCGAGTGTGCGTTAAGCACACGAGTCCGGCCTAAATGGGCCTATTATATTATTTATTAGGTTAACAGCTTAGTATTTGATTGCCTATATATATGGACATATTCTATGTAATACAAGAACAATCATTCCTTAATAAAAGTCTTTTTATATTTTATCAAGGAATCATTATTTTCTACATGGTATCGAGCCTAAAATCTTGATTTCAAATTTTATTTTCCAGTGCCAAGGGTGGCTTACTAATCGATAATCACCACCCGGCCAATAATATCATTTTTTTATGTTTCGTCTCCTCAGAGGTGCCTTTATTTAATTAGTTTGTTTGTTACGTGGACAACCATACGTGGTTGCTCCATGATCGCTTCCGACAAATAAAATCAAGAACAAGATTGAGTTGATCAATAAATGTGCATGAAAAGTTCACAAGGATTTCGAGCAAAGGTTCTCGGTGGGGGATCTAAAGTAAGTGCTCCGCCATCGGGTAGTTTCCTTTATTTTGCTTCAATGAAATTTGATGATGTTATCCACTTGGCCGGATTCAAGCAGAAGGCGAAAGTTAAGCTTGTAAATTGCTCAACAATAATAATTCTATCGGTAGTAAATCAAGCTGTCCATGGATTCAAGAAGTGGTACTGTTTATGGCGGCTAATCCACCGAAGACAACCAAACCACCTGGCAATTCTGGTGGTTCTGGTGGTGGTCCATGACTACCTCGATTGCGCTCAACCCGACAAGCCTCTCGATTAACTATCGACTAATGAAGACAAAGATTTGATTTGCTTGCGATTTTATACGTGATTGATGAAGATGAAGAAATATTCAAGATTCGTAAGATTTTTCATTAACTTTAAAATTTTTAATGATTTTATTTTCAAGTTGGGCATTCACGATGTTCATGCTACAACTGAGGGAGCGGGGCGTTAGGACCGCAGATAGATCGAGATACCGGGTCTCCGATCTATTTCCTCGACGACGGACGCCATTGCATCTAACAGACAAGCAACACACTCCAGTCCGCCCGAACGACCTAATTACGTTAGGTTAAATTTTATTAGATTAAGAGCTTAGCATTTGGGGCTGCCTATATATATGGGCATATTTTATTATAATACAAAGAACAATTTATTTTATCAAGAAATCATTATTTTCTACACACACAAAAACTCCAAATAACTAAAACATGGTTTGCTAGAGTTGTTACTTTCTGAAGTATTCTATCTACCTCAATTGATGTTATCTTCATAAAAGCATTTACTCAATTTAATTTTAACCTAATTTATATATGAGCCACAATGCACTAATTAGAGTGAATTTTATGTTTGTTAATTCCCTACCTATTGGAAACCTATCAGAGCACAAGCAGTTTCCACATACCTATAATGATTGGCAAAATACATTATATATCTCCACCCATCCGACCATTCTAGTTTGTTAATCAAAAGGATTCATGTAATAGAGCATGTTGATGTTGATAATAAAAAAAGTTAACAATAAAGTTATAGCAATGAGACTAATAATGAAAGGAAAAAATATTATATCTATACATAACAAGTGTGAGATATGATGATAGAATAGAGAATTACACAAAACTACAATAGGTAGTACAATCAATATGATAACCAAATCAATTTGGACTTTAAGAGTTGTTATATACACAATATTTTCAATATGAATACAGGGAAAATTACTTAAAGTTAGTTGGAAATTTAGGGCATGGATATAGAGATGTTTGGATCGGGGTGAATTAGGGAGAAGAAAAATATTTAAAATTATTCTAGGAGAATAGAATCAGGATGAATGAGGGAGAATAAATTAAATTATTATTTTGATACAATAATTTTGGGGAGGGAGAATGAGGGAGAATATATTAAAATTGTGTTGTATTTATCATTTTCCTCCATTCTCCCCCAATTTGGAGTGTAATAATTTTAAGGGGAATGAGGGTGGATGAAGAATAAAATAATCTCCTTGGAAAAACTCATTTTTAAGTTTTTAAATAAATTTTTCTTTTTAAATTCTTCTTAATCCTCCCTTATCTTCCCCAAACAAACAAACCATAAATGCCCTGGCTTGAGGAAAGATTTACTAGTTTTGGAAGGAAATAAGTGGACTTAGCTATGATTTCATAAAATTTAATCTGAATTAACATGAATAGCATAAATCTTGACAAAAGAAGCAAACAATAATTGATATTGTATCAAGAATAAATTTAAATTCAGAATGATTTTTATTAACATTTACAATTTGGATTTTGCACTTGAGCAGCATGCAGGAGACCATTGAGCGTTATCGTAGGCACATGAAAGATGTCCAAATTAATATGCCTGCTAAGGACCAAAATATGCAGGTGACTAGTCTTTATCTGATTAATAAATGAGAAAGACTTTATTATGATCAGTTTAAGTTTATAAAGGACTCTTAAATAAGTTTTTAGTTGGTAGTATATTACGATATTGATTATTTTGTAAAGCGCACCATAATAATGGATGCATTTTTGTTACCGGCTGTTTGTGTACAAATTGAAAGGTAATAAAAAACATAAATTATGAGTTACAATAGCAATATAGTAACAATACTTAATTGGTAAAATCTGCCCAGATAACGAAACGAAATCGCGAATCGATTAAAAGTTGTTTCTGAATTTACCTCATACGCTTTTAAGATCAGATTATGATTCGCCTCAGGATCAGAATAAGTTAAAACTAACAACAAAACGAATCCATTATCAGAACTACCATTTCACTCTCATACTTTTCATTTGATTGGCCAAAATAAACGACATTAGAACTACCATTTCACTCTCATGTTTTTCTATTTTGATTTCTGGCCAATTTTTTCTCCTCATATACTATTATCTCTACTCTGCTTTTTCATCTGTAAATGAGTAAGTTCATTCAGGAGATTCTTTTAGATTTAAAAAAAACAAATGAATTGGGTGAAAACAGATGCAGCACTGACGAAATTAAAAGATAACGCAAGGAGAGTTTAAATAATAATTTCTTGCCAGAAATGAGCAGATAATCGCTTATTTTGACGTTGGGGCTTTTAACATCACAATTATAACAACGAACCCTTTAAAAGCCTACTATCAAATACTAACTTAATTCAAATTTTAGCACTAATTTATAATTTCGGGCCCTATTATTCGCACTGCTTTCAATTACTCAACTCTAGTAACAACACGATAATATTTGAGAGGGACTCTTAAACTTCAGGTTTAAGAATTTAATATCAACGTTAACGTTACCAAAGCTCACGAAGATTACCAAGTATATATGTAGAACTAAGAGCAACTTATTCCAATTGTTTTAAACTATATCAGCATTTGAAGCATGAGGCAACAAGCTTGATGAAGAAAATAGAATTCCTGGAAAATTCAAAGAGGTTTGGAAGCTTAACATTTATAGTCATCAATTTCTTCATGGCTTTTTCGAATTCTCAATAAATTAATAAATAAATAAATATCTCCAAGTATTGTTCAGTAATTAATAAGTTTTATAAATAAATTTAATTTGTATTAGGAAACTCTTGGGAGAAGGGTTATCTTCATGCACGTTTGAAGAACTACTGGAGATAGAAAAACAGCTTGATCGGAGTGTAAGCAAAGTCCGGGCAAGAAAGGTTTGCTTCAATAATTTTTCTTGTTTATGTTCTAATTTATTGGTTGATTATTGGAGTCTAATTGTTGTTGTTTGCTTGCTCTATCTTGTGCAGATGCAAGTTTTCAAGGAACAAATTGAGAAGTTAAAGGAGAAGGTAGTTGTGTTTCCAATCAATAACAATCAATTTATTTATGAAGCATTTATTATTGGATTTTTTCCAATTTAACAATACACGAATGTAAACTAGTTTGCTTTAGGGATGGGCCTAGGGGAGCAATTTTTAGAAAATTGTCTACGTCCTTTTACAACTTTTTCACCATGATGCACAAATCTTATTCGATCTTTTAAATTTTGTCCCTCTTAACTAATCTTTAAATTTTACTATAACACAAGCCTGATTTATACTGTAAGTGTTTTTAAGTTCTTGTGAACAATGATAGGTGAATGCAGTTTGCACTTGTTTTAATGAAAGTGTAAAATGTTGAAAATTTACCATAACACAAGCCTACAAGGTGGTTAAAAATATAAAACCTACAAGGTGGTTAAAAATATAAAACCACATTAATGTCCACTAAACTACATTTGTATTATATACCATGCAGGAGAAAATTCTTGCCGCTGAAAATGCTATGTTATTAGAGAAGGTAATTAAGTTCATTCATCTTTTATGATCTTATTTACGTAATATTTTAACTCTCATGGCGTAGCTTATATAGCACTATCTAAGAGTTAAACTAAGAGATACATAAGCTCAATTACGAAGTTTCAATAAGGTGGCATTTGACTAAATAAACTTGTGCTATTTATGACTAAATGAAGTGTGGAGATCAATCTAGCGTGAGTTAAAATCATGATATCTAATGATGTTGGCATTTGCTTGACTAAATAAACTTGTGATATTTATGTGTAAAAATGTGGAGATCAATCTAGAGTAGCTTATATAACGATAGTGATATGTACGAGTTAAAATAAGCGCAATCTAAGCTCAATTACATGTATCGATAAGTTGGCACTTGACTAAATAAACTTGTGATAATGTTTATATGTTAAGTGTGGAGATCAATCTAGGGTACCTTATATGACAATATCTAAGGGTTAAAATCAACGATATCTAAGCTCAATTACGTGTTTTCGATAAGTTGGCACTTGACTAAATAAACTTGTGATATAATTTGTGTGTGAAGTGTGGAGATCAATCTGAGAAAACATCAGAAGAAGAAAGGGAAACAGCAGGCCACGCAGAGGGAAGTGAAATCACTGAAGATGTGGAGACAGAATTGTTCATTGGATTGCCTGAACAAAGAAGTAAACGCAGAAACACATAGCTAATTATAATGATAATTATGAAGAATTGAAGAAGGAAGCATATAGCTAATATCCATCTTCTTTATTATGATCTTCATGTTGCTATTATTAGTTGGGTTACATTTCACTTGTTTCAGATCTTGAATGGTAAATTAAATTATTGTCACCATCTTATTTTTAACTAAGTAAGAGAATGGTACAATAAGTTGTGTGATTGTGGCATTGTTTTTTAATAGAGAAAACTCCATGTATATTGTTATCATAGAGTTGAGGAAGCCCTGCCTCGATTCAATAGAAGTGGCCAAGGGGTTTTTTTTTTTTTTTTTTAAATGTAGTTGAGGAACGCCACAATTAATGTGGTTTTTTATACTTCTTTTCGCTTTCCTTTCATCCCGCATTGGATGCTATCGAAAGGTAGTGAGCATTTTCAAGGTATATACGAGGTAAAAGTGCTGGCCAAGAAAAATATATAAGAAATAAGGTTTGTTTTGCTTTGGAAAAGTGCGTATAATAATATATCTTATAAGATTTTATGTTTTGAAATACGCCTCCGCCGAGCGGCACCAAAACGGGTATCTTGTCTAAGTTTCAAGAGGACAACAGATTACATGATCAAACTGTGATTCAAAATCTCATATAAAGCTACGACTAGTAAGTTTTTAAATACTAATATCGATTTTTTAAATATTTGATACATTTTATGAATTAAATTATTCTAAAATTGTGCAAAATCAGATCTTCTTGAATTGCTTAATTAATATTTTATTTTTTGGGCGAATACTGCTGATTACAACAACTCTTTTTAAATATAATATAAAAAATTAGAATAAAATACGATGTCCATAGAGAGATATTGTTTAAACTGGCATTGCCTATCGGTAGATACAAATATTAATATTTAACAATTAATGCTCTTTTGATTAAATGTATTGACAAATCGATCATCAATATAGTATCATCAAATTATTTTCATTTATGCCGGTTAGATTGGTATGATTTAAAAAGTATAATTTAAATTATTGCAAATCCCAATATATAAAATTCATATTTGCATGGAATTAAATAACAATGTTAATTAAAATAATAATAATAATTCTACTAAAATCATATGGTTATTTAACTAATACCTATTATAATAATTATAACAATAGTTCTACATAATAATAAATAATAATAATAATAATTCTATAAAAAATATATGATTATTTAACTAACACCTATTATAATAATAATAATAATAATAATAATAATACTTCACATAAAATATATTATTATTTAACTTGGTATACAAATTATTAATGATTAAACCGACATACGTATTTAAAACTATATCACGAAAGCGAGTAATAAATTAATAATATATAATATATGCAGATATATTCTCAGAATCAATCATGAGTTATACATGTAAATTGAATAAAAATAATTACGTTATTGAACGGGGCAAGATATATTTGAATCATTAAACATGCATTGAGATAACAAAGACTAGTGCTGATGCACAACAATTATAAAGTATATATATGTCAAACGTATACATGCACCATTCTCAAACTGCATATGTGTCATTTATTCCCTTTCAATTGATAATCTTATGTATATGCAAGTATAAAGTACGTTGAACACTTATCATACCTCTCGTTTTTTTATTTGACGCTTTTATATCGGCGCGAAACTGACCATTAATTACTTATTATTTTAATAAATATAAAAGTTATATCAAAGAGATTCATTTTGAAAACAAGCCATAATGTTATTTTCTTGTAATTTTTTAACATATATTTAAAATAATCGATAACAAAGCTTCACCTCGATATACAAAAAAGTTTCAAATAAAAACGGAGGAAGTATTAGTTAATTCCTATTACGATTCCTAACTTTTTATTTTTGATGGGGCTAATTTAATAATTAATAAAGATAAAATTTTAAAAAATATGGGCTTTTATATATGCTAGTTGATTAGTGATAAGGGATGAATGTAAATTTATTGTGATGGATAATTATAGGGTTATATTGATATGGAACAATAACTTATAATCGGACTCTATTTAATTATAAGTTGAACGAGTAGACGAGATGAATCTTTAGATTGGATTATCGAGTGGGCCTAGTTAGTTATCTGGTCCGTTGACAGTTAGGACAAGAGACTTTAATTCTAAGTAAGGGACTACTACAATGAATTAATGGGTCAGGTTTATATATTCATATAGGCTATAGAGTATAGCCCAACATGATATCCAATTACGATTTAAATTTTTAATGCAAGTAGACAGAAGCCTGGGTTTGAAGATTACACTTGCAGAGATGTTTGATTATCCAGGTAGCAATATTAAACGGCCTCAAATTACTAACACTGGCCTCAAAAAATACGATAATAAATTTAATTTTTAATATATTTATTTATTAAAATCTTAATAACTATACATATTTATTGAAACTTATTCATCAAACATCAAATCTATTCATTTCTATAAGATATAAACACCAAAATCTAGAAACATCATATCAAATATAATCAATAAGCTTACTGAACTATCATAAACAACACAAGATTCTAATTGCTCAACCATCTTCTTTTATGCATTTAAAAGATTCGAATGATTTTAAAATTTGAGGCCGACTAAAATTGAAAACCGATCTTCAAATCGACAATCGACACTTATCATATATAATTGAATGAATTTTTTTTATTATTTAGAATATGTGAAGTTTTGAATATTTTTTTTTATTTAAGTTGTTACCAATTTAAATAGTATATCTAAATTGAAATTATACATCTTTGCTATTATAAGAGATTTATTCTAATATTCGTATAACAAAATAAGAAAGCATATAATAGTCTTAATCATATTTTCGAGACCCACATTTAAAGCAATTTTGAGACCGGCTGCTTAGCAAAGTCCTTTATTAAAAAGGCTAATTAGCCGCTTGATTTCGAATCCATGCTTTATTTTCGCTTGCCTCCCGAACTATTTCGCATTTCGCTTCCGTAATTTCTATCTTTTCAGTGCGCCTACGTATTTTCCATATTTTCTCGATCGCTTCCGTCTCCGCTCTTTTTCATTACTTGTAAATTATTTTTCAAGAAATTTAAATGACTATTTTGTCTCCTAACACTATACTAAAGATGGCACATTTAAATATTTTACATAATTGGGGAATAAAACCTCTATCACCGGCTCTTTTCGACACAATGGCCCTCTAAACTTTCCACCCTAACTTTCATATCTTCTTCCCGCCCTTCCCCAACCACCACAACATCCTAAGACACCACCCTACTCAGATCTCTAACGCTAACCACCATCAGGTGGACTCTCAACACCACCATCGTCGTGACCTCTCAAACACCATTAAACACCTCCTCCCCCCTCATCGTCGTAACCTCTCAAACACCATTAAACAGCCATACCATCACCATCGTTAAACCCAAATTCACTGCACTTCTCAAACACCAATTATCATCGAAGCTTCACAACCCAAATCCACCAAACCCCAAATTAAGAATGGACAATATAGAACAACAAAAGAGAAGAAAATGGATGAATGTTGTGCAAATCGACATCAAACAATCAAGCAAAATTGAACCAAAAATTAAAATTGAACCCACTTTTTGGGTCAAGCCAGAGTCGGGAGGAACGGGCTCGTCATATCCAAAATGGTCGAAAATCAAAATTACATAAAAAGATCAAATCTTTTTGTTGAAAAAAATTGTATACAAAGATCTAATTTTTTTGCTCTAATCAAAATTGTAGAAAAGGATAAAAAAAATTCGAAATCAAAATTGTAAAAGATCTGATCTTTTTGCTGAAAAAAAATTGCATAAAAAAAGCTTACTAATTTTTTTGCTACAATCAAAATTATGTTGAAGCATAATTTTTTTGCTGAAACCACAAATTGAAGCATAAAACGTTTTCTTATGTTGTGAGGAATGAAAAATGTCAAAAGATTCCAAATTGTCAGGTATTAATGATGATACTTCATTTAAGCTGGGACAGGGCCATGCTTTTTTTTTTTTTAATTTTCCTTCTTTGTTCACCGGTGCAAAAGCTGTAACGTAAACGCAGCAGTTTGCCAGTGGGCCGCGGAACGGTGGCATGGTGCCAAGCTTAGTGGGGAAGCCAGGTAAAGACGCGCCACAAAAAGAAAACGGCTGGTCAGCGAAAGCTCGCGGAAGTCGAGGCGGACGGGATGTAAGTGCGATGTACAGTACAAAGTATTGGGTTTTATCAGAATTATATAAATATTTTAAATTGTCTCTGATGCTTTTAACCCTATACTTTAACAGAGCTGCTGTGCGACAAATACCATTTAAGTTTTTTAAATTTAAAACGACTCTTAAATGCGAAAAAGTGACGAGTGACAAATAAAAAGATGAATTCACAGAGACCCCGCAGTAACAGAATACAAGTACAAGCAAGATCGATAATTTAGGGATAAACCAAAACAAAAACATGTACGGTGACAAACGATTAATTAACCTATTAAAAAATATATATATACTTACAATAAAAAAGTTTTAAAAGTCAATATATCAAAATTAATGGAATAATATGAAATATGTTTTTAATCAAATATGTTGTGGTAAGAACCAATTCTACCGTACATTTCCAAGGCGTGTGAGTTTGTTGCCTACGAATCCTTCACGCTGCGTCGCTCTGGCAAAAAAACGAATTCACATGGCGTGCGTTTGGTCTCATGAAAATATAGTTAAATCAAAATAATGTTGAAAATATGAATCGAGTTCGACTCGAATCGACTTGACTTGAATTTGACTTAGTTAGTAAAGTTGTCATCAAGTCAAAATCACTTGCACACATCAATATCAATCATATCACAAAATCACATTCCTTATCTATATACATCAAATTAATTTATTATTACTATATATATATATTAATTTTTTATATTAAAATATTATGTTGATTTTGATTAATTTGGTTGATTTTATAGGTAAATGATGATGAAGAGAGGGGTGAATTATAGGGATCGTAAAAGTGGATTAAATTGGTTCCCTATTGGTGTTCGTATTCTGATATTTTTCGTTTTATTTGTGCCCTTTGGGTTTTTCGCTGCTCGTGGACTATTTACTTCGACTACTATTGGTTAGTGTTGTTTGCAGTTTAATTGTTTACTTGCTTTGTCCCAAAATGGCTGTCCAGTTTTGAATTTTGGTTGGGTTTTTTTTTTGGGTTTTGGAGTTAAGTGTGTCCCAAAAAGATTGTCCAGTTTTGATTTTTTGATTAGATCATTTAATTGTGTAGTTGTTTACTTGCTTTGTCCCAAATTGATTGTCCAGTTTTGAATTTTGGTTGTGGAGTTTGTTAATTTTGGAATTAAGTGTGTCCCAAAATGATTGTCCAGTTTTGAATTCGATTGTTGAGTTTGTTATTTTGAAGTGAAGTGTGTCCCGGTTTTGACTTTTTTGATTAGATAATTAAATTGTTTACTCGCCTTGTCTTAAAATGATTGTCCGGTTTTGGATTTTGATTGTTGAGTTTGTTAATTTTGGAGTGAAGAGTGTCCCAAAAAGAGTGTCCAGTTTTAACTTTTTGTATTAGATAATTTAGTTATCTAGTTGTTTACTCGCTTTGTCCCAAATTGATTATCCGGTTAGGATTTTGGTTGTTGAGTTTGTTAATTTTATTGTGGCATGTGTTCCAAAATGGTTGTCCAGTTTTGAATTTGATTGTTGAGTTTGTTAATTTTGGAGTTAAGTGTGAATTTGATTGTTGAGTTTGTTAATTTGAAGTGACGTGTGTCCCAGTTTTGACTTTTTTGATTAGATAATTAAATTGTTTACTCGCTTTGTCCAAAAATGATTGTCCAGTTTTGGATTTATGGTTGATTTTTTTAATTTTTAACTAAAATGTTTGTGTTTATGTATTAAAAAATAGAAAATTTACTATTAAAGTGATAATTTTGATATCAAATTAGAGTGATAATTTATGGTTTGTGCTATTTGCAATTTAACCAACCCGAATTGGTTGTCCAATTTTGAATTTTATGGTTGACTTTTTAATTTTGAACTAAAGTGTGTGTGTTTGTGTATTGAAAGATAACTACTTTACTATTAAAGTGATCATTTTCATTGTAATTAAAGTTTTGTGTGTCGGACTATCGATTAGTGTTCTAAAGTTTGTTAATTTTGACAATTCCAAAATGATTGCCCAGTATTGAATTTATGGTTGAATTTTTTATTTTGAACTGAACTTACTATGCATTTATGTATTCAAAGACAACTACTTTATTATTCAAGTGATATGAATTGAAGGTTCGTGTGTCGATTAATGTGGCAAAGTTTGTCAAGTTTGACGAGTGCAAAACCAATCTAAACAATATTGTTGAGATTGAGGGAGTATGGTTTCCTTCTTGTCCAGCTGAGTAGCTAAGACTGCCTAAGATACCCCTGGGGGGCGGGCCTTACATAGTTACATTTAAGCTAGCATGTAAATATAACTAGGGCTAAGCTATTTTCGCTTGAGATTTCATGCACACTTTACCCTCAAGAAAGAGCTCAGAAATTACTCTCTTAGTTAATACTTCTCAGTAGTGTTGATGGGTGGCAGAAGCACTCTTAGTTTCGTGCTTTCTTCACCCAACTAACAAAGCACTCGTTATTTTCAGATCCACAGTTTCCAAGTTTGGAGAAACAGGTACCTTCTTGTTTTTGTTTCCATCATAACTAAGCTGGTCTTTCCAGCCCATGTTGTGAAAGCGTGTGCTTTGGTTGAAATTACCCTGCAGTGGAAGATGCTGAATAATATTTTATCATGCAGGATTTAAATTGGAGAGAGAGATTGGCATTGAAGCATGTTAGATCACTATTGAAACGTGAGGCATGTCTTGTTCAGTTGTTCCTATAGTTTCATGATTTCGGACTGTTTTTTATCTTCAAATGTGTGTTGGTTATTTTCTTTATATTCTTGTTTCAAACTTACTCATTGCATTTTGTTTAGGTCATTGATGTTATTAAGTCTAGCACAGACGACCTAGGGCCTCTGAGTACTGATTTTTTCAATACAAATGATTTGCCCGCTTCTTGGAAACTTTTTTCCCAAGAGACGGCCCTAAAAGATGGCACCGCTTCTGAGGTTAGGCTTGAACTAATGATGTATATGTCTAATTTTCTTGATATGAGCGTTATCTTAAGTTCATCCATGCTGATTTTTTGGGTGTTGGTTTTGGTGTATTTTTTTTGGGTGTATTTTTAAGGCAATTCAAAGTACTGCGAATGTCAAACTTGCTACTTTTAGTGGGAAAAAAGAGGACTCCTCAAGCGGTAATGTCTTCTTTCAACTATCTTATGCTGGGAAACACTTCCTTGTCCTTATAACTCAATCGAGTTTTGACTTTCACAGAGGATCACTCTCAATTTATTGATTCTCCTGCTAAAGTTGAAAGAAGGGTGAGTTCCTGAGTATAATCATCACAATTAGTTTTATGCACACTACTTTTGAATTACCTTTACACCTAAATATTTAAATAATTAGTAGGATCAGATCTATCACCTTTCAAGTTGTAATCATGTCTGGTTTGAGCATTCTGCAGCTACTAAGAGTAAAAAGGCGAGAGAAGCGTGCTGCTGATTTGGTGAAACATGATGATGAAGTTACTGCAAAGCTAGAAAATGCGGTCATCGAACACTCAAAGTCAGTCGACTCAGCAGTATTAGGAAAATATAGTATATGGAGGAAAGAAAATGAGAATGAGAACTCTGATTCAAATTTGCGCCTGATGCGGGATCAAATGATAATGGCAAGGGTATATATAAGCATAGCAGAATTGAAAAAGAAGCACGAGTTAGCAGTAGAACTACAGACTCGTCTCAAAGAAAGTCAACGGGCATTTGGGGAAGCTGCTTCTGATTCTGATTTACGACACAGGTATTACATATCGTCCAACAATGTGCTTGTGGGTTTATATTTGAAATCTCCTATATGTTGATTATGCTTAACTTAACAGTAGCGCTCTCGAAAAAATTAAAGCCATGGGACAGGTTCTATCCAAAGCTAAAGAGCAAGTATATGACTGCAACCTTGTGACTGGCAAGTTAAGAGCCATGCTCCAATCTGCAGACGAGCAAGTCCGGACCCTGAAAAAGCAGAGTTCATTCCTGAGCCAGATGGCTGCCAAGACCATTCCAAATGGAATTCACTGCCTGTCATTGCGTTTGACAATTGATTATTACCTTCTTCCACCTGAGAAAAGAAATTTTCCCAGAAGCAAGAATTTAGAAAATTCGAAGCTGTACCACTATGCCCTCTTCTCTGACAATGTCCTTGCTGCCTCTGTTGTTGTTAACTCGACGATCACGAATGCTAAGGTATTTTTTCTCCATGTGATATATATTTCAGAAATATGCTTCAATAAAATGTGTGGTCTGCAGATAGTGTTTGCACTACCTATACTTCTTACCTATTGTGAAGTTGTAGATAGTGTTTGCACTTGACTCTTGGGTCAAACAGAAACAGTCTTCCTGTTATCACAGGTCATGTTGATGTAGAAGTATTATGCCTCAGTGATAGCGGTGTTGCTATTGATACTTGTTACTTATCTGGCGCAGATCGAAACACATTCTTCATTCCAGTATGTGACCCATGCTGGTTGGTGAACTAATTGTACAAACCTAATCCTGAGACTGGTTTCTCATAAATGCAGGAACCTGAGAAGCATGTTTTCCATCTTGTTACTGATAAATTGAATTTTGGAGCAATGAATATGTGGTTTATCTTGAATCCTCCTGGAAAAGCTACCATCCATGTTGAAAATGTTGATGGTGCCCAAGCGGCTTACACCCCTTCATATTGTCCAGTTCTGCTACACCAGAGTCTGCTACTGCAGCAATACTATTTCAAGGCTGCTCAGGCCACCTCTTCTGGATCATCAAACTTGAAATACAGAAACCCGAAATACCTTTCCATGCTGAATCATCTGAGGTTCTATCTACCAGAGGTTTATCCTAAGTTGGACAAAATCCTTTTTCTTGATGATGATATTGTTGTTCAGAAAGACTTGACTGGGTTATGGGCAGTAAATCTCCATGGAAAAGTAAATGGTGCTGTGGAAACCTGTGGAGAGAGTTTCCATCGTTTCGACAAGTACTTGAACTTCTCTAATCCCCACATTGCCAGAAACTTTGATCCCAATGCTTGTGGATGGGCATATGGGATGAACGTTTTCGACTTGAAGGAATGGAAGAAGAAGGATATAACTGGCATTTATCACAAGTGGCAGAACATGGTATGTCGTTCTTTTAATCCGTTGTATTGTCATGTTCTCCTCAAATTACTTGACTATCCCGTTCTATACTGCACAGTGGTGCTCTGTGCATGTGAACTTATAAGGTGATAAATGTTGAGTTTAATAGGACTATAACTAAAAACATGTTTGTCTTCCCTCTTTTACATTCTTTTCAAACTTGCAAGTTCTTGAAGGAAATTATCTTTCATGCAATTTTCTGATCCTGTCTTCCCAAGTCTGCAGAAATTGATGGAGTTGAATTAAAACCTTCCTGCCATAATCTTCCTGGGCTTCCTTGCTTGCTTTTGGGTTTATGATTAGAACGGGGTTATTAGGTTTCTCTGGAAGCTTGGAACTCTACCTCCAGGGCTGATAACATTTTATGGGCTAACACACCCGCTTGACAAGTCTTGGCATGTTCTTGGTTTGGGTTACAATCCAAGCATCGATCGGGCAGAAATTGAGCGTGCAGCTGTTATCCACTACAATGGGAATATGAAACCATGGTTAGAGTTGGCGATGACTAAGTATAGATCATACTGGATCAAATATATTAAATTCGATCATCCCTACATTCGAGGCTGCAAAGTGAGCGGGTGAATGATAGAACAGATCGAGGAACATCGATATGGGAACCCATCTATCAATATGTGAAGATGTATTTTCCGTTGTCCTCGATGTGTTTCCATTTGCTCTCTGTTGTGGATTTATTGATTCTTCCATGTAGCCTAAATTCCATGCTGCAATGCTCGTATAGCGACAAGGCGATGAAACGCCTCTGGTGACATTGCCATAGTGTATTTCTTGGGATATCTATGCTCAATTAGAAGCGAGCTTCAGTATAAATTGTTACTAGTAGCTTTGGTGTATTCTTTCAATGTAAGATAGTTCACTCACAATGTAGAATTGGTATTGAAGATTTCTAGTGTTCATTTTCATAACGTACGCTTCTTTTCCTGCCCCTCATTTTTTATAACTGAGTTCATATCGAAATAAATACCCATGCATGTTTGATATAGGAAACATAGACATGAACATATATAATCAAGTGAGAGACCATTGACAAGCCATCTAAAATTTTCTCAATAACGACCACTTTGGTAGGGAGCCATTAGTATTTTGGTATTACATTAGCATGTCCTAATGTTTTTAAATAGACTTTTGTGTAATCGGTCTAGGAGTTGGATAGTAGACAATCATACCTATATGATACACTATCCATATCCCCAAGCCTAAAATGCAAATAAAATTTGGAAATTTTAGTGAACAGTTAATTATGGATGATAGTGAACAGTTAATTATGAATGATAGAAATGTGTCGTTAATGGCCATGTTTTTTTTCCTGCTAATCCCATTCAATGGACCAGCAAAGGGGTATGGTGAGGGGTTTTTATCTTGGATGCTTCCCATGAGTTTTAACTTATATGCTTACAAAAAATTATAAACAAAGTGGTTATCCCATATTTTAACCATTAGATCATTTTTTTAAAGGAATGTTTGATCCAATGTCAAGTTAAAACATGGGCAAATCTGTCTTTTTACTATTTAAAAAATTAAAATAACCAACTTAATGATAGATTATCAATTACAATCGACAATTTTTAAAATATAAAAATATAATTATATCCTCGCTGCAAAGATCCCGCTTAAAAAAACTCAAGGTGTTCCTAAACGAATCTCTCTTCGCTTTCCATGGATGGAAGAAAGACTCGTGGGTTTGGTTGCCTGAAAGGTGCCCTGGTTGTTGAGCTATTATACACACACCTAAACAAGAGTTAAAAAGTGGGTCGAAATTACGATTTTGCAACCCCCATTTGTAACATGTCACACCTAACAAAAATTTGAAGCTGAGACACAGGAACACAATTCCCAAATATAATTGACAAAAGTAGAATCTCCATTACACAAAAAACTGTAGCCTAAATGGACATACAATCAGCAAAGAACAGATTATGAAGTAATAATAATTCTATCAAAGAATGGTTTGCTCGTTTCCCTTCGCGTTTCGGCTCATCGGTCATCACAACACCAAATGATGCAAAAACAACATTGCTAGTCCAGAAGCCACCCAAGGCATTGTAGCTCCCATGTTTGCGCTATCAGTTGTAGGAGTACCCCCTATTGTGCCAGGAGGAGATTCTCCCTCGTCAGCTGGAGCAGGAGGGGGAACATAAGCCGGGGGAGGGGGTTGGTTAAGACTCGGAGGGAGACCAAGCCCACGGCTTACTTTAATCTCAAACGCCATGCCTTGTAGACACTGCTCGCCATCATCACCATCTGAGAAGTAGTACTGAGATCCTTCAAAGATTAACGGTATAGATATTGTTACTGCCTTTCCAAGTTCTTTGTCACCGGCATTATAGATGAAGGTATCGTTATCCAAAGAGTAGTCTGCAGTACAGTTGTTATAAGTCGTATCGTTGTATGTCTGGACCACGGTGTAGTTTGTGTTTGTATTGAATACTAGCCAGGACATGAAACAGAAACATCACGATTAGAAGTGAAATCAACATAGAAGTATACCAACAACAGCTACTCATAATAAAGAGTTCCAATTCTTCTGAATCTGTACAAGAAAAGCCAGTGCAACGCTCAGCTATGAAGGTTCTAGAGAAGGGTCAGGCTGCGTTTGAATCTATCGTATCTAGTCATTGCTTGTCGATACAGCATTGACAATGAATGGGCCAATGGCAATGGTATCGGCATAGCCTATTAGGTATGATAAATAACATGTAAAATACTTGGAAAATGATCTATGAAGCATTGTCTCAAACTCCAACATTTCAAACAACTTCAACTTCTCATACTTTTATCCAACTTCAACTAACAAGACTTATGCAATTAACACTTCTCAATTTATTAGTCAAAGGGGCTAATTTCAAGTCAACCCCTAACATTATATTGAAAATATGAAGGATCTAAACAAAAATGACCTCTTTTGACTTTGAAAAATTAAAAGAAAATGAGATTAACTAAATGTCTATGCAGAAGGATTTCTTACATTTTAAACACCTTGAGGCTAAAACAGTAGGCAAACCATTGAAACCAACAATTTATCTAATCTAACTAAACTATGTAAAAGTAAATGCTAAGTATGATCCACCAAAAAATATTCCTATTTCAAATCCAGGTAAAGAGAGATTCAAACTCAAGAAGGTTAGCTCTCCAATCACCATTTTCCAAAAATATCATATTAGTATAAAAAACTTCAAGAATCACACTTTCGAGTCAATTCTGAAAAACCTAATTTCAAGCATCATCGCTTACTATCCGACCCTCTACCCCCGCTTAACCAGCCTCCTTAAAGCGTATCGGTGCATTCCGGCACGCGATACTAATGTTACTTTATGTTAATGTAATCTTGATTGACTTCATGAATCTCAATATCCAACAAATAAAAAACATATATCAGAATAATCAGATCACTCAACAGTTTGACTTACTCAATAAGTTCCGCTAAAGTGCTGATTGCTAGCTGTTCCCCAAGAAAGAGTAGCCAACAAGTCTTTTGGTAATTTGATCAAAGAACCATCCAGCATCATCACCCACAGTGTGGTTCACATAATCTTTAGGGGATGTTTGAGATGCAACCAAATTGAAAAACAGAGCAATACCAACTAGACAAATCATCATTTTGATCATGTTACTAGCCATGAAAATATTATTTGAGTTTCAAGAAATGTATATTATTATTATTTATTTTTTTGGTTTTGGCTTTTGTTTGTTGCTATTTATTGTCTCGCTGAAACGGCGAGTAAAATTAAATCATAATCATGTGCCTATAAAGATGCAGAAAAGACACCGCCGTTAATTGAAAGTTTTATTTTTATTTATGTGAGAAACCATGATGGTCCATTCATGGGCACATGATGTGGATCCCACATAAGATGTGGTTTTTTTCCTGGATATATGGAATCACGGGTCAGCGAATACTCCATTTTTATTTAATATTTTCGCATAATCATTAATTATTATTTTTAAACTCAGATGCTCAAGCTTCATAATAAAATAATATTACGAAATTATTTTAAAATTAAAATTTAATGAAATAAAATTTATATTTTTTTAAATAATAAATAATAAAATAATTAATAAATAAAAGATTCAACTCAATATACGAAAACATCAAACTAAACGGAGGAGTAATTTCAAATTAATTTCATCGCTAATTCCTCGCGCTAATTCACAAATTACTTTTTATACACTAATTAAAAAACATGTATTCGATATAATTGGATTTATTTTTAAAAAATATTTCTTGCTAATATTATTTTTATAATTTTTCATAACGTATATAAAAAAGACTGATAATTGCTTATGCCCCCTCGGTAGTATTATTCTCAGAATCTCTGGGTGCTTAAGTTTGACTATCTACCATCCAAGATTCCAAGTTAAATAATCATGTTCATTTTTTTTATTCTAAATAATTTTTAAATAATACTTCGTAATATAAAATTAGAAATTAAGCTATTCAAAATAAAGTAGGTGTTACTCAAATTTATTGAATGCACAAAGATCACAATGGCCCAATTACGCAACGGTATGTAAGCCGCTGGCATGACAGGCAAGGAAATAACCCGAAAGCTCGATTCGATTTATTATTCTACCGAAATAGTTCGGCCATGTTCGCCTTTAAGCGCAAACGTAAAACCGAACCTTAAAATCCGCGCTCGAAGCGATCGAATCAACCGAACCGGAACCGAACTACCAAAATAGGCCGGCCCAATCATCAATGTGCCACCGGCCCATTTATTCCCCCAAATCATTCACCCAAAGCCCATTTATTTCCCCCATCCCCACCATTTTATTCATACCCTAAACACAACCAATAACTTTTATCAAGATATTCAGATCTCCCTCTCTCTCATCCGCGATTCTCCTCTAAACTCCCCCTGAAGCTTTTGCCCGATTCCGTTTCCGCTTCCGCTTCCGCTTCCCGATTTCTATCACAAGTGAAATATCCTTTCCTCCTTTCCATCTTCTCGTTATGTCCGATGAAACCCCCCTCTTCGATTCCGCCTCCTATTCTGATTTAATTTATACCCTATCAATTGCCTTCTCACGCGACTTAGGTCGAGCGCCAATAAAACAACACGCTTCGAAGCTCGTTATGATTTCGGGTCGCATGAAGTGTCAGAATCCTCAGAAATTATAATGCTTTGACTTTCGAAGTTTCGACTTTCGCTTTTGAGTTTTGAATTTTCGATTTTGAGTTCAAGTTTTGAGTTTTCGATTTTAATTAAATTAGTTTTCTCGTTTAATTGATTTAGGCTTATGATTTAATTAAATTTTGAGTTTAATTAAATCGTGGTTTCTCGTTTAATTTGATTTAAAGTGTTTAATTAAATCGGGATTTCAAATAAATTGAAGTTTTCGTTTAATCAATTAGTGGTTTCCTCTTTTTAATTACAAATCGGGGGTTTCAAAATAATTAGAGTTTTCTTTTAATTAAATCTTAGCTTCATAAAATAATTGTGGTTTCCCATAAATCTGTGGATCAATCAGACTTTTATATTATCAATTAATGACATATTCCTTGGCTGATTCCTCTTTGTGACACCGTCCTTTGAAACGACGATATCAAACGTGGTGGTACCGGACCGACTGAAAAGCCATGGCGAGGAATCTCAGCGCTTAAACGGGAAGCTACAAGCCACAAGCCATGAGTTTGTTGAAATTTTTCGACGCGACAAATCTTATTAAGTAGTTCAAAATTATCCCATTGTCAACTGCTGTGGCAGCTTATCGCTAATCGTTAATCGCTAAACGCTTAACTCGACGTAACGCAGTTAAGCATACGCAAACACGGGTTAAGCCAATGTCCCCAAGATGATAAATACCGGACGAGCCATGAATTGGCCGCTTATCTTTGGGACAATTCTGATCCTGTGCATAAAACGGAACGCATCAAGTTTGCTTATAAGATAACGTATCCATAAGTGATTATGAAGGTAAGTACGGGAAAAGTGAAACAATGCTTCTCTCTAACTTATTTGAACAATATATAAGAATATATTGGATAATAAAGCGAAAAGTGGCTCAAGGCTATAGTTCTATTTGGTGCCAGCCCACCCTCTTCCAATTATTTTCAAAGAAAAGATTTCATGAATTTATGCAAATGTATTTATAACGGCGTAAAGCAGCAATGATATGAAGTCAGATTTCGGTGGTTTCTATATCCGCCGCTGACCAATTTTGATGCCTTAGTTCAAGTGGAAAGCGAAACGAGGAAAAATATAAAGTGTTAAAAATGGCAACGGATATCTTGCCTATTCAGATTACAACAGCTTGCTTTTGAGTCCACCTTAAATATTGCAGTGTAAATTGATAAAAGAGGACTTCAATGAGTGGTAGACACTATCAAATACTCATTGCATGGTGATTAAATTAAGGAGGCTAAGTGGAATTAGAAGTCGGCTGCAAAAGAGAATGCATTTATCGACTTATTTCCTTCTTTATTTGTCAATTCTATTCCTCGCTTTTTACTTCTAACTTTTATTTTGAATCGGTCAAATTATTTCATGTGGAAATTTTATCCATTGAAAGCCGAGTTTCGGTAGAAAGAAGTGAAATGAAAGATAAAATGCCACTGGGTTGTAATATCCATTATGTTGCCTATCCATTTTGCTGTGATATCGCTTCTATCATTCTTCGTTGCCTATCCATTTTGTTGTTCCGTTGCCTATCCATTTTGCCGTTGTTTCCTATTCATTTTGTCGCTCTATTCAATCAAGTTGGGTTTAATTTTGCTGCCAGATTAATGAAGTATTTTATGTGACCGAAGTTAATCTGTCTATGTTATTCTTTAAAGCATTTATGATTAAAACTATTTCCTTTGATTTCCTTACGATGAAGATAAATACGCTGACATTCAGCTTACCTACTTCTATACATTCGCCAGAATTTTATCATGTGATGCTGACACTATAATTTATGTTGCCTATAATATATACGAAAAAGATAATGAAATATAATTCTCGATTTACAATCTATGTTGCCTACAGCCTACTTGTGCGTAATTACCGCCTCATAATATTTACTTTTTTGAAAGATGATGAACAATTAAATAAAACATAGTTACGTGTTCCTCGACGCAAAGATTGACAAACAAAGTTAACAATGATGTAATTTATTGAAAATAAAGTTTCGAAGTTCCGATTTTCATTGCCGGTTCATTGCCTAATTTGATCAAGTTGCTCCTGTATGTTAGCTTCTTCACAAACTCTCGTGAACCAAAACAACGCCAAGCCTCGTTATTCCACATCCTATTATTCCTATTATTCCCGAAGTTTCAACAATCAACACGTAAACGACAGAGGCCACCTCAACTCTAAGAATAAAGAAGAAAATCAGGCGCAGTAACCCGTGGGGAAGTAACGAAGAGATCAGTTCTTGGTTTTTGTATTTTGTTGGCTTCATATTCATGGCTTATATTTTATGTTACTGATCATACGACTCAGGAACTCAAGAACGTAAGAGATCGTTCTTATGCATTTTAATGAAGTATCGCTTAATCGTCAGCGACTATTCCTTATGTGACAACCTACGGCTGTTTCTGAGTTCTCCTCCCTCGATATTATTCCACTACAACTTTACGTAGCTTATTACAATCTCGATCGAATTCATCGCTTTTATAATCTCGTGAAAGCCTCCCCGGTAATCGGTTTAGATAATAGTTATTTTAATCCGTAAAACCCAACAGTGGCATCAAGAGCCGACTTCGAGTATTATAATTATTTAATTATTCTAGTATAAATTATTTATATGTTTAGATCAGAATTTATATGTTTTAAATTGCTATTTGATATTTATTTAATTCAATTGATATGATATATGTGATTAATTGAATCAAATATGATTAATTGTTAATAAAAATTGTGATTTTTATGTAGTTAAATTAGAAATATTTTTCTTGATTTTACATAATTTTTTCGGAATTAGTTTCTGTATGAGCAAAATATTTGAATCGATTCATTATATAATCAAATACGATGATTCAGATTAATTGTTAATCTTTAATTTGTATTTTTCGTATAATTCAATTAGAAATATTTTTCTAGAATTTTGAGAATTTTTTCGAGCAAAATTTTATATCGCTTTTGATTAATCGATAAAACCGATCAATCTATCAAAAACTAAACAAAGAAAAGTTCGAACGACGACGCCACTTCTAGTATCGCGCCAGCCTATCTAAAGACACCACGCTGTCCGTCAAACATGCCGGACACGCGATTGCCACGCCAAGACGAGTTGACCTCGGTAAACTACCGATCGAAGTCGATTCGACCGACTTGATCCGGATCCGTGTTCAAACCGATCCGACACACCCACCCTAACTGACACCTAAGCAGATTCGAGATTCGTGAGCTCCACGGACCATTAAATGTTTTATCGACTCTAATTATAATTGGATTAACTAAAAATTTAATAATTAACTTAATTCAATTATTTCGACGTATATTATAATCCTAAAATGTATATTATTTATTTAAATTATATTATTTGAATATTATTAAAATAATAAATTCAATGATTAATTAGATTTTTATTTTGAATAAATATTCGACAAGCTAGATACGACTTATTTTCTAAACGAGCTTAAATAAGTCACAAGTGACTTTATTTTGTGCTCGGTTTTGCTCAAATTGATATTTTGATATCAATTAAAAACCCGTTTTCTGACTCACTCTTGTGTTTCGAAAATTATTTCCAATCAATTAAATTTAACTATTTTAATTTGCTCCGATTTGATCGAGGAAGTTTTAATTGGTATTTTGAATGTGTAATTAAACTTGCATACCATTCAACTACATTTAAATAATTTAATTATTGTTTCTGGCTTTAATTAAGATTGGAATATATCAAACTAATAGTATAATTAAATTACTTCTAATATCGACAAAAATTGTAATTGAAATTATTAAATTCAAATTGATTCTTAGTTAGAAACTTTGAATTATTTGATAATTAAAGTTTTAGAAAGAATATATTATTCGAATTAAACGCGTAATTAATAAATAAAAGATTTTTTCAAAATACTAATTATTTAATATTAAATTATAACAGATTTCAAATATATTTTAAGTGATATGTTTGAATTAAATTCAAATATATGATTTACACGTATTTTTTCGAAATTACTAATTGTTTAAATATTAAATGTTAATGCACTTAAAATATGTTTAAGTGATATATTCAATTAGATTTAAATAAATTTTACAATTAATGCAATTTTCGGAATTATTTATTCATATCGATGAATATTCAAATTTACATATATTTTTTAGATCTATATTGTACCTATACATTTGCTTCATCCATGCTTATACATGCCTTAATATAATTAGTTATCCATGTATAATATATTGAGATATATATAATGTCATGCATCAGCCGATATTTAATTATATTGCTTTTAAAAAATACAACTCAGAAGTTATTTTAGAGAAAACGGCAGGTTGTTTTGCTCTTTTGATTAAAGAATGATCCGTGATGTTAATTAGTTACCATTTAAATGTAAAAAGTAATTAATTAAAATACGGATACCCACTGTAGGAGTCAGCAAGAACGGCAACAATTTAAACTTAATATAGTCGGGAACCCATTTTTGGGCTTTGCATTTTTCTTCTTTTAAGCTCATATCAATTTAATCCCAAAGATGCTAAGAGACATTTAACCTCGATGACAAAATGTAATATGTGATTTTGGCTTAAGCCAATATGTATTTGCATGATTATTAGTATTGTTAATATAACTAATCTCATCCTAAATTAAGTACTATTGTCATACCAATTCTAAAGTCGAAAGAGTCTCATTTACGCATCGACCTACCAGTCGGGTGTGCATTTATCATACTTAAGGTTTTTCCAACGGGCGTTTATACGATTCCCAAAGCGCAGACTGGGCTATAAACATCCATTCTCGACTTCTTTTATGTCGTAGAGACTTGGTTACTTATGGCGATTTTCAAGCTATGACAAAATTTTGGCTGACAAAAAAGAGGTTACTAATATAGCCTAAGCATTTAACTCTACTGACGCTAAAAGTTATGTTTGGCATAATTAGTAAGAATACTTACTCATGCTGACAGAGTTGAAAATGTACGCCGGCTCAATTTTTAACACACAAAGATTCGCATACTAGCGCATTTCAGCGATTATAAAGCCACGCATTCAATTCGCTATCGCGACAGCACCCCATGAAATGTTAGGGTTTTATCTTTTGCATATAAGATTTACGCACCTTTATACACGATTGGCTCCAATTATTCGCCATATTTGTTATTTCAGAGTAAATTATTACTTAACGTAATCAAGTTAAGAAAATGTTCCTCAATGACTTAAACTGAAGCCGACTAATGCTCCCCTCAGATTTTTGGGCACGTAATGGCTATTACTTTAACAAAGACATTTATATAATACCATTCTTCCTGACATTATCTCAAGGCGAGTTAACTTCAGAACTTATGTTCAATATCATTAAAAGTTTATGCGATCGAGATTTTGAAATCTCAAATCAAATGGTTACAAGCATTAGTATAATTGTATATTATTTCATATCCATCCTCTCCATACGAGATGGGGCCATGATTTTATCTTAACTCAAAGTTGATAATGTCAATAAGAATAATGTATCGTGATATTATCTCTGGGCCGGCTATCAGCAAGTCTTCTGAACTTGGTAGTTTTTTCATTTCATGTAAATAAAAATATTAAGCCTATGGTCTTCAAGAACCTATGTCAATTATGTCTTTCTTTTCAGGTGATACATAATAAGCTTCATATTAAGCAATAATAAAGAACTAATACTCAGATGAAAGTGACTTGTTTCACTTTCTGCTATTACAAATATAGCGGAATGCAAGTATACTTGATAAATAGAGTAAGGACTCTTGAGTCTCGCTACTCCAAGAGAATGTCGCTGTAACGACCCGCCCCGTGACGCCTCGGCGCGCTAAGCGTCATCAACAACCCGAGACACCGCAGCCACCGACGACTTGACGACAACATAAAAAAGACTTCATTCGACATTAATAATAATAAAAATACACTTTTGTTCATCGCGGGCGAACTAACAACATATACAATAAAAACAACGAACAACATAATACAAATCTACTTTAACGATACAACTCAAAGATACAATACGCCGTTAAACTAAAATACAAACATAACCCCAAATGACAATACACATGTCTAACAACATATACAAGCTCCACAACAACAGAAAACGATCACCAGGAACTCCTATGCCACTATCGCCTCATCTATGCATCTTCTAACTGTACCCCTAATGCAAATAATAACCCCGATCAACCCCTGTAACTCTGCAGAGATAAAAACGGCCCGCCCATGTAGAGAATAATGGAGTCGCCTATTAAGTTCGAGCTGAATACAAATACCATGACTCGATCCTATAACATATATTCATATTTATATATATATAAACATATGCTTATACATTAACCAAGCTACACAATAAATAACTGCTCACAAATCACATGTAGTTCTCTTCATACGATATCCCATAACACTTTATAACCGTCATCAAATAAGATATTCATTTAAGGAAAATAGTCTCAAAGACACAAAGTCATCAAACGAGGAATCCACCTCCGCAAATAATACGCATACGAGGAATCCACCTCCCAAATCATACACACACGAGGAATCCACCTCCAAATAATACACATACGATAATCCCCATATAATCGACGAGGCCTCCACCTCCATCCTCCCGATCGAGTTACACTCTCAATGTGCATATCACACCAAACCTCCCTTTAATCCACCTGGTTACCCATACAATATGCAATACCACACCAAACTCCTCCTTGGCCTAGTCACCACTGGGCCTCAAGAATAACAACACACACAAAAAGAATCAAAGCACATCTCAGACACAACCACACACACACATCACAATACCCACACACAATCCTTTCATAACATTTAATCATATATTCAAAACTATCTCATAATACAAAATCATAATCTCAATTATCCTTTACAATATACCTCATAATCTCAATTATTTCATCATATTTAATCCCCTAAATCTAATTTACACATAATATCAATCATAATCTTCAATTATTTCCCATAATATGAATCATAATCACACAATACACATATCGTATCAGCTTCCAAGACAACACATGCAAAAATATATAACATAATATATACGAAAAGCAATCCCTCGGTCGCGAGAGATTCAGACTCACCTCGAGCCCAAGTTAGCACTACTACCTGGGCCCTTCGCAACTGTGCTCAACTCCTATTCAAAGAAATTATACATTATAACACATCCCGCGTATCAACCTCTCTTAACATCTATATAATCCCCGAGCGTTATACCACATCTCAATGCATTCAAATTTCATAACTCTTAAAGAATCATCCTATCCCCAAGACGGTAGAGATACACATCTTTTTAGTATCCAACATAACTACATTCTAACGCTAACTTCTAAAAATCTCAATATTCGATCATCGCTTTATTACCCCTAACAACAATAACACTTTTAAGCACATTCTAATCTGAATCTACCAATCAATTGACAACTAATTAATCCATTAAATACAACCTCCAATTCAAACGCCAACGCTATATTTAATCCTTCTGTAAACTTTCTCAACTAACACCCTACCTATCCATATCCAAACTAATAATTATATACCCAAACAACAACTATATTAAAGTCCTCTAACCTCATATTACAATTTAAAGCTTAATTTAAGAAAAAGTTTCAATAAAAGCTCAACCTCAACTTACACCACTTTCCTCGTGAAAACCTGGGTGAACGCCAAGTTAATAAAATAAACTAAACTATGAAATTATTAATTTATTTCTGTGGAAATTGGGAACCACTAATTATTTTATGTTCGTGAATGCATGCTCTAAGCCATTGTCGAATTCAAGCTTAAAACGGTATCGAGCGAAGCATGGACCCGATTTTCATCGGTCAAGGCTTTTGGGCCCAACCCAAGCACCGGCCCACTTAATAGTCCATTATAAGCCCAAGAACCCAACAAGCCAAAAGCCTTTTTTCTTCTTCCCTCCAAAGGAGCACAAGCGACTTTCGAAATTTTTGATTTTTCTTTCTCAATTTTCTCCCTCAATTCACAAGCTTTGGAGCTGAAATTTTCGGAGAAGTTTCTCCTCATCATCCCCGTCATTTCAAGGTAAAAAAAGGTGCGATATTTTTGAGTATTTTGTGAAATCTCCAACCTTTGACTTTTGTTGACTTTTTGTGATTTTGAATTTTATTGTTCCGATTGATTCTCGCAAGATAGACATTATTCCTTTTATCAAATACGATGTTTGATGAAATTTTGGGTGTTTTGTGATAGTTTGACTTTTAATTTTGGGCCGACTTCGATTTACTGACAAAATTATTTCTTGAATGTAATTATCGCTTCTAGGCCTAAATTGTAATATACGAGTTGATAATGATCGTATATTCGCAAGTAGAAGCGTAGTTATAAGTGAAATGAATTTCAAGTATCGTGGGTTGATTTTTCTAAAACGTGAAATTTACTAACGAAATAAAGCTTAACGAGTCAGCTTTATCATGATTATTGGGATACAACGTGAATTATGTTGCTGGTAACAACAGCAAGTGAGTGGAAATTAATCGTAGGGATTTCGCAAACCACCCCAGCATTCGTGTATCGGTGAAAGTTACGATAAATCGATTCGGGGAGTAAGCGGTGAAATCGAATCATCAAATTAATTGAAATGTTCGGGGAGGTCGAAAAGATATAGGACGGTTATCTAATTTAGTCCCGCAATGGTGGTTGTCATCGAAATTGCCATTGAAACATAATCGTAACCTTTTACGTAAACCGTGAAATTTATAACCTAAATGGGTTAAAAGTTAGTATTTAAATTAGATAAAGTGGGGTCAAATGGTTACGAATCGTGACTTTTATTTTTGTAAATTAAGCGACTATCAACCGCTAGTTAACTCTATTTATGCTCAGCCGCTACTTTAAATCGATCACAACGATCTCAGATTACGTGACTATCCAGGTGTGTATAGTCGCTGGGACCGTAAATTTGTCGACTTTCAGATTTACGATGCAGCGATCATTGAGGGTATTTATGTTCTCAGTATAATTATGTCAGAAAGTATAAATTTTTGAGTAGGCGCCTATGCCGAAAGCGATTCTCGCTGGAGCAGTTTTGTACGCATTTGGTTGTATTAAGGTTATAGGTGTTACTTTGAAAACTATCGCTATGTCAAGCCGCGCTGTGGTTGAAGTATCAGAGCGCGGTGCCTTTGTGGACGCGCTGGTGATGTCGGGGCGCTCGGGCGGGCGAGCCGGAAAGGATGATTTATTATATGTTGCCGCTGCTCGGCGGCGAAATTCTCATTTTAAAAGCCATTGAATTGCTATATCTATGTCATTGCCAGCGCTCGGGCGGCGAAATCACGAAAAGTGATTTAATCGTTATATATTACGTGTCGCGGCGCGATTTTTGTATTCATTAATCAAGTGATTGCATATTAATGGGTCAGTGAATTTAGTTTGGTTCCGTGATTTGAAATATGGCCTCGCGTGTTACGTAAGTCAGTTCCCTCAGATGCCATTTCCTTCGAGTGAAAGATCCTCACATGACACGCTCTCAATGGGGATGATATTTTCTCAGTATTATATTTGTATTAACCGTATTTACCCATCCTATCAAGTAAGACCGGTATATATATGTATATGTATGTATTTATCCCTGCATTTACGCTCATTCGGACCTCGGTAGTTACTATCCCATGATCCGCTTCCACTGCTCTGTTTGAAATTTTACCCCTTTCCCACCTTCAGTTTGATGCCTTTTTGGAAAAGCTAGCTTGACAAAGTTTGGACGGCTGACCCCTTTAGCGAGAGCGGCGGCTAGATCCCTTGCGCCCCTTCTTTTTTCATTACTGATGTAAACGCTTTTTCACGATTCGAGATGCCTGAATTCAGAACGCATTTCGTTTTGACGTTGGACGCCAGATGTTTTGGGTTCGGGCTAGAAATGTTTTACTGCTAAAAAATTGTATTTAATTTCGCCAACCATTTTATTTTATCAAACCCGCTGCTCCCATGGTTTTTAAACGTTTTTTTGTCAACCATCGACGCTACTCGTGATATACAGGCCGCATTGATTTACTCCAACCTCGGCGCGCATTTACTCGAGACGGGTCACACTTTCTAACCCCAATAATCACTCAAAACGCTAATCCCCTATACTTCCATACTTAGATAACATTTTCATACCATAATAAATTAAGTGATTCGAAGTCAACCAAAATTCCATAAAAGTCAATCCCTTCTAAAACTCAAGAATATCTCAAAGATTTCGATCTTTCACCTTAGATACGATTTGGTAGAATTTTATTTGCTATAGCTAGAACCACCACTTCGATCTCGAGTTTCACAGACAACCCGACGAAAACGGAAGAAAATTCCTTTGAGGGGGTATATGAAATTCTCGGCCAAAGAGTAAAAGAAGAGAAACTTTAATTTATGGATTTCCAAGATAATACAGAGCTGGATATTTGTGAGGGGAGTAATTTAGGTTCCGCTCGGTTTCAGCCAATTCTACACCCTTCCTGCGACTTAAACTTCAACTAAACATTTATCAGGTTATTCCCCCGAGCAAGATATATTACTACTCATCTCATACTCATCTCGACATATATCGACATATATTATTCCAAAATTATTTATACTATCTCCCATCCCAAATTTCACAAACCAAAAATATACCACCAACCTAACGATTTATTTTAATTTCACTACTCAATCCTGAAATTTTAATTTCACCCGAACAAATACACCACCGAGAAACTTATATACTATCAACATAATATCGTAAGAACGAGTTGCCAGCTTGTCGGACGCTTACTAGTTAAGCCACACCCACCGCGCAACCATTGATTCGACTTAATATTTCAAGTAATGCATCTACAAATAGAGTAGAGCATCAAGAGAAATAAGTGATCCCAATTTTGAAAATCGCTTTCAAACTATGATCACACTTTGCTTGTAATCTTTCATCAAGAATGATTCTATCTTGAGCATTGCTCTCAATTTGGCCTCGACATTTAAAACAAGTAACTCAAACGTGTCGAAGCTATACATTCATGTGTTCCCTATTCTACAAGCATGTCTTGCTAAAGGAACGTAATTTCACTTCTCTTCTTCAAGAACCGGACGATTTAACAATACTTAAGGATACTTATAATATCGCGGATCTTTTAACTAGACTCGATGTCTCTCATCTTCGAGAAGATGAACTCGAGTCAACTCGCTGTAATTAGCTTTTAGGTTACAAATCTTGGGTGAGATAAATGTATTTTTCTCGACAAATACATGTCAACTTAAGATAATCTGCTACAAATCGACGAATAATAACAATTTAAACGTCCACATGATTATAAGGTATCGAATTGATTTAGTATGAATCATTCGAGAGGAAACGAGATTCCACAAGCGACTCGTATACGATGCCAAGCGACATATATATAAGAGAATGTATTTGCACTCCTGGCTCAAGTACATAAACGACTTTCTATTTCCACATTTAAGAGATTCTCGCACTTTACGCCAATAGCTCACTCTTCATTCGTATCGCAGTGAACGGATCGACTCTCGCAAATGATTTTTAGAAATCATTCGAATTTAAATACAAAGATCATGAATAAGTACAGACTATGTTCGGATCTATTTCATAAGTTTTCTTCTGGGCTTATAAAGACGCTAGAACGGACGCTCCAAGCAACGATTCCATGTGAACGGATACTTGACATTTACATTCTATCACGAGCAAGAAATGTTCCTAGGTAATTCATCCTTTTAACGAAGGTGTACTTGACATTTCAAGGGACACTCATATCTTAAAAAACTAAACAATGAAAACTAATATATTACTAATATTCAAGTTGATAACTCGGTATATTTGAGTATAAAAGGAATAAAGAGTCTTTTCGAGAAAGAAGCATTTAACTAAGAGTTCAAAAAGGTCGTAAGTATGAGCTTAATCTATACGTATCATCATCAGATGTATGTGATATACATGTTAAGGAAAATGACCTTACCAATATTTGAGTTGTTTCGGCTGGTACGGTCGTGAACTGCTTATCTTAGTAAGGAAATTTGTGTTCCGCCGGATACACAATATGGATTAAGCCTCGACATATAATGCTTATAGATGATAAGTGTTATAGAGTTTAAACGTGAATAAACTTCAAAATTAGACAATTCTTTATTTGAGCCCCGATACTTAATTAAATGGTGCATTTCTCCCACTTGGGATCTCTATATGTAATGCCGCCGCAATTCATTATCGAACAATTCCTCGGTGCTCACTAATCACATGCAGTAATACTCTAAGTAATGGAAAGAGAATAGAGGTATTAATGAAATTGTTCGGGGTTAGTTCTAGAATATCAATTGTTGATCCTTCTACAATGTTCAATTATCGAACTAAATGAACTTTATGGTAATTGTGGAAGTAGTTCCACAAGATAAAATGTGTCGATACAACCAAGATTATATTATTTATTGGTAATATAAGAAGTTGAATCTTGCAAAATTGCAACCTCGACAAAGAAAAGAGTTTGATCGTTGAAAATAGCATGAGAATATGCAAAAACTTTGGCTAGTATATAAGATATACGCCCATGACTCGAATTTGAGAAAGGTAATGGGCCGGCCTTGCTCTAAACATTTATTTAAAACCTATGATGTGTAACAACCATATCTACCCGGATCAAGTTCGCCATTAACACCACTACATTGAGAATGTTTCTTTGGCATACGGATATAAAAGAATATTCTTTAGAGCGACGATTAAAAAGACGCATTTACACAATCATCTTGTTTACATGTCCTAACGGACTCAAACGCATTTAGGCTTCAAGATCTACTATGGCTTCCAAGATCTACTTACATAAGCAGTTCTAACATCTTAAAAGTTGTTTTCTCTTGATTGATTAGACTACATGATTCAATCAAGCGAAAAACTTGAAATGATGTACGATTCAAATGTATAAAGCCTATTTCTTAATTTTTTCCATAGACTTGCTCAATATATGCTTTCTTATTCAAAAGCAAGTCCGCTTTTATAATTTGTTATTGAATAAAGATATCATATTATTATAATATGGTTCCACCGAAGAATAAGCATATTTTTTCTGCCAAGTGATCCAAACAAAGAGATCCTCTATTCAAGCCCGAAATGCGAGATTATTTGTCCCTACGTGTTCAATAATAACTCCGAACACCAAATCCACTGGGTGATGGTTTCCGTCAGTCTCTGATCACGCTGGATCGGCGGGAGTACGATTATCAACTCCCCACTAACACATTGCATTTATGTCGAAATAGTGTTCGAATGCATGATCGATTCTTGACTACGTGAAAACTTGTAAGATAGTATATCTATTGCCCCAAGCGTTGCTTCTACGTAATCCGCACTCCATGATTCTGCACTGGCGCGACTTGGTTTCACCTTTACACGAAGAATGCATTTTGACCCCGGCTCTTAAACGTTGTGAATCAAGGATTATAAAAGACTTGAGTTTCAGATAATCATGCGTTAGCTAAATCTTATACACAAGCATGGGATTGCATAACCGCATATAACGGTTGGGATTTTTTTTCCCTCGGCACACTCCGACATGACGCACATCTCCGCAGATAAGATCGAATCACATTAATTCATACCTCAAAGAAAAGAACGTATGCAAGAGTATTCTAAAAATTTAGATATTAGATCTCATATAAATACGCCCGGCTGAACAATTTGACGACAACCGATTTATTTACATTTAATTATATTCAAATAATATAAAGCCTGCATATACGCTCGATCATGAATAACCGACATATTGTGATTAAATCATATCGATTATTATGCTATTTTACTTCGGGCTTACTAGAAATCATTATATCTATATATTAATATAATATTCGGTTAACATGAATTAATATATTATTACTTCATTAATCGGTTCTAAGAGTGCCACACACAACAACATGATCAAACAACAATGCGACTATAACTTTCAAAGTTAAAATGTCGAAATTGCCCATAATCGACTATACCTAGTAAGTGGATAAGTATTTCCTAATCTTCGCCAAGTAGTATAATTATAGAATATTCTACCACTTAACGTGCCTTTTATTTAAAGGGGATAAGTACAGCAGTAAGACTTAATCCCTCTCCGTATTCTATTCAATAAAACAAGTTAAAGCGGAGTAGTGTAGTGTTTTGGCTAATCCTCCATGTTCTTTTCAAAAAATGTGACATTTTACCGTATAAAAAGACTACTTTTTCGGAGAATAAAATCGATCATTCATTATTTCATCTTTTTTGGGAAAAGACGAAGAAAAACCTTCTCCTTCCCACCCACTCGTTTGACTATTTCTTCCTCCAAAAATTCATTTGCTCACTTTAGCTTCTAAGAAACCGCCGTGAAAGCTGCATAATCGTTTAGCGACTATTCTGTAGAAGCAACCTATATTTGGCCATACCGAGCTCCTCCTCGATATTATTCTCGCCGCACCAAGGCGCTGTAGCGCATAAAACCTCTTATTGAATTATCAAGTTTATAATTTCGTAGCTTTAATCGATTTAGAGCATAAGTATTTTAACTGTGAAAAAACCCAACAAAAAGATGTTCAATTTTTAAACTATCAACTGAAATATGTATAAACATGTTGTGAATTATCAGATGCAAAATATAAAAACGGTTATTATATTGAACCTATTTTATCATTAACAATATATTTTCGACACCAATCGAAACTACAAACATAAGTATATCAATCAAAACCACAAAAAATCAAACCGGACAATTGTTTTGGAACAAAGACTTTGGTAAACCATGGTGTCAAATTGTCAATCCAATCCCCATTTTTTCCATGATCAATTGCCCAATCAAATGGGCCTATTAGACTCACCATAATTTTCTGGGCCATAATATTAACATTATAGTCTTCTTCTCAACTCTTCTCCTCTTTTGATCAATTCTTCAACTTTAATCAACAAATATAAATATAAATAATTGATTTATTTTCAGCTTAATTAATTCAACTAAATCTTGATCACATAGTTATTGATCCATTTTTGAGGTAATTCATTAGTCTTGCATTATGCTAATGAGTGTAGTTGATATATTATGAGTTAATGTGGTGAAATGCATGCTTTGTTTGATGTGGTTTTGAATTTTTTTATGTAAAAAAAAATGTGGGTATCTTAGAAAAATAGTAAAAGAGTATTTTTTTTTTCTTTAATAGTGAAATGTGTATTTTGAGTTTATGTGGTGAAATTCATGCTTTGTTTGATACGATTTTGGGTTTTTTGATGTAAAAAAAATGTTGGTATCTTAGAGAAATAGTAAAACAGTATTTTTTCTATATTGAAATGTGTGTTTTGAGGGAATCTGAGTTTATATGTTTTGTTTTGTTAACTAAGATTAATGTTTTTTGCTGGATCTGATGATGAACTGACTGTGGAGTTGATTGTTTTTGTGGGTTGATTGAAAGATTGCATTTTTATATGATTTTATAGTAATAATAGGATTGGGAAAATGAAAAGATTACATTTTTATTGTGTTTAGTGTTGCTTGTTAAACTGATATTGGTCATGTTTGGGTTTAGGTAAGTTAATAATTAGTGATAGTAGTCGAAAAGAACTTAACTGAAATAATTGTGAGCTGCTTTGGGGTTGTACTGATGAGTATTGTCTTTGAGGATTAGAATGATACTCGTGTCGGTTCAGTTTGAGCTTTGGGATCGTACTGATGAGTATTGTTTTTGAGGATTAGGTTGATAATTGAGTCTGTTCAGTTTCAGAGTTCACATTGTACTGATGAGTTCTGTTTTTCGGGATCAGTGATCTGGTTGATTCGTGGTGTCAGTTTCAGCTTGGGATTGTATGGATGGGTATTGTTTTTGAATGGTTAATGTGGATTGATTGAGACTTGAGAGATTGTTTTTTAATACAATTTTATAGTAGCAACCGGATAGGGAAAATGAAAAGATTACATTTTTATTGTGTTTGGTGTTAATCTGTTGTTAGTTGACAAACTGATATTTGTCATGCTTGGGTTTGGGTAATTGAATAAATAGTGATAGTAACGGAAAAGAACTGAAATAACTGTGGGCTGCTTTGGGATCGTACTGGTGAGTATTGTTTTCAAGGATTAGGATGATACCTGTGTCGGCTCAGTTTCAGCCTTGGGATACTAATGAGTATTGTTTTTTTGAGGATCGGGTTGATACTTGTGTCGGTTCAGTTTCAACATTGGGGTTGTACTGATGAGTATTGTTTTTGAGGGATAGGTTGATACTTTTGTCTGTTCAGTTTCAGCAGTGGGATTGTACCGATGGGTATTGTTTTTGAGGGTTAGGTTGATACTTGTGTCAGATCTGTTTCAGCGTCGGGATTGTACTGATGAGTATTGTTTTTGAGGGTTGGGGTGATACTTGTGTTGGTTCAGTTTCAGCTTTGGGATTGTATGGATGGTTATTGTTTTTGATGGGTTAATGTGACTTGTCTTGAAAAATTAGCTTTTAAGCGATATCCAGGCAGCAACCGGAAAGAGAAAATAAAAAGATATAATTTTTATTTTATCTCTGATAATCTGTTGTTCCTTAGCGAACTGATATTGGTCATGTTTAGGTTCTGTTAAGTGAATAATTACTGATAATAGCGGAAAAGACCTGTAATTGTACCGATGAGTGGTGTTCCTGATTATCCAGCTGCTACTTGTTTATGTGTATCATATATGGATGTGACATTGTTGTCAATATGTGAATGGTTTGAGTAGCTGAATTTTTTTTGTTTTGTTTTTGGGAGTTACATTTATTTAATGGTTTGGGCCATCTCTATAGTCAATCATTTTTGCAGCATGATTGACTGAGTACTTTGATTGACATGTGCAGATAAACTTTTTGTAAACTGTTTTTGGATCTTGGGATGGATATCCACTAAGTAGAGATACACTGCATTTGTAGAAATGGAAGAAGAAAATGAAGGGAATAGGGAAGTTCCTAGAAGGGATCCCAAAATTAGTGAAAAAAGTGAAGGTATGCATTTGGATAGTCTAGATATAAGTAATGAGCATACCAATATTGTAAATATCGATACAGTTACAGAAGAGGGCAATGCTACTGGGTTAATTATAGAGGATGAATCATTCGAACCAGTGTCTCTGAAAGATCACGGCAATGATTTAGATGATGTAGACAGATCTTTGAGCTCAGATAATATAAGACACGGATCAGGTGTGAGTGAGGCATACGAGGGCGTTTTTGGCAAAACCCCATCAGCATCTGATTCCCCAGTGGGGACTGACTTTCACCATGATAGCCACTTCTCAAGTCCCTCGCCGCCAAGATCTTCCTATCAAATCAGTCGACTGCCATCTTCTGGTAATCATGATTCTGATCACAATTCACCCAGGGATAGTAGAGGTTCTCCATTCAGCTCCCCTCAAAAGCTAAAGCCAAAGCAGGTCACGTCTAATGTTTCCCCAGAGCTTCTGCATTTGGTGGATTCTGCTATAATGGGGAAGCACCAGAGCTTAGAGAATTTGAAAGATGTTGTGAGTGGTGTCAAGAGTTTTGACGATGGCGAGGATGCTGATACTATTTCTTGCTTGGTCGTTGAATCTCTTCTAGCTACAATGGGAGGTGTTGAGTCTTTTGAAGAGGAAGAGGATAGCAATCCTCCTAGTGTGATGCATAATTCTAGGGCAGCTATTGTCTCTGGCGAGCTAATTCCTTCACTCCCTTGCTTAGGGGATGATGGACATAAAATGTCTCCTAGGACCCATATGGTTAGAGGTTTGCTTGCTATATTGCGTGCTTGCACCAGAAATAGAGCAATGTGCTCTGCAGCTGGTTTGCTGGGAGTTCTACTGCGATCAGCCGAGAAGACCTTCTCTAGGGACAATGTTTCTACGGACCAAGTGAAATGGGATGGGACTCCACTATGTTACTGCATTCAGCTCTTAGCAGAGCATTCACTCAGCGTGAGTGATATGCATAGTTGGTTTGGAGTTATGACAAGAATAGTTAGCACTCCATGGGCCAGACATTTAGTGGTTTCATTGGAAAAGGCAATGAGCGGAAAGGAGAGTAGAGGTCCAGCATGCACTTTTGAGTTTGATGGGGAAAGCTCCGGTTTGCTTGGACCAGGAGAGAGTCGCTGGCCTTTCAGTAACGGATATGCGTTTGTTACATGGATCTACATAGAATCTTTTGCAGACACTTTAAATACAGCCACAGCTGCAGCTGAGATAGCTGCTTCTGCTGCTGCACATGCAGGGAAATCATCTCCTATGGCAGCTGCAGCTGCTGCCAGTGCTCTGGCAGGTGAAGGTACAGCACACATGCCACGACTGTTTAGCTTCCTATCAGCTGACAATCAGGGGATGGAAGCTTATTTTCATGCACAATTTTTGGTTGTTGAATGTGGTAGTGGAAAGGGAAGGAAAACTTCTTTGCATTTCACCCATGCATTCAAGCCACAATGTTGGTATTTTATTGGTCTTGAACACACGTCCAGGAAAGGTGTGCTTGGAAAAGCCGAGAGCGAGCTTAGACTTTACATAGATGGATATTTATATGAAAGTCGACCATTTGAGTTCCCAAGAATCTCCAAACCTCTTTCGTTTTGCTGCATTGGTACTAATCCACCACCAACTATGGCTGGTTTACAACGTCGCCGTCGTCAATGCCCCTTGTTTGCTGAGATGGGTCCTATATATATTTTTAGAGAACCGATTGGACCGGAAAGGATGTCTCGTTTGGCTTCTAGAGGTGGAGATGTTCTTCCTTCTTTTGGCAATGGGGCTGGGTCCCCATGGCTAGCAACAAGTGATCACGTTCAAACTATTGCTGAAGAGAGTGCACTCTTGGACGCTGAAATTGCAGGATGCCTTCATCTCCTTTATCATCCTTATTTGCTTAATGGCCGATTTTGTCCTGATGCTTCCCCTGCCGGTGCTTCAGGTTTTTAGTTTCCTACTTTTCTTTTCCTTAAGACAAATGTAAATGTAATGTCAGCTTATACATATTGTTAACAAGATGAGAACGATATACCTATAATTCATGAAACATTTTTTATTTTTATCTATCCACTTCTTATTGGAAAATCACACTGCTCTATTCTTCTCGTTTAATTTATTATTCTAAATTTCTCCTTTCTTCATCCTTGGTGAAAAATATCACCACATGTATTGTTTGGTAACCATTGATTTGCTTTCTTGTTTATTGAAAACCCCTTTCTTCATTCAGGTATGCACAGGAAGCCTGCAGAGGTTCTTGGGCAAGTCTATGTTGCTATGAGAATACGTCCAATTGATGCCTTATGGTCTATAGCTTATGGGGGCCCAATGTCTCTACTTCCTCTGGTGGTCAGTGATGTACATGATACTAGCTTGGAACCACAACAAGGTGATGCTCCTCTGAGTTTGGCCACATCTGCACTTGCTGCTCCTATTTTCAGAATTATAGCAATGGCCATGCAACATCCTGGAAATAATGAAGAGATGGCCCGCAGAAGAGGGCCTGAAGTTTTGTCTAGAATCTTAAACTATCTTCTCCAGACCTCATCCTTACTTGATGCTGGGAGACAAGGAGTCAGTGATGAGGAACTTGTTGCTGCAGTTGTCTCTATATGCCAATCTCAGAAATATAATCACCACCTCAAAGTGCAGCTATTTAGTACTTTGTTACTGGACCTGAAAATGTGGAGTCTCTGCAGCTATGGGTTGCAAAAGAAGCTTCTATCTTCTCTTGCAGATATGGTTTTCACAGAAGCCTCAGTTATGCGAGATGCCAGTGCTATTCAAATGCTTTTGGATGGTTGTCGTAAGTGTTATTGGACCGTACACGAAGCTGAATCAATTGACACATTTTCCATGAATAAGGCAACACGACCAGTTGGTGAAGTGAATGCCCTGGTTGATGAACTCTTGGTCATTATAGAACTTCTAGTTTTGGCTGCTCCACCATCTCTTGCTATGGACGATACACGACGTTTACTTGGATTCATGGTTGAATGCCCCCAGCCAAACCAGGTACATGGCTGAGTAATTGTCTTTCATGTTGAAGGTCAAGTCAATTGGTGGTTGTACTTATTTTTAAATATCTGAATCATATTGAAAAATATCTTCAATTGGCATTAGCACTTGTGGGAATGTCTGTCAGGGCTTTCTAGCATTAAGTATGATGTCCGAAAGTAATACCCCTGTTTTTTGCTTTTGATTTATCTTGATCTCTCTTTATTCTATAACCCAAAATTATAACACTTGCATTTAATAAAAATGAAGTTATTAATCATGACAAGTTTTGCTTCTGACTTCCAGATTGCCAGAGTTCTGCTTCTGATTTATAGATTGGTGGTACAACCAAATGCATCCAGGGCTCAAACTTTTGCAGAGGCCTTTATATCATGTGGAGGTGTAGAAACACTTCTTGTCCTTTTACAACGTGAAGCAAAGGCTGGAGACTCTGAAGAACTGGACTCTTCACTGAAGGATAATGAAGTTTCTGCCCCCAAAGATGAAGGCGTAGATAGCAATGCATTGAGTTCTGATAGCAGTGAAAGGGACGAAAAAGTTGACACGGAGATGTTTCAGAATGCTCAATCTATTGATATTAGTACTGGTTCTCTTTCTGTTCCACATGGTTCCAATATTAGGAGGACGTCTTCTGTTTCAGAGTCTCCTTTCTTAAAACCTTTGGGCGGTATAACAATGTCTATTAGTGCTGAAAATGCCAGAAACAATGTATATAATGCTGATGGGGGAGATAGAGTAGTTTTAGGGATTATAAAACTTTTGGGCGCTTTAGTGACATCGAAACATATCAAATTTGATCAGCATGCTGCCCCAGATACGGCGAATAACGTCGTAGGTGTACTTGAAGGGGGAGGTTCTATGTTTGATGATAAGATGTCTCTTCTGTTATTTGCTCTTCAAAAGGCGTTTCAAGCAGCACCAAACAGGCTTATGACAAGATCTGTGTATACAACTTTACTGGGCGTCTCGGTATGGCATACTCGTTGACTTTATGACTTCTGCCTGGTCTTCTTTATAGCACTCTCGTTGACTTTATGACTTCTGCCTGGTCTTCTTTTATCTGTTATTTTTCTCTGAGAGACTTTTATAGATAGCATGACTGGAAATGTCTATTAGATACTATCTCAATTGCCTTTACTATCGCCAGCTGCCAATATAACGGTGGAGGAACACCAACTCGGTTTATTTGAGAGACTTTATGCACTCTCTTAGTTGTGTCAATTACTTTCTTTTTATACTCACTTGGGAAACCTTTTTCATCATCCTCAATTGTTATGTTTGTTTTCCTTTTTTCTTCATGCTGCAGATAAATGCATCTACAACAGATGAGGGGTTAAATTTCCATGATTCTAGTTATCGATTTGAAAATTTACCTCTTTTGTTGGTCCTTTTACGTTCACTTCCATATGCATCAACAGCATTGCAAAGTCAAGCACTACAGGTACTATATTTTGGTTGATTACTGGAATTCGTTCTACACACATTACATGATTTGAAAGCGATATAAAAAAAAATTCTGCCTTACACGAACCATCTAAAATGTTTGGGCTGGTAGAGAAATGCTTACCTGACTGGGGCCAGTAAGGCCCCATACTAGGTTTGTGGTTCTTGCCAAAGCGGATAAAACTAAAGATAAGGTGAACATGTAGACAGAAGAGCCTGGTTCACCTATGTTCTTTTAATCACAATTGGCCATGTTCACTATTGCTATGGGCATAACATGTGGATTACTTATCATACAACTATTAAAATCTATTCCATCTTCATCTCGTTTGGATACTTTTCAAGTAATTTCCAGAATGATATGGATGTTATTTTTATCAACACCTTGAACTTCTAAAATGCTTTAAGTTGTACTCTCTAGTCACCGGGTTGAACTTTCCTTTTTGATATTACTTGTTGTGGTCTACTCTATTATAGGATCTACTGATTTTGGCATGTAGTCACCCCGATAATAGGAGTAGTCTGACTAATATGGATGAGTGGCCTGAATGGATACTGGAGATCCTAATATCAAACTATGAGGTAATTTCAATTTTCCATCCATCATTATCCTCAAATTATTTCATATATAGTGCTTTTTACGTTTCTTTTCTCTGAAAGAGGTTGTGGTGACATTAGGAAATTTGCAGCGATGGTTTTATAGTTTTCATTTTTTTACAGACTGGTGAAAGTGAGAAGACAAACTCATCTGGCTTAAAAGATGTGGAAGACTTCATACACAATTTTCTTATTATCATGTTGGATCATTCGATGCGCCGAAAAGATGGATGGCAGGTTAGTTTCTTCAAATTTCAAGTCACCATACCATCTTTTTAAACATGCTCCTTTGCCATGAGAATGAGAGGACACTGTAAATAGACAGTGCAGAAAGCGTGTACGAAAAGAGATGAGTCAAAGATTCTCTCTCTATTATTTTCTCTTTCACTCGTTCTTTCACCTCTCTATATTAGAGTCACATATCAATCTAAACTGTCTTTACAGAACCATCTGTCGTATTCATTCATTTGCTGTTACATTGAATCTCTGAATATTTGCTTTTAGATTGAAAATTAGAAAAAAACAAAATGGACTTCTAATATTTCCTGGTTTTCAGTTGGATCGTAACTAAACATGTGGTTTTCATTAGTACGTGTATCTAGTCTCTACTGTTTTCTCAGGTCATCCATTTTTCTGGTTATCATTTTCCTTTGGCAGGATATTGAAGCCACAATTCATTGTGCAGAGTGGCTGTCTATGGTGGGTGGTTCTAGCCGTGGGGATCAGAGGATCAGGTAGTTAGCACCTAATATGTCGCTTTGTAAATGTCTTGATTCTATAATAATAGAGAACATTCATGAAAAAAACATGTTTCGCCGGACTTTTTAAGAAAAGTTTGTCTGCCTTTATGTATTCTTCTCTTTTTTGTTGTCATTACTGATAGATGAATTCAATGTGAATGCATTTTTGTGCAGCCACTTGACTATATTATGTAGCTTTTGTCTTTGTTCTCCGCTAACTTCCAATTTGTGATGTCTTTGAAGACGAGAGGAATCACTTCCGATATTCAAAAGGAGGCTGCTGGGGGGTTTGTTAGACTTTGCTGCAAGGGAACTGCAGGACCAGGTATTGATTTCTCCTAAATAACCATTTCCATTCACTTAAGGAACACTATGTTCCTTCTATGTTTCCAAACTGTGTCATTTTATACTTCATTCATGTCACTTTACTACTTTAGTTGGAACTTTTTCTATTTTGACCTGTATTGCTTTTGTATGCGAACTTCTTTCTGTATTCTCATTTAATTCCCATTATATCTTTTATGGACAACATACAGTGCCTGAGTGGCAGCTACCTGTGAAAACTAATGTCAACCCAATTCTCTAATTTTTCTAAATTCAAACCGTTACAACTGCACGCAACATTTTGTTCACTGATCTATGTCCAATAGCCTCCGCCAACCAACATTTGTTCTTTTTGTTCATTTTACTAAATGGTTCATCTTAATTAATCTTTCATGGATCTTTACTTCGAACTTTCTGATATTATATGTGTTCATCATTTCTCTTTGTATGTTTTTGATAGTGCCTGCATAAGGATAGTCATGCTACTGCTAAACCTATTCATGGACAAGTTCATTTTATGTAAACTTATAATTGTAATGAAGCATGCATCAAGCTTTTTCTTCATGCAGACTCAAGTAATAGCTGCAGCAGCGGCTGTTGTGGCAGCTGGGAGGTTGTCACCAAATGATTCAAAGATTGAAGCAGAAAACGCCTCACAACTTTCTGTTGCTTTGGTGGAGAATGCAATTGTAATTTTGATGCTTGTTGAAGATCATTTAAGACTGCAAAGCAAATTATATTGTGCCTCGCATTTTCCAGCTGGTTCTGTTTCATCAACAGCTGATTCCAGTGAGCTACTTTCTCCTCGATCAATGGAGAAACTTACCGCATCAGCAGCTGCTGAACCATATGACTCTGTTTCTTGTGCCTTTGTTTCATATGGAAGCTGCACAATGGACTTAGCTGATGGATGGAAGTACAGGAGCCGATTATGGTATGGGGTTGGCATGTCTTCAAAAACATCGGATTTCGGTGGCGGTGGAAGTGGCTGGGATGCTTGGAAATCTTCACTGGAGATAGATTCCAGTGGAAGTTGGATTGAACTTCCTTTAATAAAAAAGTCTGTAATAATGCTACAAGCCTTGTTGTTAGATGAGTCTGGTCTTGGAGGTGGTCTTGGCATTGGAGGAGGATCTGGCACTGGAATGGGAGGTATGGCTTCCCTTTACCAGTTGTTAGACAGTGACCAACCTTTCTTAAGCATGCTGCGCATGGTGCTTGCTTCTTTGAGAGAAGATGATGATGGTGAAAGTCATTTGCTCATGAGGCCTGGGATCTCTGATGACAGGTCTTCTGGGGTTTTACATAAGCAGACTAGTAGCACTTCATTATCTGATAATAATGGCCAAATATTATCTAGAAAGCCACGATCTGCTCTGCTTTGGAGGTACTATACTTGTTGTTTTAGCTTATTATATCTAACATTCTATAAGTCATAGCTTCCTGCCATGTCCTTTCCTCTCTCTTTACTTCATTACTTCTGTTAAGATTTTGTATAGTTTGTGGAGTTTTTGTCAGAGAATTAAAGCTCTTAAGGTGTCCATATCGGATTTTAGGTCATTGTACATGTAGTGATAATCTTTAAATTCATCAACACCTGGTGTCAATTAATGATGTATTAATTCTTTTCAGTGTGCTTTCACCTGTTCTCAACATGCCAATCTCAGAGTCAAGGAGACAGAGAGTTCTGGTTGCGTCTTGTGTTCTCTATTCAGAGGTTAGCATGTTCTGCATTTAAATGATGTTACTTTACTAGGAGTTTCTATTGTAATCTTGATTTCAATCTAAGTTACATACAAGTAGAAATTACCACAACAGCACAGCCCTCTCCCATGAAAAGTTATTGCTATCTTAATTCAATTGTCTCGTTGCAAATCTTGTCAAGGCTAAATGCTCTCTTTATTTGTTTATATGCAGATTTTTCATGCTGTTGGTAGAGACAGAACTCCTTTGCGCAAACAATACTTGGAGACAATTTTACCTCCATTTGTTGCCGTCTTGAGAAGGTGGCGGCCCTTATTGGCAGGTATTCACGAACTAGCCACTGGGGATGGTGTGAATCCTCTCGTGGCTGATGACCGTGCATTGGCTGCCGATTCCTTACCTGTTGAGGTTGGTGGATTGGCATTTTCCACATCCATCTTCATTGAATATAAATGAAATAATTATACAAGCTCTTCTCTTTGAGTTCTGTTCTTATGGTTTGTTGACTTGTATATCTCAAGTACACTAACTGAGAAGCTGTTCTGCTTCTTCCGATGTCCTATGGTGTCAAATATTTATTTATAGTATTATCGAGTGAATTTATTGCAGTCAAATATATTTTTAAGAAATAAAAAAGATAAACTAAACTTATCTCCCCTTTTTGTACGGTGGACTTATTAATCACTATTGTTTGCCTTATCCATCTATTAAGACTTATCTATCATGGTTAAGTTCACCTGTCAAATGACTATTATTGAGACTCCTTTTTTATGTGTGTAGGCTGCTCTTGCTATGATTTCACCTAGATGGGCTGCTGCTTTTGCCTCACCTCCGGCTGCTATGGCCCTGGCAATGCTTGCTGCTGGTGCTGGTGGAGGGGAAACCCGTTCTCCTGCAGAAAACACACATCTAAAACGTGATTCTTCCTTACTCGAGAGAAAAACAGCTAGACTTAATACGTTTTCAAGTTTCCAAAAACCCTTGGAGGTGCCTAGCAAATCACCTTCGGTGGCGAAAGACAAGGCTGCAGCCAAAGCAGCTGCTCTAGCCGCTGCTCGTGACCTTGAACGCAATGCAAAGATTGGTTCAGGGAGGGGTCTTAGTGCTGTCGCAATGGCCACTTCAGCTCAACGACGGAGTAAAAGTGACACCGATCGTGTGAAGAGGTGGAATTTGTCTGAGGCTATGGGAACTGCCTGGATGGAATGCCTTCAATCTGTTGATTCAAAATCAGTGTATGGGAAAGATTACAATGCTCTATCGTATAAATTTATTGCTGTCCTTGTTGGCAGTTTAGCTCTGGCTAGGAACATGAGAAGATCAGAGGTGAATTTTTTATCTCATATAAATGATTTTTGAATTAAGTCATGAAAATAGTAGTGTATAATAATATGTTTTCATGTTCTTAGGTTGACAGGCGCACACAAGTTGATCTAATAGCCAGGCATCGCTTGTATACTGGAATCCGTGGGTGGAGGAAGCTTCTCCGCTGCTTGATAGAAATGCAACGGCTTTTTGGACCATTTAGTCATCGTTTATGCAATAGCCCACATGTAACTTTCGATGATCTAATTCGGACTTCATTGTTTGTTTTTCTTTATTTAGATTGAAGGGTCTCTTCTTTATGGCATTTCCCTTCATTTGGTTTATAGGTATTCTGGAAATTGGACCCCATGGAAAGTTCAGATAGAATGAGAAGATGTTTGAGGAGAGATTATCAAGGCTCAACTCATTTTGGTGCTGCTGCAAATTATGAAGATCCTGCTGAGCTTAAGCAAGGAAAGGATAATGCCATGAGTCCATCAAAAGCCTCCACTCTTGCTGCTGAAGCAGCTATCACAATGGATGTAATGAATGAGGATGATGAGCATGAAGAAACACTCCATATGGAGGGGAGACCTGATGATGTAACACAGAAACGAGAAAATAAACTAGGGTCCCCTGAATCTGCCAATCAATCACTTCCAATGTCCTCGGAATCTACAACTGCCCATTTTACTCAAGACCAAGATTTGGTCGAAAATGCATTGGCAGTTGCTCCTGGCTATGTTCCTAGTGAACAGGATGAATCTATTATCCTTGAGCTTCCATCTTCTATGGTCCAGCCATTAAAGATCTTAAGAGGAACTTTCCAAGTAAGTTATATAATCAATATTGGTTTTTTATATTCTATTCGTCACTCATATGTAATGTTTTGGAGAGCCAGGACAAGAAACATTATTAACGACTAGAAAATCTCAACTCAGATGCAAAAAGTTACGATTAGTTTCTCGCTCTTCTTGTCCTGGGACCAGGCTAATTGCTTTTCGATGTGGCAAATTATATTTCCTTCATTTTATATCAGTAATATGTCTGTCTGACAGATAACAACAAGAAGGATCAACTTCATTGTTGATAAATCAGACAGCTACTTTTGTGGTGATGGGTTGGACAGCAAACAAGGAATTAGAGATCAAGAGAAGGATAAAAGCTGGCCATTGTCATCCCTTCACCAAATATACAGTAGAAGGTAATTCGAATTTAAGTTACGAAGTTAATATTTTTTCCTGTTCCTATATGATTATAAACCCCCACCACATCAGAATGATTTAAACCTAGGACCTTAGTCCTGGAAATGTTGCTGCCATTAAAATCTGATTTTTGTTTCCAAGTGAAGATTATTGAGTGGAAAATGACACATTGAACCCTCTGGGCCACATGTGTTGGTGCATTTAATTGGATTTTATATAACGTTATGGGAAAGCCCTTCATTGAGAACTGTCATGAGTTGGTTTATTTCATGCCAATTGAAAATGCTATATTTACGCCTACAGTCTAAACCCTGGTTTCCCTTTCTTCTATCTGTGTGGTGCAAGATTATTGATGCGGAATACATTTATTTCTTCCCATGTCTTCTTTTCTGTTGTCCCTTCTAACATAATTATTGTAGAAGAATGTAGTGCATTGTCATATTATTTTAAAATTCTATTTGCATTGCCTTTGTCTGATTATTGGTTAAAACAAACTTTTGTGCTTTCTCAAGCATATGCTCATAGTTGTCAATGTGCAGGTATCTTCTTAGAAGAAGTGCTTTGGAGTTGTTCATGGTTGACCGCTCAAATTTCTTTTTTGATTTTGGGGTATTGTTACTTTTTTCTGTTTGAACTTACTGATTGGTTTATTACTTGCTCACCAATAGCTTTGCTTAGTTACTAGCACTTTCTGATCTATATTTTAACTCTTCGTCTTATGCTCCAGAGCTCAGAAGGAAGACGAAATGCTTATAGAGCTGTTGTCCAAGCTCGACCTCCTAACTTAAATAACATTTACCTGGCAACTCAGGTTTCCCCTCTAACAATGGCTTTGTATTGTTTATTACACAATCTACATGGACCTAGAAAAGTCTGCATCCGACCTGGTACTTTTCTCGTCCTTTCTACTTTTGACGGGTACATTTTGTTCAGAGGCCTGATCAACTTTTGAAAAGAACTCAGCTCATGGAACGGTGGGCTAAGCGAGAGGTATGTTGGAAAATCTTCAGTTGGTACTTTTCACTTGTAATACTCATCTGGTTTAGGTTTTTTAATTTTCTTTCTATTGATAAAATAACCAGAATGGTCATGTGCTTCTCCATCGCAGATCAGCAACTTCGAGTATCTGATGCAACTTAATACCCTTGCTGGGCGTAGTTATAATGATATTACACAGGTTAGTTGGATCTATATTTTTGATTTATTAATTTGATCAAACTATAAGGAACATTTTTTTGTGTCCAGTATCCTGTATTCCCCTGGATCCTTTCTGATTACAAGTCAAGTACTCTGGATCTATCCAATCCTTCTTCTTATCGAGATCTCTCAAAGGTAACGTAATTTGAATTTACATTTCTGTGGTTACATGTTATGTTTCTGAGTCACATATGCCAAAATTGACTGGAAACTTTTTGTGCCGGCAGCCTATTGGAGCTTTGAATCCTGATCGACTAGAAAAGGTTCAAGAAAGATACTCCAGCTTCAATGATCCAGTTATCCCTAAATTTCATTACGGTTCACATTATTCAAGTGCTGGAACGGTAATTTTTTTATGAATTCTCTCCTGTTTTGAAGTCCAGCAGCGGCTTCGATGGACAAATATTAGGACAAAGAACTGAGAAATCATATGTTAATTATCAATACACTTCCTCTCTGGATCCGTCATTCCGTCCTCACTCCCTTTTATCCTTTTTAGCTGGGTGAGCACGTGTTTTAGTTCACTAAGATTGCCATATTCTCTTCCGTCTGCCATCTCATACTACACAGTGCACACTCATTGTGCAACCATCCTGAACTTCCCTGCCATTATTTTATTGCTTTGATAATAATTTATCCCTTTTAACTTTAATTTATAAAATCGCATGTCTAAAATAGCATACTTCAGTTAATGTTGATAATAATAGATAGCAGTGGTTCCATATGTGCATTGAAAATTGTTTGTTGACAATGAAATGTAATACCTATCACGTCTCTTATTGGAGCATATGTTAACGTGATTGTACTGATCTGGAGAAAGTAAATTATATATCCTGTTGAATCATAAGACTACAGAGCATGGCATATCTCTAGTTGTAGCATCTTTTCGATATACCACACTTATTTTTTGTCACATTTGTGCAGGTGCTTTATTATCTTGTTCGGATGGAGCCTTTTACAACTCTTTCTATACAATTACAAGGTGGCAAGTTTGATCATGCAGACAGAATGTTTTCAGATATTGGTGCTACTTGGAATGGAGTTCTAGAGGACATGAGCGATGTAAAGGAATTGGTACGGATTTATGCTACTTTGGCTGCTTACAGTTTGTATCTTTGTTATCTAATATGGGTGTGCTTCTCAGACCTATCATTGTGCTTTTATGGTCCTATTTTCATAAAAACAAATTCCTCATGTAGGTTCCTGAGTTATTTTATATTCCTGAGATGTTATCCAATGAGAACTTGGTTGACTTTGGTACAACACAACTGGGAGAAAAGCTAGGTATGCACTTGGCTACTGTGGTTTCTAAGAGTACATCGATTATATATAAACTGCAAAGTGATGAGATCTTAATATAATGTAGACTCGGTACGGCTTCCTCCATGGGCTGACAGTCCAATGGATTTTGTGCATAAACATCGTATGGCACTCGAGAGTGAGCATGTTTCAGCACACCTCCACGAATGGATTGATCTTATATTTGGGTAAGATCTTTATTTTTATGAAGCTTTACTATGACAAAAATCCATTTGGTCCTTTCTGTTTAGCTCCCTCGGTTTCTTGCTGAGAATAACCTGAGATATTATCTGTTTCTTGGATGCTGGAGAAAGCTTGGGTTTAACTGCAAATGCTCTGATCTGGAAACAGGTATAAACAGCGAGGAAAAGAGGCTATATCAGCTAATAACGTCTTCTTTTACATAACTTATGAAGGAACTGTTGATATTGACAAAATAACAGACCCAGTAAGTTCCAATTTTCTTTCTACATCTTGGTTTTCTTTCGTCTTTTTTAGGTTAGGGAAGACATTCTCTTACTTCATATCAGCCATTAAATATTGTCAAATGTTTTCTATAGGTGCTACAGCGAGCTACACAAGATCAGATTGCATTCTTTGGGCAAACCCCATCCCAACTTCTGACTGTTCCCCACATGAAACGGGTGCCACTGGGAGATGTTCTTCACTTGCAGGTAAGTTCTTGTCACACTGGCCACTCTTTGCTCGCTATGTCAAATGAAATTCCATGGCATCATCGTTGAACTTCTTTTTTGTGTTTGACATCTTCATGGCAGACTATCTTTAGGAATCCTGGAGAAGTCAAATCATATGCGGTTCCCCATCCTGAAGACTGCAATTTACCTGCCGCAGCTATGCGTGCATCTTCCGATTCACTTGTTATTGTTGATGTGAATGCTCCAGCAGCCCACATAGCTCAGCATAAGTGGCAGCCAAACACTCCTGATGGTCATGGATCCCCATTCCTTTTTCAACATGGTAAGGCAAGTGCAAATGATAGTGGAACATTCATGCGTATGTTTAAAGGTCACTCTGGCACTAGATCCGAGGAGTCACAGTTTCCGCAAGCTTTGGCATTTGCAGCTTCTGGAATCAGAAGCTCTGCTATAGTTTCTATCACCCATGATAGAGAAATTATAACTGGTAAATATTCTAATATCAATTTGGTTGTTTCAGAAAGATAATTGTTTTTGTGCCTGACTTAATAGTTTGGATTTGTTGTCTATTATTATGAGAATTATGCTCCTGAAGAAAATAATTTAATAAGCAAAATGTGTCTTTAGAAAGAACTACAAAGATTTAATTAGCCTCTCAACCTTGCATTTGCATAAACACCTAAAAATCTACTTATGCAGCAATCAGAAGATAATGAAGAATTATGTAACGATATTAAGAAGGGATAGCATGGAAACTGTTATTGAAAACATAGTTTGTTAAAAGCTATCAGGCATGATACTATCATTGAATTTAATGAAGTTCTGAGATGTAAAACCTAATATGGGGCTACCATACTTTGTTCATGGTCAGATTCAAGTCCACTGTCATTGAGTCATTGCTTTTAGTCCGATACTTCAAGAGTCAACCAAATTCTGACCTCTAAACTTTCTCTAGGGGGACATGTGGATAACAGTATCCGAGTTATATCAGCAGATGGAGCCAAAACTTTGGAGATAGCCAAAGGGCATTGTGCCCCTGTGACTTGTATAGCTTTGTCCCCTGATAACAACTACATGGTGACTGGATCTCGAGATGCAACAATTTTGCTTTGGAGATTACATTGTTCATCTACTTCTCGTTCAGCTAGTACGCCAGACTCTTCAACTGGTTCGGGCACGCCAACTTCCAACAGTAAAGCTACTGCGAATAGCTTTTCAGAAAGAAATCGGACAGGTCGACTTGAGGGACCTATACATGTTTTACGGGGCCATATGAGCGAGATTGCTTCTTGTTGTATCGACTCAGATGTTGGAGTAGTTGCCTCCTGCTCCAATTCATCTGATGTGTTGCTTCATTCAATCAGAAAAGGGCACTTAATAAGGAGACTGGAAGGAGCTTATGCAAATGCAGTCTGCCTGTCACGTGATGGGATTGTAATGGTCTGGAGTAAATCACTTTGTGCAATCAGTACATTCACTCTTAATGGGATCCTTATTGCTAGAGCTTACCTTTCTTTTGCTTCTAGCATTTGTTGCATGGAGATCTCTATCGATGGCCAAAATGCTTTAATTGGATTTAACCCTTCTTTGGACAATGATGGTGCTTCTGAATTTAACAAACATCTCAAATCTGCTGCTCATGACATCAGTAGTGAATCAGTTGAAAACCCTGGAGGGAGTAGACTGGATATTCCACTGCCCTCGATTTGCTTTTTTGATATATACACACTTAAGGTACGTAATTCTGATATCCGTCCAACTGGTCAATTAATTTTCTTTAATATCCTTTTACATCAGAATATATGTAGTCACAATCCTGTGTTTTTTTGCCCTCAGATGTTTCATTCCATGAAACTAGATGAAGGCCAAGATATCATATCTCTGACACTGAACAAGGATAATACAAATCTATTGGTGTCGACGGCTGATAGAAAGCTGATAATCTTCACAGATCCAGCTGTAAGTTGAATCTTCATCCTGGTCTCTGTGTTCTCATAGTCTTGGCTCCTAACTCAAACTTGTCGATTCCACGTGCCTTGAAATTTTTACATTGAAGAAACAACACTTTAAGGCAAAATTATGTGTCAATTGCCTCTGTATTATGGCAAAATAACACTCATGCGGAGTCTTGTTGAATGAAGCATGTTGTTGGAACCTCATTTTCCTGAGCTATCATATGCTCCGAATATATAAGTTGCTGGAAACCTTCAGAATTTCTAAAAAGAATTTTACTTATGAGAGAACTTGTTGCAAAATAAACTAAATGCCATATGATCAAATAGAAAACCATGCAACCAAATGTCACACAATAGAATCAAAGGTATAGAGGATACATGAAGTTCATCAACTTTTTTTTTCTCTTCATAGTTTCAAGTGGTGCCGCAATGGGGCGATCTCTAAGCCCCCCTTTGAGAAATCTTGATATATGACATAGTTTGCATTTAGATGTGTATTCTCTGGCACCAGTGCCTACAAACCAATTGTAGACGGTTATACCTCAATGATAATCATATTACCTGCCTGTTCTGCCTAGGAGTTGTTCGTATGTTTGATGTGTTAATGTCTGTGATTTACATGTTACTGTCTGCAGTTGAGCTTGAAGGTAGTAGATCAAATGCTAAAGTTGGGTTGGGAAGGTGACGGGCTTAGCCGCCTGATGTAATGCCACGGTGCAAGTTGTCGAATGAATGCTTAATGAAGGATACTTAATTCTGTGTTTGCCTCGTAAGTGTGTTTCGCTAACTCTGAAGAGATGTAGCTGCATGTAAAATTATTCGTTCCGGATTTATTGAGCCACTTTTTTGTGAGAGGTATTGATATGGTAAAACCACAAGGCCAGTGAGCATATTTGAGTTTTGTATGTTGTAAATTATGTACATGAAATATGATGCAGGTAGTTTTTTAGCCTGTTTGGTCATTTAACACGAGATGCCCATGCTCTTACACGACACATTAATTGCTGAAACGACAAAGTTGTCGATTTTTTTTATACTACCCTGTCTTTCTTATAATACTCCTTACAGTGTTATGCTTGTTTGGGACATAAATTGATACATGGATTGTGACGGATGATCCCAAATGTTCTCAGATGTATATCAACCTAATTTTTAGCGCTCAACATTGCATTTTTGCACTCATTTCGTGAACTGTATTCCTGTTACAATTTGTTCTTTGATATTGGCATTCCCTTTTCGAATTTCACTAGGTTTGATTAGAAGCCTGGGCCAGTATGATTCAAAAGTTCTATTTAGTTTGAGCCATTCATATGTTCGATCTTTAATCGGAACCATAATTTGATTTTTTTAATTAAATTAAGTAAAATTTTAGACAATTACAAAGTTTCATAGCTCGAACCGAATTGAAATCTTCGGTTTGAACTATATCAAACCCAAATTAAGATTCGGGTTTGTCTCAAACTATATCAAACCTTCATTAACTATATCAAACCCCTGACCAAGAGTCGGGTTTGTCCTCGAACTATGTATTGAAACCAACTTCAAACCGGTTTTTTGAGTGAATGTCTTTACCTCGTGCATGCTTCCTTTACATATAAATTTAGTTTTTTCTCGCATACGCATAATTGTAAAGCGAACTACCTCGATCAACCCTGTTAATCCAATTGCAAGTCTTCGAGCACGGTAGCCTGGCCTTAAATGAAATTTATTGTTTGCGCTATTGTTGATGAGCTTTCAAAATAATCGATTATGTCAAATGAATATAGACGTGATCTTGTCTCAATTGATTTGGGATATAATCAATTATTTTTGTAAATTAATCTAAAACAAACTAAGCCTAAATGATGTGGTCGCGATTTAATCCCTCTCAATTAGCACTCCGGATTTACCCTCTCGATACCTCAGGCTCTACGCTCCCATGCTTTTGTGTATATAATAGTGATAATAATCAGTACAATTATTCAATACATAATCTAAAACAAAAAAGAATGTTTGATTACCCCTCTATATAAAGCTCTTTCCCTCTTATCTTTCCCTTTTTGGACCATTTAATTTCCCTCTCCCTTCTTTTCAAATTTTCAAATTCATTTCTCTAGTTGTGCCATACATAATGTTACGGTAATTTTCTAGCTTTTTATTTTATTCATCATCAAACACACAAAAAACGGAAAAATATTACCTAGAATTTATAGTAAAAATTCTAAGTAAGAATTAGGACTTATTTTTACTCCTTTTGCTTCATGGTTTGAAGGTATTAATGCATATAATTTTGAACTCGAATATTTTTGTAAAATAATTAGTGCTAATTTTATGATTCATAGTGAAAGATCATGCCTCATTTTGGCATTTTCCAGGCGAAATTATTACTCTCTCTATGTTATTTTTTTAATTTCACATTTTTGGGCGTTTATAATATATGCTGTTAGCTATTACTAATTACTTATTATTCTAATAAACATAGAATTTATATTATTAGATTCGTCTTTACAAATAGTTTCATAATATTATATTATTAATCCATCCAATTCAATTTAATTAACTTTTTCACATATCGAAATAAATCTTTTATCTTCAATTATTCTTTAATTATCATTGGATTCGTCTTTTAAAATACTTTCATAATATTAATTTTGTAATGGCTTTAAATTTAATAATCGATAAATAAAAGCTCAATTTTAAAAATTCAAACCACCATTAAAATGGATTGGAGGGAGTATAAATTTCAAATCCATAAATTAAGTTAATAATCACGTACAAAGCTATACCGATATACAAAAAACGTTAAATATAAATTTAAACTGAGTAATATTTTTTTTTTCTATTTAACGTTTTCGCATATTGAGTGGGCAAAGCTCCAACGTCAAATAATTTTGTTGTTGTCCGGTGAACTTATCAGTTTCGAGGCGATTTAATTGTATTTTGTTGTTTAAAAAGCTTATATATTGTTCATGGATGTCAAGAAGTGTGTGTTTAATTAGATAAACGATTTTGTTGAAAGTTGAAACCATGAATTGGCTTATATAGATGGTTAAGTGGTGATTTTATTCGAATTTATGTTTCTTCTCTCGCTATATATGTATTTAATTGAGCAGAAAAACGAGCAACGTGCATATGATATATCTCCTTTGATTTATTGCTCTCGAGAAGTTTATAATTCGATTCATGGTGTGTTCGTTACTTGGATTCAGGTGTTTTAGTGTTGAGGTAGTGATACACAATACGATTTGGCAGCGTTTGCACTTTTGGAAATTTTGCACTATATGTATTGATGTTGTGATGGAGTACCTCCTTTAGTTTATTGCTCTTGAGAAGTTTGTTACTTGGATTCGCCTGTTTTAGTGTTGAGGTTGAGGTAGTGACACACAATACGATTTGGTAGCGTTTGCACGTTTGGAAAATTTGCACTATATGTAGTGATGTTTCTCTATGTTCTTGAACATGTTATGTTGTTCTAGGTCTTGCTTCATCAACATATCTGAGATTAATTGTGGCTATGGAGACAACTTGTGGGTCTCTTCTTTCCGAGCTTCAGGTTCACTGTTTAGCCTTTTACTAGATGGATATCTTTATATCTTGATTATTTTTCAGTATAATATGTATATTGATGTTTAATATTCGTAAAACTAAGATGGTTTATATTGCATATGCTGGAATCAGAAAATATGGAATGAAATCGGTGAGTCTGCCAATGAAAGGGATAAGCTGCTTTTGGAGCTTGAAAGGGAGTGTCTGGATGCTTATAGAAGAAAAGTCGATCATGCTAACTGCCATCGAGCTCAATTGCGACAACAAATTGCTGATTCTGAGGCAGAACTTGCTCATATCTCCACAGCCTTGGGAGTACGACCAGTACTCAAAGCAGAGGTTAGAATAGATGATATAAATAATCGTTTCTTTTAGGTGTTTAGTTTTTTCTTTTTGTTTAATAATTTTCAAATTGGACAGAATTTTGGGAGCTTGAAGGAAGAACTTCAGGCAATTAAACCTCAACTAGAGGAGATGCAAAAGCAGAAAATTGAGAGGAGAAGCCAATTTGTCGAGGTTCACACTCAAATAAACAATATCTTAAAGGAGTTGTATGGATCCAATGATTGTTCCTCTCATGTTTCCATTGACGAGAGTGACTTATCGCTGAAAGGACTAGAAGATTTTCGGAATCAGTTGCATGAACTGCAGAGGGAGAAGGTTTTTTAAGGCCATATATCCTTACTTGTCAAAGTTATAAATTATAAATCAATTAGAATGGCTAATTTCTCAGATCTTCGCAACTGAGGCTCGGATTACATATCAAATGTTGTTGAACATTTCAAACGTTAAAAAGGAAGAAGATTAGGGAACATATATGAAAATGCAAGTTTTAATTCCTAATGCATTGCTTTGCTTTTGATCTTAATTTTGCATTTACAGTGGAAATTAATTCAGAAGTTGGCGGCTACAATTAAGTGAACCTTTCAAAGAAGAAATATCTGTGCTGAAAGCTGTCTCTATTTTGTTATATTTCATGCTACCGAGTTATATCAATACAACACCAAGCCTATTATTTTGTTATATTTCATGCTACCGACATATCAATACAACACCTCAAGCCTAAGCGTATAAGGGCCTTTATTAAGACTAAATTTTAACTACGTGATAACAGTGGAGCCCAAGCTTCCCGGAGAGACCAATAAATAAGTCATAAACACTATCTACTTACTTTCATACTTTTATGTTAAGCCAGGCCCCACTGTAAATGTTCTCTCAACTTGTTCATCTTTTGTAGCTTCAAGATCTTGGAACTACGATGGTTGAACTTTGGACATTGATGGATACTCCTGCTGAGGAGCAACAAATTTTTCAGAATGTTATCAGGGTTATAGCTGCTTCGGAAGAAGAAATATCAGAGGACAACTCCCTATCCATTGATTTCCTTAAATGGGTAAGATTCTGAAATGTGCATATTTTTTGTAAGAATACGCGCCCCTGGAACTCATGTTAAGATGCTTAACAAGAGAAATAACTCACTTTGATAGGCTGAGGAAGAAGTTGAGAGACTTCAAAAGGTCAAATCTGTTAAAATAAAGGAGGTTTTCTTGAAAAAGAGAGTGGAATTGGAAGATCTCTGCAGAGCAGCACACATTGTTGTTAGTCCATATGATTCTGTTGACTTTTCTATTGAGACTAGCGAGGCAGGTAATAACCATTGCAACATCATTGATACGTGGGAAGTTAAATATCATTGGAAAGTACACAAATGAACCTTACGATAGAAATGTGCTTGAAACAATTATAACAGCTGGTCTTAGATGCTTCACGAGGCCCCTGGTATTTGATATGGCTTTCGATTTCTTGAAACAGGATCAGTCGATCCTTCATATCTGCTAGGGAGAATTGACACTAAGATTTCTGAGGTCAAGGAAGAAATCCTATCTAGAAAAGAGATTCTGGACAAGGTCGACAAGTGGTTTACTGCATGTGAAGAGGAGTGCTGGCTGGAGGAGTACAACAGGGTTAGCATTACATGTTTTCTTTCGGTCTGATTTTTATTTCGTCTATTATTATTGTTTTCTTCTAAAGTCCCAATATTGAAGGATGACTATCGCTACAATGCTGGAAGAGGTACCCATCTCATGCTGAAGCGTGCTGAAAAAGCCCGATCTCTTGTCAACAAGATTCCTGGTACACTTTTTTCTTTGCCTTTTCCAGTTGTGACAAATCTCATTATATTTGTATGATAGAACATTTTGAGATCTGTTAATTTATGAACAGCGATGGTGGAAACATTGGCTTCGAAAGTTGAGTCCTGGGAGGAAGAGAAAGGAATGGAATTTCTTTATGATGGTGTAAGTCTTTTACAGATTGCTGTGTTAAGCTTGTTGGATGCATTCAAAGTTTTACTGGTAGATAAGCACTTTGTTTGGTTTTCTATGGTTTAGGTTGGCCTTCTTTCTATGCTTGAGCAATACCGCATCTTGAAGGAGGAAAAGGAACAAGAACGCCAAAGACAGAGGGTAGGTGCCTTCTTTTACATTAAATTTTTTTCCAGGAATTTACGCCTACCTGGACTAGGAATGACTGGCATTCATGCACCATATTTATGTGTATTTTGGTTAGGACCAGAAGAAGCTCCAGGCTCAATTATTGGCAGAGAAAGAATTGCGGTATGGATCAAAACCGAGTCCATCAACGAGTGGCAAGAAGACTATTAGGATGTCTTATGGTGGGGTGAGCACAACCCGTTTCTCTTTAGCAGGATCCATGCTTGAAACACCACGTATCGATAAAGCTTCTCATTCTTCGCGGTTTATGAAGAAAAGCGGTTCTGTGAAGCAGCATCAGCATACTCCCCACCCCAAAAAGTCCAGTGGTGCATTTATTTCTTCTGGTATGATCTTTGATTTTCCTCTCTTTTTAGTTATGTCACAAAGATGTCTGAAAATGCTGCTTCCAGGATTAGTACTTGTTAGCTAACTCATTAACCCATATCATCTTATTGTCCTACAAATCCCTACGACCCTACTGCCAAATTGCTTCGTTGTGAACCACGATTCCAGAAAGCTTAGTCTTCGAAGCATTTTGATACATGAAAGTGGTCTTTTACTCTGACTTTCTTCGAAATTGCTATATATGCAGGTAAGAAAGACCTATCAGAAAACCTGGAGAAGCAACATTGCTGCAATAGTTCAAATCCCCGTGGAACGGGTACCTCAGTGACAAGGCAGCCCCTTTCTCCGTTATCTTCATCTAATGCTAATTCATCTGCTAACATCCAGGACCTGAACCGAAGTAACGTAGAGTTCAATGAAGCACCTGCTGTCAGCAAAACTCCATTGGCCACTCCTACGAAAAAAGTTTCCATTTATGAAGTCAATGCGACGCCCAAGACTATGCCTATACCAGTGCCCAACACGCCTTCCACCGTGTCTATAGCAATGCAGACAGCCATGACTCCTGCAACGCCTGGCATTAATCGCCATCTTGAGAATATGGAGTACTCCTTTGAGGAGAAAAGGGCAGGTTTCATCCCAATTAAAGCATAACTCAACTGAACTATTATAGTTTATTTGATAACATCTACTACTCGTATATGTCTAGACTCTAGAAGTGCATAATTCTCTTTGTTTGATCTGAATTTGTTAATTTCTGTTTGAATGAGCAACTATGAAGATACTTACAACTATGTTACTATGAATGCTCAAATTGTAACTTCATTGTGAACTTGTTAATCTTTTTTACACATCTTTTTCTTTTTTTAAAAGATGCAGTTTACACTATACATTATAAAGTATTAATTATACCTTGATTTCAAAACATTCACAGCATTGAAGATTAAATGAATGAAACATAAGCTCTAGCAACAAGGATCCCGTTAGGAGTAAATGTACATTTGATTTCAAAACATTCACAGCATAATTCTACGTTCAAATAGTAGAATTGTCATAATTAACAACATTGAAGATTAAATGGAAGACATAATGCACACTCTCTATGTATTTCATAAATCAAAACTCAAGTTATCCACAAGGTATTCATCAGGGGCCTACAAGTGCAACTCATAATTAAAATCATCCTAAAATAACAAAGAATAATTAAATACACTTTACGAGGGTGAAAAAATTGATTTTGCATTTCAAAAGGCAATCCGGAGAGCAGGTGGTGCATCACATACCAGAATATGGATAAGGCAATAATGATCACCATATATCCTAGCTTACAGATCCTCACTTTCTTTTCCCAGGAAATTTGGTTGAAAATTTCAGTCACGTCCATCAAATGCCGACGTTCAGTATACCTGATAAGTATTCATGTAAACCCCCAATTAATGCGAGTAGTCTAGTACAGAATACTATATAGAGTCAGCAGACAACCCTATTATCGACTAATTTACTGTATTCAAATGGTATTGTGCAAGAGGATGCACAAATTCATGATTAACCTATTAGATCGGTTCAAACCGTTTCAAATGAAACCATTAGAACTCACCAAGATTCAAGAAGATTGGTAAATTTAGGCAAATTTATGATCTCAGCTTCCCTCACCACTTGAAGGAAACTCGACTTCACTAATATTGCTTATAGAATATAGAAATTGCCAAACAAACACGACATAGTTAGGTATTCCACTGAGAATAGCTAAGGAAACTTACAGTTTTACATTGTAGTAAAGGTACGGTACACAAAGTAGAAACATAATCCAGTGCCCCGATACAAGATGGAGTGCACAAAGGATTCCTTGGGTAACAAACTCTGGCAAGATAACATTGTTAACGCGAGATGTTGAATCATATGGGTTGATAAAATCAGCTTCAAGATCTGCCAGGCACATAAGCTACAACAAAAAATGTTACGAATGAATTAGCTACACATCACAGCATAACGCAGAAATGCAGAAACAGAAGCATTTGAGACAAAAAATAATGGAGAAAGTACATCCAATTATATCAAACTAGTAGAGCTCTGAAACACCAAATATAAATATCTAAACTTTACAAATCCAACCATCAAAATTCAAAACTGGACAATCATTTTGGGACAAATGGGTCTATACTAAGTAAACCCACACTAAATAAAGTACCTGGTATAAAAAAACACATTAAAACAATAATATTTCACCAAATATTATAAAACATACATAAAAATGCAAACTTTAGAAACCCAATCATCATAAAACAAACCTGGACAATCTTTCTGGGACAGAAGGAGTATATGATAAGCAACTACAGGATATATTAAAGTACCTGGTATAAAATACTTTACAAACATATTTTTCACCAAATATTATGCAACATACACAAAATCCAATCTTTAAAAACCCAACATCAAAATCCAAAACTGGACAATCATTTTGGGACAAAGTGAGTATATGGTAAGCAAATCCAGACTTAAATAAAGTACCTGGTATAAAATGATACCCATTAATGCCATATTAAGGAGGAATGATATTAGCCATGAGAAGAGATCAACCATGGCTCCTCCTCCTTGTGGGTTGCTCTATGCAAAGGGACAAATTTGTAGGGAAAAGACATCTTTTGAAGATGTATATGTTCTTTTGTCCCTATCTTTGTTATGCTTGTTTAATGATGTTTGGTATAACCAAAGTTGTAAGTTTGGGTTGGTGTGATTTTTGGTTGTCGATTAGGTTGTTGGGGTTGATGTTAATCTAGAGAAAAATCGAATAAGGTGGTTCTTAATTAAATACTTCGTAAGATTTTTCATTCAAGTATATTAACGGTCAATTTTTAAATTGGTTAATTTGTTATTTATATAATTATAACTTGATATTATTTTTACTAATACATTTATGTTAAGTCAATGTTTTGTATATATAATATATAAAAATATTTACAAGTACTCAAGCTTATTTCATTAGCTAGCATACTTAATCAAAATGGTGAAACAATTAACCTTGGTAGTAACATCATTTTAATTACCAAACAACCTCTTACTCAACTATGACTACACTATACACACACTAAAAATAACTTTTTAAATGAAACGACAATTTTCGTCTCCTTAATAAAATTTCTCCTAATTACCACACTTAAATGTAGAGTGAACAAAATGGGCCATTTCACATCCAAACCCAACACTATTCTGTGTGTATACCAGCCAAGCATTAACAGGGAGAGTACCAAGCAAGTCATGGAAACATATAAAATTAACAAATGATTTGATATATTAGGCAGAGATATTTTCTTTCTCCATCAATATTTTAATAGAATTAAAAGATAAAAGAAAATATTGGTTTATTGGGAATAAAAGAAACCATAATAAAAAGTATAAATATGCATTGCGCTTGGGCCATTTATATTTTTTCAAAGATTTCTTTTCATTTTACCCCTATTTATTATTATCTTTTCAAATTATTCCTTAATACTTTTGGCCTTTTAATTCGCCTCGACTATCATCATTCTTTTCTAACTCGCCTCTATTATCGTTAAATATGACCAAATCTTTTTTAAGTGAGGACAATGTTGAAATTGTGCATATATTAGATTTTATGGGACACTTTTTAAAATTATACTAAACATGTGTACTTTTTAATAATAACTAAAAAAATAATTAAAAATGATATTTAATTAAAACCTCCCTCAACCCTAAATACGGTCCCAATCTCCATGCATCGTGATTTCTTCGCACCCCCAACATTGGAGCATGCATATAGTTCTATTTTGCCTATTTTCAAACCCAAAAAGTTCTTGCTATAAGTAGCATAAAAAACCAACAAATACTACCTCCATTCCACAAAGACGTCCACTTTTAAATTTTGCTCATCTTCGAATTTCTCTTTTAAATATATATTTGTTCGTTGTATAATATCTTATGTAAAAAATATATCAACGAAAGCCATTAAACGTAATTTTATCGATATAATTTAATGTTTCCTATGGCCATCACGCATGTAAAAATATTTACACAAAAGCCAAGAGACAACAAAAAGAGTTCACACCATGGGAATTTACTTCAGCAATAATTTTCAAAAAAATAAAAATTACAAGAAAAAGCTACTGACGAAGATGTGCCACGTCGCTAGTGTTTATGGTACTAACACATGTACGTAAGAGCGAAGCACCAAATCACCAAACTTTTCCATCTCTTCTTAGTACCCATAATACTCTTCATCTTCTCATAAGTAATAATTGGAAATGGTAGATTAAGAAATTTTCATACAAACATTGTTCTTTGGGTTGGAAATAAAATTGAGGTTAGTTTGATTCTTTGTTTAATTTTGACCATTGTGAACAATATTTATTAAGGATTTGAAATGGGATTTAATTTTGGTCTATGGAATTGAGGATTTTCTTATTTTGATGAAGATTTTGGAATTGAGATTTTTTTATTTTGATGATGATGATGGTGGGTGTTGACGATAATGTATTAATGTTAAATGTGAATGCTTTTACTGGTGCTTGGCATTAAAGAGGGATGGGGAGAAATGGTGATTTCTTTTTATGGGCGCGCAGTGGGGTGACGTAAGAGGCGCTGCCGAGGTTTCAGATTTAAGATTTTATTTTATATTTTTATAATGTATAGTTGTTGTTAAATTAAAAAGACTCATCAATGTTGGGTTATTATTATAGAAAGTGTCCCTTAAAAAAAAAAATATAATTTTGAATCTACTTTTTATTAAACTGCAATTTTATGCACCTGATGTCGCGCGCTTAATGACGGGCAATTTAAAAATACTGGAGTAGTTGAGAGGTAAGTATGAAAAGATAAAATTATTAGGAGACAAACTTGAAAAGATAGGATAGTTGAGGGGCAACACTACACACACTCAAATATTGTTTTTTAGCAAAATGATACCTGCTCCCTAATAACAGCTGAGATAATACGATTTAGTGCTATAACAGCTGAGATAGTTGAGGGGCAAAAAGAAAAGGTGCCTTTTTCAAAAGTAAAAAAACAGTAAACCCTTTCATTTTTCAAGAAATGGCTCGAAATAGGGTAAATTACCCATTAATCTCTTTTTAATTATATATATTTATTGTTTAATGTTTACATAATTGTTTTAGTTTTACCATTGTCCATTATGTTCACTATTAATGTTTGATTTTATGATTTTTAAAGCATCATTTGAGTCACTGATCATATGTTTTCAATCATATTTACTGTAATTATGAATAAAGTTTGCAACTTTAATGTTTTTTAGTACTACCAACATGTCCCAAAAAGATTGTCTACGTTTGCATTTTGATGGTTAATTATTTGAAGTTTGAACTCGAATATTTTTGTATATGTTGTATGATATTTGGTGAAAAATGTATCGAAAGAAAGTATTTTCAGTTAATTTTTTTGTATAACTAATAAAGTTTGCAACTTTAATGTTTTTTTTTAGTAATCCCTCCATTCCCAAAAGATTGCTAAGTTTTGAATTTTGATGTTTGAATTCTTAAATGTTGTACTCAAATAGTTTTATATGTTGTATGATATTGGCTGAAAAGTATATCAAAAGATAGGTTTTTTTAACGAATTTAGTATTAACACGATAATTTTTAGTTAAATTAAAGTTATACGTATCAATTAAGACTGCAAAGTTTGTTAATATTGACCTTTGAAAATCAAACTAGACGATCTACATGTGATGGAAGTACATATTACGAGCTTTTATAATTTGTTTGGTTGGTTTTAGTTGGATTAAGCTCTACAATGTCATTGATAACGAAAGTTGAGAATTTGAGAGACATAGAAAGGGTCATTAAGACATTTCCAATAACAAATTTCGAACTTGATCATTTTTGTTGTATATATTTCTAATGCGTACTCTTTGCCAAAACAGGAAGGATTAGTTTTGATGCTTGATGTTAGTCCACCTATGCATGCTATCATACCCGAGATGCAAAAGATTTGCTCTATGTTAGCTATAAAGAAGGTATCTGTTTGATTAACTTGCGTTTTCTGAAGTTCATATTTCAGCTTGTATACTGCTTGATGTTTTGTTGACCTTGTTATTGCATCCTCGCAGTTGATATTTGGAAAATATGATGAAGTAGGCCTTGTCGTATTTGGAACTGCAGGTATATCTGCTTGTATTTTTAGCATAACGTTTTACCATTCTTCCTCTCTTTTATTTTCACTTAGCTGTTATTATTTGCTTAAACGGCACAAAATAATCTGTTCCTTACAATAGAAACTCTACCGAGCATGTGTAGCTATCACATTTATTGTTTAATACATGCAAGGCAATTTGGGTTCTGTCTAGTTTCTTATATTGTAGCAGGTTTCCTTGACTTGTAAATAATCTAATTCTCTATCTATGGTTTCTCTGTGAAACTGGCTGAATAATAAATTTTTAATTCCTCAAGAGACTAAGAATGAACTGACAAAGGAAGTCGGTGGATATCAAAATGTGACAGTCATGCGTGATATTAAAGTAGTAGATGGTGATCTTGTTGAAGTATTGCAACCGCTCCCACGAGGAAGTGCTTCTGGTGATTGTATCCTTATTTATGACTATTTTATGACTATCATGTGTGCCATACTTTTCCAAGTTCCATTCCCTTTCAAGTGAAGAAATTTGTGTTGTGGTCACCTCCTTACCTTATATCAACTAGTCTTTTGTGTACCTTCGGTTGAGAAAACTGTTGAAGCAGATGACCTTGACCTAACCATTTATCAGAATGGTTACATTTACCATTTGTATTATTCTGTATTGTGCAGTCGATTTCAAAATGGAAATGGTGTTATCAAGTCATATTCAGACAATTCTCTGAATCCTGATAAGCTGATACTCCTGAACGGAATTAATTACATAAATATGTCATGATATAGGAGTCTTTTTCTGAACAGGGTTTGGGTTCTACAACTTTCCTGTTAATTGTTCAGTTTACCTTCATCATGTACCTGGATTTTGGTTGCCTTGACCTTCTTTATAGTTCTTGATGCCATTATTGTTGCCATGGACATGCTGATAAAAAAGTATGGGCCCACAAATAAGGGAAAGAAACGTTTATGTCTGATAACAAATGCAGCATCTCCAGTTAAAGATCCTTTTGAAGGAACCAAGGAAGATCAAGTCAATACCATTGCATCTCAGATGAAAGCAAGTGGTATGAAAATGAACTGCGTGATTGTTAGAACAAAGCAAGATTTGGATGTAAATAAGAGGATAATGGAAGAAAACGACTTGTTATTGAGTGCATTTTCTAGTAAATCTTCATGTAAAACAGTATACGTGGAGAGTGCAACTTCCTTGTTAGGTGCACTCAGAACTCGTAATATTACTCCTGTCACAATATACAGGGGTGATTTTGAATTGAGCTCCAAACTGAAGATCAAGGTAAGAGTCCTTTCAAACAGATCAAAGTCAATCGTTGGGTGTAGGTTATTGTTGGTTCACTCAAAAAGATAATTGATGTTCTGTACATGAAAGTAACAATTTTTAATACACCTGCATAGGCATTTTTTCGCATGCAAAAAATAAAAAATAAAAAAAAGCATGCATGTACTCACACACATATATTTGTGCTGCAATCTTTGCAGTGCTGAAATGTCCTAAATTTTGATGGAATTTTCAATTATGTCATGACTCATGAGCTTTTTTTTACATTTCATTTTTTGCCCATTGAGTATCATATTGTTATTGCATCCTTTTGTAGTCCTATTTTTTTATATTATTGGACTACCAAGGCCTTACTTGCACAGTAAATGTGGTGACCATAATATCTTAATGGTGATGCTTAAGTGTCTGAATTGAGTAATTAGGATTTCTCTTATGGTAGTATTTAAAACCATTCTTAATATGGGTAATAACATGTACTCCGTATAATATATATAGAGATTACATAGTCTCACTCCGGTGTCTATTGTTCTTGTGTTCCAAGTTTGTAACCTTCATCGTCTTCTTGTTGTTAGGTGTGGGTATACAAGAAAACATGTGAAGAGAAGTTTCCCACACTGAAGAAGTATTCTAACAAGGCTCCCCTGACAGATAAATTTGCTACCCATGAAATCAAAGTAGATCATGAATACAAAAGTATTAAAGATCAAAATAGAACTGTCCCACCAGACCAAAGAATAAAAGGTTATCGCTATGGACCTCAAGTAGTTCCGATATCTTCAGCTGAATGGGAGGCTGTGAAGTTTAAACCAGAGAAAGGTGTAAAGCTTCTAGGATTTACTGATACTGCAAACATTATGCGGTACATTTTCTGTCCATTGAATTGGATTTGTTACTGTGCTTATTAACAAACGCTAACATGCTAACATTTCATTTATTGCTCAATCCTGTTTTGTCCACCCTTGTAATTAAAGACACTATTATATGAAAGATGTCAACATCTTCATAGCTGAACCCGGCAACAAAAAGGCTATTCTTGCCGTCTCTGCTTTAGCAAGAGCCATGAAGGAAACAAACAAAGTGGCTATTATACGCTGTGTATGGAGGCAAGGCCAGCAAAATGTTGTTGTAGGGGTCTTAACTCCCTACATTTCTGAGAAAGATAACGTAGTAAGTTTCTGATCACGAATTGCCTTTGCGTGGCTCAATACCTTGTCGATTTGCAGCTTTTTTGTCACACAAGTTTCCATGCATAATCTTATAAATATATGTTAACCTTATTTATTGACAATTTGTTTTGTGGCAGGCTGATTCATTTTACTTCAATGTCCTACCCTTTGCTGAGGATGTGAGGGAGTTCCAGTTTCCTTCTTTCAGCAATTTCCCTTCATCAATGCAGCCCAATACACAACAGCAGGAGGCAGCAGATAAATTGGTGAGTGCCCTCGATCTGGCTCCACCAAACAAGGAAGAAGGTTTGCGGCCTGAATTTACTCCTAATCTTGTTTTGGAGGTATGGTATTATGAGATCACTTTGCCTATGATTATGTTTGTATGAAGCACCTTTTATTTTCTTGATATTTGAGATGGAATTGTCTACTGGCACCTTTTGTCTCCCAGTGTTCTCTTTATTTGAGGGATGTCTTATTGATGCAATGAAATTTCCAATTAACATGAAAATTTTGGTAATTGTGTCAGCGCTTCTATCGCTTTCTTGAATTGAAGTCATTGCACCCTGATGCAGCTGTTCCTCCACTTGATGAAACTCTAAGCAGGATAAGAGAGATTGACCCTGAGCTTCTTTCCCAGAATAAATCCATCATTGATGAATTTCGTGGGTGTTTTGAAATCAAAGAGAACCCGAAGGTGAACTTATTATGTGATGCCATAGTATTTATTGTCTATCCAACCTAAATGAATATTGAAGGTGGTCTTAATTTGCTTAATCATGCAGCTCAAGAAATCATCTAGAAGAATAATTAGAGAAAAACCATCTGGGTCAAATGAGGATGTAGATGTAAAAGACCCTGATCCTATAGAGTGCATGTCTTCCTCTGAGAAGATTGGGGACCAGAATCCTGTTAAAGATTTTGAAGCTATGATGTTGCGCAGAGACAGCCCAGCATGGGTTGATAAAGCAATTCAGGGTATGAAAGATAAAATACTTTATCTGGTGGAGAAACCTTGTGAAGGGGATCGATATGAGAAGACGTTAGAATGTTTAGTAGCTCTTCGTAAGGCGTGTATCATCGAGCAGGTATGCTCTTCTTTTAATTGCTTTAACCTCAATGTGGCTCTTGTGAAATTGATAAGTGAGTTAACATACATGACACATTTGCTTTTCCATGTAATTACTCAGTTGGCCTTTGTATAAGACACCTCTTCCTCTTTACACTTTTGGGAGAGCTCAATACTGCTATATTTATTCAAACTCTTCAAATCTTTCTCGTTTGTTAGTTATTGGGCTGAATTTTCTCTCTTCCGTACTTGTACCACAAGAATACCATTTTTATATGCTTTTGGTATTTCTAAGTATCACATGAATACCATTTTGATATGCTTTTGGTATTTCTAAGTACCACAAAAATACCATTTTTACATGATTTTGGTATTTTTAAATACCACAAGATTACCATTTTATATGCTTTTTGGTATTCCAGATAATTATATCGCAACGTGTATATGCTTTATGTGCATATTTTTTCACTCTATATAGATGCATGCATACATTATCAACTATCATTCTCAAGACATAATATTGGGACATTAATTTGGTCATGTCACATGTATGCACAAACCTCTCAAGATACTAAGTCCATACAATAGAAGAAAACGTCATGATCTCTTATTTAATTGCAATGACAATCTTGAATAAATAGTAAGGACTAACAAAAATTGCAAATAATCGATTGCCATGTAGAACCTCTCTAGTATACCTGTAAATGAATTAACTCAAGCAAAAAGGGAAATATTCTCAAGATAAAAGATATTTCATCTGAATTTCAAAGAAGGAACTAGGAGAATGATGCCATAACTCGTCAAGAAACAAGAGCAACAGATAGTTGAGAAAATTTCTCCCTAGTTGATAAGTAGAGCAAGATCAAAGATTTTTTTAGATGATTAGATCATTGCAATTTACGCGCCAGTTCAATGGTTTCCTAGCAAGATCTTCAAGTGATGTGATATATATTAAACTATTTATGCAATTCGATAAATGTGCTTCAATTCCTGCTCTGTCAGTTTTGGTTAAGCTAATGGTTGCAACTAACATATAAAGCTATTACCTATACAGGAAGTCAAACAGTTCAATGACTTTCTAATTCATCTATACAAATTATGCCAAGAGAAGGGCCTCCTGAGTTTTTGTGAATACATTGCTGCTCAACATATCTCACTCATAAGCAAGAAAGAGTCCGCAGACAGGTTTGTGTACTATCCTTTGGTTTGCTAATGCGCTTCTGTTTCTAATGAACCTGCATAAGTGCATTGAATGCTCTCGGTTGATTTTTGCTTTAACAGTGACGTGACTGAAGACGAATCCATGAATTTCTATGTTAAGACCGAAACATAGCCGATGAGGAATGAACAAGTGTTTTGGATTTAAGATGTCCATCATCAACCCTATCAGATGGAAACGAATTATGTGACCTTGTAAAGAATGGTGAATTGTATCTGGTTTTTGCACCTTTTGTACACTGATATTATCCCCTATGAATATGTGGTTTTACAATGATGTGAGCTATCAGATGGAAGTTAGGTGTGTTTTATGGCTAAAATCTCATATAGATCTATGATTTAGATTATGCTGGATCAATTGCCATTTCTAAGGCTTCAAGATCACTATGTCAAAACTCATGATATAGTATATACTCCAATATGTTTTTTATAATATAAAAAAAATTGACACATAAATTTTTTATGTGTAGTATTTAATGAAATGAATCTTTTTATGAAACTTAACGGATCTTCGGTATTGCTTTTACAACTTAGTTTGACTTTTTTTTGGTTAATCTAACGATAAGTGAGTACATGATCATTAAGTGAGGAAAACATTTTTAAAAAAAAAACTACTATGAATCACACTCTAAAAAATTAAAATAAAAAATTATTAATCTATACTTATAAGTATAATAGCTTGATCATTAAGGATGTATTTAAAAAAAAAAAACTACGAAGGAATCACACCTAAAAATAAAAAATAAAAATTATTAAACAATTCAATTCAAAACTAAGTTAGATTAAAAAAAAATATTATGTGGTTAATACAATTTATTGGATGTCTTCATATTAGTATTCATGAAAAAATTGAATGAGAGGTAGTCCCTATGACTCGCTTGTCCACTCCCAAATGTAATTATTATTGAAATTTCTTACCTTCATCATGATGCATGTCCAATCTACCCAACTTTTTTTCTTCTTCTTCTTCAACATTCAATGGGACTGTACAAATTGCAAACTTTTTCTCTCTGTGTATATTATATTCTGGTATAATATATTTAGAGAGAGAAGGAAAATTTAAAATACAATATTTTTTGAAGTAATTGTTTTGTACCATGTTGCCATATTTAAGCATTCCAGAAGCTGAGTTATCTCTAGGAAGAAACCTTACATTTGCAGAAACATTATGGTTCAAATATTCTGCAACAAAATCAGATTATTTCCTATATTGCCATAATACTATCTTTTTGTTAATATTTTACACATTGGTGCCATTGCCATGGGTATTCATGGAGCTCAAGAGGTCTAAGAAAATTGATCAATATAAGATTCAACCAAAATATAAAAATTCATTATCAGATATGTTTGATTGCTACAAGAAGGTCATGATGATTTTTCTTGTTGCTGTTGTGCCTTTGCAATTGCTGTCATTCCCTGTTATTAAGGTATGCCTATTAATTTTATCAGATATTCTTTTATATTTCATTTTTTTGTTACAGTTTGATTATGCATTATAATTTCACTTAATCAATGTCTCTATATGCATTAAGTTTATATAGATAGATATGAGACTCTACAAAACCCCTGTCTGTGTCTTTTTTCTTCATTTTGAACGACGCTTTTGAATTCAATATTTATTTCAAAGTCGCAACAATTTTTATGTGAATTTTGGGAGGAAACCCTGTGCCCTCAATACCAGTGACCTGGCTTCGCACCTTGGCCCCCTATAGTCGACATCGCTTCTGGCTAAATCTACCAATGAACACAGAGGCCTGGCTGAAAGAAACGATCCATAATTGCTAGCCTGTTGTTAACTAAAAGATAATTTGCGCCATTTAAAAAAATGTAATTTAATGAATATTTTGGGGAAATCAAAAGTTTGACAAAAAAATGAACTTAAACTAGAAGATACTAATTTGGCTTAATCAATAATTTCAACTTTTGTTAAATTTTATTACATATATATTTTTTCCTCAAAATATTATCTAAATTAGCAATTTCACTCCAAAAAATTAAATCTCAAATTTTCTTTCTCCGCTATGATTTAACTTGACAAGCACTTAGAACCATTTTCGCATACGATAAACACTTACGGCGACCATCTCATGGCGATCGACGCCACTTACGAACCAAACCGCAACGATCATCCACCACTCCAGAAAGATTTTGCAATTACCTTAAATTTTGGGTCACATTTGTTTTGAGGCAAAAGAAAAACAAAACATGCCCTTTTAGTACACTTTAATATTAACATGCATTTAGAAAATGTAATATTACTTTAGTTTTCATCATGCTAAAATAATTATTATTAGTTCAACTCCAAGATTTGTTTGTCAACTAAGTTTAGGACCTATTCTTTAATTTATTAAAATAAATCTCGACATTGACCTACAAGTTAAGATAGAAATATTACTCTTTATATGTTCAAAGAGATCATCCTAAAACCAATCGTAGCGATAGCTTTTAATAAATTTCTATCGACTTATATAGAAATAATTATCTCCTTTATTTTTAACGTAGTGACAATCACACGCGAACTCTTTAAGACAGGAAATAAATCTCAACAAATTCCCCTCACATGTACCCTTTTTTTGTTTATTCTCGCTTTTGTTTTTGTTTTTTTCTTTTAAAGTGCCTAGCTTTAATACTCCAAAGCTCACATAACCACGGCTCTCTGAGCACTATCTTGACTTTATTAAAAATAGATATGGACTACAAGATTACACCCACAAAGCAGAGAGAGTAGAGAGTAGAGAGAGAGAGAGTTTAATTATGTCCGTATACACCATCTTAATACCAATTGTATTTAGAATTTCGCCATGGCTCTTTCAACTTACGAAGCCATTGCTTCTTTCTCCTATCATGGCTGGGTGTATCCTAATCTCGGGATCATGATTTCTACACGATATCAAATTGATTCATGATTTCATACGATATCAAAGTACCTCATTATATCCAACCGGTAGAAGCCAAGCACTTTCATTACGGGCGTTCCCTAAAAGATGATTCAGATTGTAGTTTTAACTCATATTCGGTGGTGATAAAGATTGACCGGCCGATTTAAATTTCAAAAAATTCAACATGCTGAAATAAGTATCACATCGAAAATAGGGAAAATGTATTATTATATGTTTGGCGACCAACTCCACTTAATATCAAATTAGATTAACGCCTTTTGCGCCATTAAACGCGCTTTCTCCTATCAAAGGCTGACGTGCTGATGTGTGGATTTCTTAAGCACTTATATATCTCATGGTTTAGATATTCCAGTTTCAATTTTCTTTAGGGTAACAACTCTTCAATAAATTCTCAAAGTAGTCCATAATTTTGTATTTGCAGTGGATTGGAATAAGAACAAGTTTGCCACTACCTTCACTATGGGAAATGATAAGCCAAATACTTGTTTACATCCTAATAGAGGATTATGCAAACTATTGGCTCCACAGAATGTTACATAACAAATGGGGATATGAAAAGATTCACAAAGTCCACCATGAATACACAGCTCCAATTGGTTTTGCAGCACCTTATGCTCATTGGGCAGAGATCATAATATTAGGTCAAGCTTCATTTCTTGGTCCTTTGATTGTTCCAGGCCATATGTTTACCTTCTGGATATGGTTCATCATTAGACAGATTGAAGCCATTGAGACTCATAGCGGGTATTAATTGCTCTTTTGTTACTCTTGTTTCTGAGCAGTCAATGACGTCGTTTTATAGGGATCAACGAAGAGATGTCCCTTCGATTTTAAAATATTTATATTCAAAATATAATGACTACTTCAATCAGTCTAATTAAAATTGTTTTAATATTTATGGCTCACTATTATTTATTGGATACACATACGCTATAAGTAACATGAAATATTAAAAAGTAAACCTCGGCATAGCTCAGCCTGGCTGGAGAAATTGACGGGCTATTGCGCCACCTACCTCTCAGAAATACGAAGCCAACCCTCGTGATGACGTTGTTTCGATCCCGAAGTTGCAGCGGCAGAAGAGGAGGTCCAAATGCACCGATCATCTCAAGCGATTTACCTCCTCCATGACGCATAAAGCAGCTTTATATAACGGCGATGCCCAGGGTGTAATCGTTTTTATGAAATATTAAAAAGTATGTACGTAAGTGATAATGGATGATTTATTAATTTATATCTCTTTCATTGAAGGTATGAATTCCCCTGGAGTCCATCAAAATTTATACCATTTTATGGAGGTGCAGTTTACCATGACTACCACCATTTTGTGGGAGGAAAAAGCCAGAGCAACTTCGCATCAGTATTTACTTATTGTGATTACATTTATGGAACTGATAAGGTTCGTTTTTCAATTTGTGCCAACAAAAGAAAAATATATGCAATGTACTATATGTTTTTAGAGTTTTTAATAGTCACTCTAACTTCTCTACTTACAAATTCATAATTTTTTAACAGGGATACAGGTACAATAAGGAAGTTTTCTTAAAGGTATTTTGCAATTTCATATTATTTTCACATGCAATCGTTATATTCTTTTAAACATATTAAAATTTCAACGTACAAACAAAAATATAAAGGGGGCGACGACCCCCTCAATTTCAATATTATATAAACTTATAATGTATCATAAAAATGTATTGATTATAAAATCATACCATGGTTCATAATGAGTGCTCTAACTAGTTCTTAATGTCTTGGTATATTATCAGGCGAGAGAGCAATCAAGAATTGAGACCTTAGCTGAGGATGAATCAAGGAAAGGTCTGAAATCTGAGTAACATTTTCAATTACTACTCAACCTACTTTGGAGGATCTGTCATGTAATTAATAGTCTATATATATGTAGATTTGTTGTAATATGTACTACTACATTGTACAAGAATGTAACATTTTGTTACAGTAGAATGATTAAGATGTGCTTAATTTTAAGCACAAATCTTTGGTATATTTTTGTTTTTCATAATGATAAAGAATTATAGAATTAAGCTTTATTGTCTATCTCTAAATATGAGATGATAGAGGATTTGAACATTTTGATGTGTATATTGTTACGCAATATGGGGAAAACATATTTTCAACACACTATCCGTACAAGACACACGTTCGAATCTTTTTCGTCCTTACTAAACTACTTGAACGGATGCATCATCATTTCGTTGTGTATTTTAACAAAAGCAACATAATAAAATACAAGATCTCATGAAAATAGTTTTCACCGATATTATCCTATCAACACCTCAATCAAATACCACTACCTAATCCCCTGTACCTCGTCCAAACCGCAAATTCACTAACATCACTCTTTTCCAACTTAACAAATATTATTGCATATCATTTTTACAAGTTTATATGTTTCATGAATTTTCTGTACTAATTTATAATTTGAATATTATTGAGGACAAAAAACCGAAATGTGTACAATTCCAATATATGAAGTACTCATACTCCGTAGTCCGTAGAAACTAACTTAGGTATCTTATACCACATTAACATGTACACACCCATTATAGATTACATGTACTAATATATATGTCAATTTCTAAAATTTACATAAATAGTTTTATATTAAAAGTATAAAAACAATTATGATGCATAAACTCAAATTACACGAAATATAAAATAAACTTGTAATAGTTTTAATTGATAAAACAATCCAAAGTCAAATTATCTAAATTAGTAACCTATTACACGCCAAAGACCATCTAGAAATTGACATATATATTCAATATCACTGTATGCAGAAATTCATAAACCCAATTTTTTTTATATAAATAATCAATTAATCAATTAAAACCCAAAGAAATCAAAACTTTACACGAACCCATATTATAAAATGTTATAAATAACATGGAAATCCCTTATTTTATTTGATTTTTTCCCCATTTCTATTTTTGGTATTATTTTAAAGTCAAAAATATCATATTCATAAAACCGATTCTTTTTAAAAAGGGGATAAAAGTTGTTTTAGTTTGATTTGATTTATTATAATGAAATACTCGTATTATGTAAAGATCAAAACTTCACACGAACCCATATTCCAAAATGTTCTAAAGAACAAGAAAATCCCTGATTTTTGATTGATTATTTTCCCTTTTTATTTATATGATTATTTTGGAACCAACAAGGTGGTATTCATATAATGGACCATTTTAGCGACCCTTTTAATGGAATAAGACTTGCTTTAGTTTAGTTTGGTTTGGTTTATTGTGTAATATATTATGTATAGATCTGGAGTAGGAATGGCTTGGAATGTGTTCAAATTCTGCACTGCATTGAAAGGGTTGGGTTCAATCATGATTTTGTTGGTTCTTAGCTTGATTGGTGTAACATATTACTCTGTTGTTTTAGCATGTTATGGTCCTGACTTATTTCATGGAGGTTTGGACACTTTGGTTGCTATATTAGTGTTGATTTTGTTCCATGGCCTGGTAAATATTATTGGAACTTTATGTTTTTGAAATTCTTTGTAAATTGTATATTAGCTTGTGTATGATGTTATGATCATGGGGTTTTAGGTGAAATTGAGTTATATTTAGTTCATTAGATTCTGAGAAGAATAAAGGTTGCACCTTTTGTTCAAATTTTTATTCTTGGGAGCCAACATTTTACTACTCTGACTTCTCAATAGAGTAATCTGAATAAAGAAAACGACTCATTACACATTTACACTCACCTACGCTTCCTTATTTATCAAGCAAGCAGTTAGACAAGATTTCCAGATTCCACTCTTCGATCCACTCTAAACAAAGCTTCCTCAAGCATCACACTCGTCGTACCGCAGACGTTATCCGATTCCTTTATTTTGCTTTGCAGGTTCTCTTTCTGAAAAGCTCATCGCAAGATGCTGATCTCCATCTTACGAGTCTTGTTTTTTCAATGGTCAAATTAACAAACTTCATGGCCTTAATTGCCACATATAAATTTGATATGGATCAAATTATCATGTTATTCATGTTCTTAGTAAAGTTGGATGAAAATATTATATTTTGATATATTGTTTACCAAATATTATAAAATGTATACAAAAATATTTGAGTTAAAAATGTAAGAAGTGAATCATCGGAAATCAAAACTCGGCAAATTTTGAAATGGAGGGAGTATTAGTTTAGTTATTTAAGTGAGGATGTTAAACATTCTGAAGTCTGAGCTGCCGTTAGGATAATTATATGTAGAGATTCCCTTGAACTCAAGAAACAAATTAATTTATGAAAGGAAAGGAAAGGGATTCAATAGAGAATGTGATGATAGTATTGGGCGTTTTCCTGTTTTTAGTATATATGTCATTTGCTAATAGTTGTGTTGTGGATTATAGTCATGTAATCTGGTTGATGGGCCGAATGGCTAGTTAGTTTGATACATGGTGAAGCTGAAATGTTAGCACTGTTGTGTATATGTAGCTGGTGATGCTATTATGGAGTTACTTTTCCGTTGTTCTCACGGATCCCGGGGTTGTACCACCAAATTGGAGACCAGAATATGATGAAGAGGAATTGGTTGCTGAGCCAATAACTACCAATGAATTCGGAGCTTCTCCACTTGATGAAGATGGCCTCAGGGTTCGTTTCTGTCGGAAGTGTAATCAGTTGAAACCACCTCGGTGTCACCATTGTTCTGTTTGTGAGTTCATCTCTTCACATTTTCCCTTTCCCTCAGAACCTTATTGCTTTAGTGTTTTGTACATTGAGCTATTAAACCATATTTTTAGGTGGGAGATGTGTGCTAAAAATGGACCATCATTGTGTGTGGGTTGTCAACTGTGTCGGGGCACTGAACTACAAATATTTTCTTTTATTCTTGGTATGTCCTGTTAACTTATCATTAGTTGATGTGTCATTGTTGAGGTACCATCTACATATATGCAAGATCTTGCCAAGTTCTTTCCATTGAAGAAAATATGTACTTAGTTTCGCATACAATTAGGGTCCCTTTTCTCAAAAATATGATTTGTGGATTGCCTCAAACGGATTGACAAATTCTTCTTATGAAATTGTTATGCATGAAGCTGGTTATTCTACTTTTGATGCAGTTCTACACATTTCTTGAGACGACTTTGGTTTCTCTGTCATTACTCAAGTATTTTATTGAATTTTTTGGGGATGAAGAAATTCCTAATACTCCAGGAACTCTTGCAACCACTTTCCTTTCCTTTGGTAAAGCCCACTGCTTTACTCCTATTAGTTTTGACAGCTTCCCTACCTCCTTGTCTATATATAACTATTTTCTTTTATGGTCACCAGTTCTAAATCTAGCTTTTGCTCTGAGTGTGATGGGGTTCCTGATAATGCACATATCACTAGTTTTTGGTAATACGACAACCATTGAGGTAATTATCATGTCCTGCCTATAACTATTTGATGTCATAGCTCGTCGACTTTCAAAATTACCCTATTCTTATCCATTCTTTTTCTAAATTTTAGTACACTCTGCTGCTCTGTTTTAGTATTGTATTTTGAATTACATTAAAATCCCCTAGTTTCCTTTGCTTTTCTGTAGTTTGAACTAGTTCCTCGATTTAATCTGTCGAATTTCTTGCCTATGTATAACCCAACTACCCAACTCTTTGTGCTAGCTAATGGAATCACATCCAGGCAAGTACCTATAGTAGAGAATTGCATGAACAGACATTTGCTATATTGCTCACCACGCCACTGCATGAACAGACATTTGCTATATGGCTCACCTCGCCACTGCCTTACTTATGTTTCGTATCAATCTACTGAATGGCCTTAAATTTGTTACTTTTTCATTTTCTGAAGCAGGAAAAGTTTTACATTGTGAATAAATAGGCTATTGATAGGTTTAATAGGTTGCTTGTGTTGTCTTTAGGCATATGAAAAGGGAACCTCTCCAAAGTGGCAGTATGATCTTGGTCGAAGGAGAAATTTTGAACAGGTTAGTTCTGCTCGCTCTGAATATATCTATCATCTTATTCTTTTCATTTTGGGTGCTTCCTTAACCCGTAGCACTTTTTGGTAAATCTGTCTACAAGTATAATAGGGATGCCAATTAATAAGTAGAATTTCTATTGATGATTAGCTACTCCTATCATTTGACTTGCAATTAGTAAAGTCGGTTAATTGAGATACTCGACTTAACATATGTTTCTTGGGTCAAAGCAAATATAAATGGACATCTTACACATATTTATGTAGTTATCGTCTTTTTGAAATTGACATTTTTGAGCATCGTGAATCATATTCCACATGTGTGCTAGGTGTTTGGCGCAGACAAGAGATATTGGCTCATCCCAGTTTATTCAGAAGAAGATATCCGGCGTATACCAGCCCTTCAGGGACTTGAATATCCTTCAAAACCTGATACTCCGGGTCAATAACCTTAGCAATGACTACATAAAAAGCAAGATCGATTATCATCTCTCGCAATTCTGGAGCAAATGTGTTATCAAGTTCTTCATTCAATTTGATCTGGCGTTGCTAATTTATGGCGGCCTTACACCAAAGAAACCTTTCGAGAAAGATTAAGGCTTTGCAAGCTGAAAATTAAATGAGCATTTCTGTAAATTGGATGGTTCATGCTGATGGTTGATAGTGTACTATGTGAGTTGATGTCAATGTTACAGTAAGGTATTAATACTACATCTTGCACAGAATTGTTAGGTTAGCTACTTCAAAGAAATGCGTATGAGTGACTGACTACATAAGATTTGATCAAACTTGTAGACTTGATCCTGCACATATTTACAATATTTATTTTTGGTGTTTGGAAGATAAAAATGCATGAACTAATCCTTTTGTCGAATAAGCATAATCTGTAAATGTTCATCACATACGATTCATGTAAGGTGTATAGTTGCTTTTTTTTTAAAACGATTTTATTTTTGGTGGTCGGAAGACAAAAACTATGAGCTAACCTCTTTGACGAATAAACACAATTTGGAAAGATAATGGTTCGAGTCAATTGAGCAAAAACAAAGATCATGTGGCCTTGATCGTTTCTGACTTGCTCAATCGATTGGAATTAGTCCTCTTAAACAACAAAGTCAACTAGTTCTAATCACTAGAAGTTCAATAATTGCTTTAAATAATCTAATCTAAACAACTAAATATCTTTGCTAGAATAAAAAACCAACTTCTAAATTCATAGCTTAAAGTTAATTGTTTAGGTTTATACATGAAGTTGATCATATTATGTTTCCTTGTTTTTTTCATTGTAACACTATTTGCAGAGTCTGATACTTTGCAAGATTTCTGCATTGCTGACCTTAAAGCTCCAGTATTAGTCAATGGATTTCCTTGCAAACCTGCAACAAAAGTTTCATCACATGACTTCTTTTTTGATGGCCTAACCAAGAAGGGAAATACATCCAACACATTCGGGGTAGGTGTCATTGCGGGAAATGTTCTTACATTCCCCGCGCTGAATACATTAGGGTTGTCAATGAACCGAGTAGACTTTGCCCCGGGAGGCCTAAACCAACCGCATTCTCATCCTCGGGCGACAGAGTCTGGAGTAGTCATCAAAGGAAAGCTCCTTGTTGGATTTGTAACTAGTGGAAATGTGTACTATTCCAAGGTTTTGAGGAAGGGGGGAATGTTTGTGATCCCTCAAGGACTTGTACATTTCCAGAAGAATGTTGGAAAAGGGAATGCTCAGCTGATCACTGCCTTCAATAGTCAGTTGCCTGGCTCTGTTTTGGTTGCTCCAACTCTCTTCGGATCGAAATCGAAGCCTACTCTTCCTGATGATGTGTTGACTGCATCCTTTCAAGTGGATCAAACTGTCATTGATGAAATCAAGTCCAAGTTTCTTGGTGCATAATTTCAACAAATCATATTTGATTACTATCTACTTCTGTTTGTATTGTACAAGTTTGATGTGTTGGTTTGCCTTATTTGTTAATGGGGGAGTTTTCATGTAATGTTTTTGTTACATCTTGTCATATACTTGTAATATGAACATGTTATAATCCATCAAATCTTGGTTCTTTTCGTTCTATCCCATATCTTTTCAAGAACTAAGATGTAAGGTACGAGAGGGTCCCTTGCCTTACTCGCCATTAAGTTCTTGTTCAAATAGTAGCAAACTTATTTGTAACAATTTGTTTCTGCACTCATTCATGGATTATGATGTTTTATATAAGGCATGTAATTGATCAAATTAAATTAAAAAAGATCTCACTCATCCCCTATAGGAATAAGACTACAATTTTCCAAGTCACATGTTCTATTCTACATACGTATATCATATACGGTAATCGGCACTCCTCTACCTCCTCTCCTTCCGCATATCTCCCCGCTTGGGACTCAGATACATGCATTGTTTGCTATATCATAACTAATCATGATATTCTTAATACATGATGCCAGACATTCTGCCTCAAAGCATTAGCGAGACATCACGTACAGAAGAAGATTCTTTCCCAGCGAGAATGTGGAATGTGTTCTTCCTACTTAATTTAACTAAAATAATATTGGGGTGTTTATTTTTTCAATTGATAGCAACAAGATGTCTGGGTGGTGTAGTCGGTTATCACGCTAGTCTCACACACTAGAGGTCCCCGGTTCGAACCCGGGCTCAGACATTCACTTTTTTATTTTTCCTAAAAATTTGTTAATATCTAAAACTAAAATGACTATTTTCTTTATCTTTTTTACAACAAAAGGGTCCATAGCTCAGTGGTAGAGCAATTGACTGCAGATCAATAGGTCACCGGTTCGAACCCGGTTGGGCCCTTTTAAACTATTTGTAAAAATTTCCTCCTCCGCTTTACAAAAATCGATCTATAAAAAACAAAGAATTTTACAAAAAAAATCGATCTTATAAAAACAAAGTTAGGGGTCAAGAACGGAATAAGGAAATTGATCTATAAAAACAAGTAAATTTTACAAAAAATCGATCTATAAAAACAAGAACAAGGAACTAAGCGAAGCGAGTATTTCGACATGCTTATCACTTATATCAGAATCCTTACAAGTACAAGATAAACCGAGTATTACTATGTGTACCCCTCTCCGCTTTCTTTTACAAAAAAATTGATCTATAAAAACAAAAGAAATAAAAGAATCTTGGGGCGAGTATTTTGATCACGCTTTTATCGCTTCATATCAGAATCTCTTACAAGTACAAGATAAACAGAGTATTACTATTTATTTAATTATTATTAATTTTAGATAAACAGAGTATTAGTCTCACTAATTAAGTGATAACAATGACATCCATCCCACAAAGATTTTTACTTTTTTATAATTTCAAATCTGATCTTAAATATTTTTATGTCAGATCATATTTGATGCGAAAAATATATCAAATTCGAAATAATTTGAAATGTATTTTCATCGATATAGCTTCATCAAGTATTATACAATACAACAAAAATATCTACTAAAAGTCACAGATATAACAAAAAGTCAATATCTTCAAGCGATTGGCGAGTATCTACTGGTGACGAATCTAATTATAAACATTTTTGACATACATTGATTGAGAATAAAAAACCTAACCCGTCTTTTGATCCTTCGATTGATAAATCACATCTCGGCAATATGGATTTCAACTAAACGAACGCAACGCATCGTAGCTCCATCAAGTAAGTAATTTTCATATAATTATAAAAGTTAATAAAAAAAATTTAATACGGAAATAAAATTATTAAATAAATAAAAGTTTCATGTAAATTCCTAGAGTATCGGGCTTCTAAACTATGAATGCATGTGTAAAAAGTTGATAATATTTTCATCTATACTTATTTAAAATTTCATTATCTAAAAATGCAATTGTCATACTCAAGTAATCAAACTTAAAGAACTTGCTTAAATTATACATACTATAATAGTATACTATGAAAAATTGTATATGATTTAGTACTTTATATATAGATGTATCATGGCCACTATCTCGATTGATATTAATGAAAGAAAGTTAATTCAACCTAATTCCAGAAATGAATTATTAAAATTTTTAGAAATATATATAAGATGAAATATATATAAAATATACTTTCCTAAATTATTTTTGTATAATAAATATAATAATTATTTAGTAAAACCATGACGCTTCAATAAAAACCTATTCCTAATAAAAAATAGATATTCACAAAGTCAACTTTGAAAGTTTTACTAACAATTGGTAATAAGATGGAGAACGATATTCATTCCTTAGTAGTGTAAACATACATGCTCGATGAGTTCAAAAAAATAAATCACACGATTTGAAAATAATGACAATAATAAACTAATAAGGTAATGAGAAAATCATACATGTATGTTTAACTTATACTCCCTCCGTTTCAATTTAATTAATCATAAAGGTAAAAAATATTTTATTAAGGGGTAATATCCTAAAAAGTACTTTATCAAAAAATATTTTAGTTAATCATGAAAATAAAAAGTACTTTATTATTAAGGAACAAAAGTGAAAATATTAAGATATACATCAAACTTTCAAGTACGATCAAGAAAGTTAAAAAATAAGAAATTTTTTTGCTACACAATCAAGTAAATTGGAACGAAGTTAGTATTTTCTAACAATTATGTTTCCCTATTGATTTGTTCCTCAATTGGAAATTTATTCTTCCAATAATTTTTTAAAGTTGTATAGTAAAAGAACAATTTTATATTTCAGTGATTGAGATTATAACTTGAACGAATTGAAATGATAATTATTGAACAAATCTTAGTATGAAATATATAGAATAATGATTTAGGAAAGAGATTTTCATTGATTAAAAATTGAAATTCAAATAAAATTTAAATTTGAATAATCCTATTTAAATCGAAACATAATTTAGAACTATAAAAAATCCCGACATAAATTTACAAATTTACAATTATACATTAATTAAAAAAAATCACTATATCGGATCAGAGTCTTAAGAATATAAAGGGGTATAACTTGAATTAACGAATCATATATTAGGTTGGGAGCTTTCCATAAAAAAATTGAAGTGTCGAGATCCGAGTCATCAATATCTACCTTTACACGCGAGTTGTAACCCACTACCCGGATCCTAATCAAATTAATTTTTCTTAAGTGTACTTCCCAATAGGAGTACCAAAAATATATTTACAAAAAATAATAACTAAATAATGCATATTTATTTGATCGATAAGATGATAATTTACTAATATAATCATATGTATAAAGTTTAAAAAACTGGACAAGTTAACTTTATACTAAATTTTATATTGTAATTAATCTCTTCATTCCTAAAAGCCTTCTAGTTTGGATTATGATGGGTGACTTTTTAATGTTGAATTTAAATATTTGTGTATATATTACATAAATTTGATAAAAATATCAAAAAGGTTCAACATGTTGAATTTAAATATTGAATTTAAAATAATGGTGCCAATTTAAAAGAAAGTTAAATATGAATATCAAGAAAGCTATATTCGTAAGGGTGGAGGAGTAATTGATTTAAATTATTAGAAAGAAAGGATGGTGATATAAAAGGAATTATATACATCCATTTACAAGTAATAATAATGGTGAAATTGTTGTTCCTTTGGAAGGTAACATGTATCATCCATTCAAATTTATACTCCTTCCTAATTTCTAATATTCAAGAAGTTTAGTTATAATAAAATTCATTTATATCTAATTTATAAAATATACAAATACCCTTTATTAATTGTCAAGTCAAATTATTTGAGGAGGTTATTTTAGTTAGTTCAAAAAAAAGTTTAGTTAAACACAAAACGTAACTCGCATTTCTTTTATAAATTCTAAAAGCGCATATAAAAAGGCCAGAAAAGTAGAACAACTTATCAAATAAATAAAATTTAATAAATTCTAAAGACTATCATTTTTTTAAAATTATGATATTATGAAAACGGAATATAACATTTGCATATTTAAGATTTTATTATTTAAAAATTCAGTTGTTATAATCAAAACCTCTTTTTCACTATCTTTTAATTTTTCTATTAAAGTTGATATTTTCACTACATCATCATCTCATGAAGAACAATTGTCTCAGTTTTTAGTTCTTGTTGTTTTCTTTTTTGATTATTTGCTGATCGAACTCTTTTTTTTTCTTGGTGTATCCTTTTGTTTTTTCTCTTTCATATTAGCTCGAGTTTCGACTCTTTATCTCAAGTTAACTTTCATCGTATCAGTTTTAGTTATTTTGCTACTATATCATCTGCTCAAGTGTGCATCATATTATCATTTTTTAGCAACTTTGAACCAAGATTTTCTTATAACTTAAATTTGATCACATCATTGTCATATTATATTAGATTATATAGTACTCCTTCCTTTTTTTATTTGTCATCCTACTTAAATTTTTGCTTCAAAATACTTATCATTCTAACATAGAAAGTTGTAATTCTAGATTTCCAATGTACTTTTTGATTACTTTTTCTTGTAAAATTATCAATCAATCAGTGATATAGTTTGAAATAATTGTTAGTCTACATTAATTCTTTAATTGTTAACAAAAATGTTTTAATCCAAAAAAGTAATTATTAAAAAATATCTATCTAAATTAGTATGTGATATTTTGTTTAACTCTTGACTAAATAATTCAATATCTAAAATAAAAAATATCAAGATATATATCTAATACTCCCTCCATCCCTAAAGGATTGTTAAGTTTTGAATTTTGATGTTTAATCAGTTATGTTTTGAACACTAATATTTTTACTTTTATTTTATAATATTCAGTAAAGTATATCAAATGATAGAATTTTCAATGAATGTTACTATTGACATGATAATTTATTCAAATAAAAAAATATCATCTTGCTCTTCATGCTGCTGCTATTGACAGCTTTTTTAGCAACTTTGAATGTAGATTTTCTTATAACTTAAATTTGATCACATCATCGTATTATATCAAGGTTAGATTATATAGTACTCCATTCTTTATTTGGCATCCTAGTTTAAATTTTTGCTTCAAAAAATACTTAATATTATTCTAAAGATAGAAGCCAGGCAATTCTGTGATTTCCAATCTACTTGATTATTTTTTTCAGAAAATTATCAATCAATTAACGATATAGCTAAATAATCATACTTACATTTTCATGTACTTTTTTACTACTTTTTTTCTTAATCTATACATATATAAAAGTATGTTAATTAATGTGTGCCTACTATATAATTGAATTTGAGAAGTATGTTAATAATGCATGCAATAATCATGATTCTTTCCTCCTAAAATTTCTTCAATTTCATATAGAGATATTAAGATAATCATGATCATCTAGTACATTTATATATGTTTAATGGTCAGTATATTATATATAATGATAATTCAATATAAATTTCTTATTTATTTCTTTGGAAAACCTAATTAAATAACCAATAAATCATAATCCGATCAAATTAGAGCTATGCAAAATTTAGTTATGTTGTTTATTCTGACAATTTCTTAGGTCTATCAGTAGCCTTTGATAATCTTTAATGTGCATACAAAGACATAATCAATCAGATATTCAAATTTACGGAGAACGATTCTGAAGTCCGACTATAAGTCATAAGTGGTTGAATACTGAATGACTGAAAATGAATTATATAATTGAATCTGATTATATTTAACATTTGAAAAAAACTTAAATCGAGTCAGACACAACTTTACTCATACCTTAGTTCATATTATATATATATATATATATATATATATATATATATATATATATATATATATATATATATATATATATATATATATATGATATTGCTTACGATATGTATGCTTTCTGTATAATGTTTTGTATCCGATTCTATATAATTTAAATTCAAGTATTATGATGCTTTTTACGTTTACTATAATATTTGTAAGTTAGTAGAGTCCTACAATAAGACAACTTTGACATGTATATTATTCGATTTGCTTAAAATTTGTAGCCTTTTAGTTTAAATTAAAATTAGAATTTATCAAAATACATTTATATCCTTCATTAACTATTAACCAAATTATTCGAAAGAAGCGTTATTTTGCGTGAATCAAAAAAGCGAAGTTAAACACAAAAGTCAACTCCTACTTTTATATATATACTAGTTATGGCGCGCGCCAGACTTGATTTAATTTTGTTTCACGTGTTTTTATTTATAATTATAAAAAGAATAAAAAAATTGCACTGTGAATGGAGAGAAACAAACTTAGTCTTTAATAGCCTTTAGTTTAAATTAAAATTAGAATTTATCAAAATACATTTATATCCTTCATTAACTATTAAATCAAATTATTTGAGTAAGGTTATTTTAGGCGAATCAAAAAAGGAAGAAACACAAAAGTGAACTCCTACTTTTATATATATACTAAGAAGGCCAAGGCTGCACTGTATTTAGACTTGTTTCATTTGTTTTTTTATTATAATTATAAAAAGTAACAAAAAATTGCACTCCGTAATGGAGAAACAAAATTATCTAATAAATAAACTTTTATAAATTATAAAAGTATTAGTTTCCTAAAACTATGAAATCATATAAAAATGAAAATATTATCTACATATTTTAAACTTTAATTATATAAAAATTCAATTGTAGTACTCAAATAATATAAACTTCTCCATCTTTTTTGTTTGTTTGTTTTATGAAAGTTGTTATATTCACTATATCGTCATCCCTCATCAGCTTATCATGGCCATGTGCTCATAATTCCACTTTTTCATTGTTCTATAAAGTTATTTATTCATGATGTATAATTATTTGAGTAAGGTTTTGTACCATAATTTCTCTCAACAATAGGAAATCTTAAGCAAGTCAATATTTATTCCTTTGATATCTTCTCTACCATTTTAATTGCTTATCTAAATTAAGAATTGTTAGCAATAGTTAAGTAAATATTATGAAATGATAATGATTGTACTTATTACATCCAAAGTTAATTTGCACCCCTCTCAAAGCCAAATGTGGTCAGTCTAAGTAATGATCTTACATCGGTGACAATACCAATCTTAATTATGTATTCAAGTATGCATTATTCAACTTTCTTCATTCTGTTTGTTATTTGTATTTGTTTTATATATTTTTCCTCCATACTGGCACGATGCTTGCCTGGAGTTCATAAAAATTAACAAAATCTAACTTTATACCCTTACTAATAAGCAATTCACACAAAAACCTTTATTCGCATCTATCAAAGTATATGAAGAACTGGGGCGAGTTCATTAATATCAACCAAATTGAGGTTTATTTTTTTCAGAGATACTTTTCAATGTGAAGTTAGCAAACTTATTACCTGCATTTTAGAAATCACCTTTTCTATTTGATATTATAAACTAAAATTGATTGCAAATAACAATGATTATCTATTATTTCATTAAAGGGTAAACCGCAAATTTTAAATACGCCCTCCCCAGAATAAATATCTAAAATACCCTTTTAAATATTACCAAAGACAAATAATGATTTCATTTCTCACGTTTCTTGTCTTTGTAACTATAATATCACATATTTTCCTCGCTAAACAAATGTAACTATGAACTATAATTGTTTGTGGGTGAAAAATTCGAAGGAAAATTTAGACAAAATGGGATCAGAGTTGAGACCGTATATAGCATTGAGGTTCATCAAAAAAGTTGATAGTAGTAGTGAGTTTTAAAGCAAGGAGAATAATCTCTTGTTTGAAAATAATGGTGGTGGATAAACTATCGAGGCGGTAAGAGTATATTTATATGTATATTATCTAAGAATTCCTTTGAAAGTTTCATAGGATTGTACATGTTCTTTTTATTAAAGATACTACTCCATCATTAAAAAGCGTTGATTTTAGAGTTTTTCAATAAATAAATTATTAAAAACCCCGATCATGGAAATTTCATGACTATATTACGTACTAACTTCATCTCTCGAAAGTCCTTTAATAATGTTCTTTTTTAAATAGTCAAAATTATTAAAACTTAACCAACATAATTGAAAAATTGTGATTCAATCCATTTCGATGTCTATTTATCTCTATGGATTTTTTTATGAATGAGATCATACTTCGTCGATAGGGACGTTACATCCTTCTACGATGCATTTATTTTGATAATAATATTATGCATGTTTAGCTTAAAAACAAATATGATTACTACATACTATTTTCATTTCTAAAAATTTGTTTAATTTATTTTTTTCGAGCAATGTTATTTAAAACTCAACCATCTAAATTCAAAAACTTATGAATGTTACATATGCTTTATACATATTACCTCCATCTCTAAATTATTTTTAATTTTGATGATATTTATTTATAAACTTTAATATTTATTCTTAACATGATAATTGTGATTCAAATCAAAATAATATGTGTTAGTTATAACATTATATGAAATAGATAAAAGTTGTTTTATCCTTTTGTTTTGGGTTAATGCAATGGCAACAATCATCACGTAATTTTTATCTCATTCAACTTTAAAAATATCTAATTTCATCACTCAAATATCAACGTATATGTCACATGATCTCGGGTTAGTAAATTTGATGGACATATTAACGGTCAAATTTCAAATTTGTCTAAATTTGATAGTCGAGTGATGAATAAATCCTTTCAAGTTTCAACATGATTTATTTGTATAAAGAAATGCTGGTTATTAAGATTATTTTTGGTCAAATTAAGAATTTGAATAAAATACTTTATAAATTCAGAGCCAATAAGAAAGTACCATACAGCTTGTTTACTATGGGTCGATGATTCATCGACATCACTTTATTAAATCAATCTATTATTGCCGACTTCTTCATTGTATAATAAAAATTATAAATATAATATTATGAAAATTTTAAAATGAAATTTTGAATAATATAATATAAACTTATTAAAAATAACTATTAGAAAATAATATATGATCAAAATAAAATACATGCATACATGCATGATGCGGGTATATGCCCAAACAGAAAGAAGAAAAATCAGAATTCAACAGTAACAATAAAATATTTTATTCATTCCTAAAAAATTATATTCTGTATAATGTTTACTTTAAAATTCGAAATTTACTCATGTAATAATTTTGTGTCAAAGAAATCCTCACTACCCAATTTGATGTTCCTCGTCCGGAGTTCGATCATCTCCTCTCTGATGACTACTATTATTTGTAATTGATATGTCTTCCCCTTTTAACTCTGGATACGATTAAAGTTATTCACACATCAAAAAAGCTTGCTTGGTTTTTATTTAGATTATAAAATTTGTCAAAAAATTATTAATAAAACAAAACAATTTTAAGCGATGACAGATATTTTTATAGAAGACGTGAATTGAAGACCATTTAATTGTTGATGATATTGCAAATAGATCTCTTTCTTTTTGCTAGCCTACCGATCTCATTTAACATTATATGAAATAGATAAATTAACAATATTATTTATCTATCTTGGACGCAAATTTTAAGGTTAAATTCACATAAGTATTTTTTGAAGATAGATAAATACTCATGTATTAATTCACTTAATGTCACGTTAATTACATTTTATTAATAACATATATAGATAAAATAGTCATAAAGTAAAATAATTTTATTTACATATAAAATTATATATTATAATATTTGTATTTGTAGTCTTTAGTTTAATTAAAATGTATAAAAATACGATGATATCCTTCATTTAAAATATTTTAATTCATTCAAAAAAGTAGATGGTTCAAGTGAACCACCTTAAACAAAAAAAAACCGTTGTTGAACACACATTTCAAATAATGGTTGGTATAGATTTGAGTAAACTTAGGTGTGGATAAAGCTAATATAAGGTAGTTGAGATGAATCAAAGTGAGATCCTAAATGTAAATATCATTCACCTACATTATCATCCAATTTAAGAATAATGGAAACCAGTTAAAGCTATGTGAATCATTTAGTCTCAATTAACCCAAGTGAATGCAAAAAATAGAACTTCAAACGGGATGAACGTAAAATTTAACATACATTCACCTAAGTGCCCCAGTCCAAAACGGACCACAAAATGAAATGAGTGGTCTCACACGAGTATTATTGATAGTAAGGCAGACTCAAATACCATAATTCCTAAACATAAAAACATAGTCGAAGCTTCTGATATGCAATCTATTCATAGGACCACCCACAGAAGAAGTGTACTGCAACAGTTAGACCATTAACTAAAGTTTAAGAGCAAAGAAAATGCAATGGCAACTTGGATATGTTTACTATTCCAAATGTTTTTAGGATCTTCCCAAGGTTCCAGAACCATTATAGGCGATTGTTTTGCTGATACAGAAATCAGCCAATGACTTCTCCTCAAAGGGGTGGTGTTGTTCTGTAACCATTGAAACGAGTAATCCGAAAAGGCAGCATCGACAACTCTGCAATCGAAATAAACACACATCAGAATCTTACATAGAAAATAAAAGTTGACTGAAATTTGGTACACACTATATTAGTTTCATTGTCTTAGTCACCTTGTCACTCCACAACTTCTTCCTCTGAGGGGAAGGTTACAGTTTCATGATTATCATATTTTAACTGGAAGTTGATATTCAGGTCGTTTACTTTCACTCAAGAACTTAAACATCATCATACTAGTATACTGCAGCTTTATTATGGTAAGTCTAGCCTTTGTCTCTTAGTAGTAACACTATGCACTATGCAGTATCCGAAAATGAATTATAAGGTTTAGCTAAGAAAATTCATCAAGTTCAACACATTTTCAGCAAAGAACAAATAAAGGTAAATACCCAAAAGGTCTGGCTAGTAAATATCATAATCATAAGAGCTTTGTTTGTAGTATTAAAAAAAAATTATTCTCAGATAATTATTGGTGTATCGTCTCTTTGTTAAGAATAAAACATATAACAGCGGTATATATAGTCTGAGTTTTTAGGGAAATCAAAGTTGACGACGACGTTGACTGCTTGAATATCTATTCCTCTAGTAAACAAATCTGCAATGCAATGTGACATTCTAGCGAAATCAATCATCACAGTACAGTAATATATAGAAGTGGATGTAACAACAATAACATTCTAACGCCTCTAGAAAGAGCAATGCTGCCTACAGGGTAAAAAAAAGGGCTGGGGGTTGTGTTCAGATTGTATGCAACCTTACCCCTTTTATATAACGTATACTGCTTCCGAATTGACCCAACAATAGATGTTAAGCTATAAGAGTACTTACTATTTGATTTATTCCATTATACCCAAGGGGCAAAGAACATAAAATATCTGACTCCATAGGGCATGGAATATATAGGAGTAAAAGTAAATGATGGGAAAATGATTAGAGACGCCAGTCTGACTATTTAAGTACATCGATAAGTTCAATAATTGCAGACCCACTTAGTGGGATAAGGCTTGGTTTGGTTTGGTTAGTCCAATAATTGTACATTGTAAAATTTATAGAATTCCAATCCATGTACTGTATGCCATAAATAAGTATGAACCAAGGACTGCAATGTTTGCATGCAGGCACCCAATATGCAACCTAAAAAATAGTTAAAATATCATTGGGTACAAAAGAATGCATAGAGCATTACCAGTGCAGACAAGATTCCTGCATGCTCCATTCCTAAAGTCATGAAATACTCTGTTCCGGTGATCCTGAAGCATCTTCGCATGAATATAGAAGCAAGAATAACCCAGCTCCGTGATTTTCTTGGCAAGGAGTTCCACACGATTCACAGAATTGCAAAAAATAATAGATTGATTTATTTGTAGCTGCGAAAAAAAAGTTAGAATTACCACAAAAAAATTGATCACGGTAATTGAAATCTTAAGACAACAATCCAAACCTTTGAAAAAAGGGTGTTAAGACAGTGAACTTTCTGTCTTTCTTCAACAAACGCATAGAACTGTGTTATACCCTTTAGTGTTAACTCATCCATCAGATTTATTACATATGGCTTCTCCAAGTACCTATCCTTAAAATCCTTCACGGTAACAGGAAATGTGGCAGAAAACATCAAAATTTGGCGATTTGATGGCATAAAGCGAATCAGCTGATGCAGAGAAGGTTGGAATTCTGGTGAAAGAAGTTTGTCCGCCTGAAACACATTAGGCAAATGAATCCCACAATTCTCATCATTACCAGGGTGATACCATAACAAGTAAATACATCTTTATAGCAATAGATTAAAAAACACTGCAAAATAAACAGAGGGTGTCAGGAACTTCCTCTTTGCTTTTCACTTGGTTCACAAAGCTTTACAAGTGTTGCCACAAACTTAATATTTCAAGGTGCAAAGACTAAACCTCCGCATCTGCTGAATTATCATCTAACACCTCAAAACTACTAAGCCAGAAGCATATTGAGAATGATCTAGTTCATGAGGATTAGAAAAAAGATAGTCATCCTTAGCATCAGGATAACATACGCTACCTCATCCATAACAAGCATTGAGCAATCCTTCAAAACACATATACCCCTTTTGGCAAGATCTAGAATTCTTCCTGGGGTTCCAACAAGTAAGTGGACTGGTTGGTAGAGTCGCATTATGTCATCTTTTAGGCTTGTCCCACCAGTAGTGACCATGACCTGAATCTGCAAATTCTTCCCTAATTCTTTACATACTTGAGCCGTTTGAAGGGCCAACTCTCGGGTTGGAACTAGAATAACAACTGCACTCATCAAAAAATAAAAATTAGCTAAAATAAGAAATACAACAGATCAAAAGAAAATGAAAATTTATATTAACCATAGGAACACAAGAAACCAGGCAGGCCCATAAAACATTACTGAAAAATTCCAAAGCCAGAAGGTTCACAGAAGCTTATCATGCAGAAAATGGTCACCAAGTTAGATACAAAACAGTCATTTTCCAAAACTCTCCAGAAACCGTAGCATCCCCGCTTACTATTAACTTTGAACAAACATATAGCCCATGTAGACACCAAATAGATGAACAAGTTTCAACTAATACTCAGAAACTCATGCTCGCATAATTCCAAACAATGTTGAGAATATGTTTAAATACATTAAAAATGTCTAGCATCAGTACAAAGAAATATCAAATATGGGGAAGACAGAAAAATCAATGGAAAAAAGTAACCGAATTTTCAGTTTCCATACAGGACTTGACAGGACATATTTCATGATTCGAAAGAGGGTGCACTGACAGAGAAAGGTGCAAAAGCATAAAGGTACTAGACAGTCGAGACCAAACCTTGAATAACATTGTTATCTTGATCAATTTTTTCTAAGGCAGGAATACAGAAGGCAGCAGTTTTTCCTGTTCCATTCTTAGCTCTAGCCAGAATGTCACTGCCGGTTAAAGCAATAGGTATACTCTCCTCTTGGATTGGGGATGGCTTTTCAAATCCCTTCTCGTATATTCCCATGAGCAGCTCACGTTTGAGAAAGTAATCTTCGAATTCATTCCCTTTGGTGGCAGTCACATCCTAATACAAAATAGGCAAAAGGATGACTCAACGAAAACCCTTCAACAAAATATAACTGCACAGAATACTATTAGTAAAGCCAATATGACAACACTCCAATTGATCAATCATGCATGAAGAGATATCATTAAAATTGACAAGCCAACTTAACGGAGAGCAGGGGATGAGAATAAAAATAAGCAAAACAATGGTTGATCTTACCATCATAAAATCATATCCATTCACTCACTTCATGGCAGGTAGTAACATTATTGAACACATTCGGCCCAAAAATCCACTCACTTCATGGCAGGTAGTAACATTATTGAACAAATTCGGCCCAAAAATATATATTACACACGTTTGGCCGAAGGTAACATATATTTTCTTGTCAAAATCTGATAACTTACAAGTTACAACAATGCATAACAAATAGAGTAGATGAAGACAAAAAAGAGAACAAAATCCATATGTCATGTAATTTAACCATGATTAAAAATTGAGTGCTTAAGGGAATTGGGAGCTGAGACAAATCAAGGATATTTCAAAATGATACATTACAAAGAACACAACATATAACACAGTAAGATTCCTCCAAGATTAAAAACATGCATGTATTGACATAAATATTTCAAGAAATTTCGTAAGACATTAGAACTAAATAAATAAAAATATATGAAAGAAAAAGAAGACAAACTCATCTTAGATCTTACCTCCGTCCTGTATCGGGTATCGGGTGGCGGAACCTTCAGCTGAGTCTTCCAATCTTGTGAACTATGGGAAAGCCACAATTTGACAAGTCAAAAAGGAAATTAGAGAGAGAAAATAAGTTAGGAATCACAGTATAAAACCATGAAGTATCTAGCATATAAACTCCATATAACTAATTCACAATTCAAATAGTCAAAAAGGAAATTAGAGAGATAAAATAGTTAACAATTACAATATAAAACCATGCTAGCCCATCCAAATATTATTGACAAAGTACATCAATATTTGAACTAGTTAGGGGGTTGGTGACAACTTGCTAGTTGAGCTACCCTAGTTGGTAATAAACCTAAAAAGAAAATGATTTGTTGTAAGGTTAGCTACCCAAAGAAATCTAGGAGATACAGAGAAATAAACTCATTCCAATTCTAATCCCACTTTCAATTCAGTCGCCCTATATTTATCTTCTCGCCCATCTTTTAGATGGTTTCATGCTCTTCCACAATTTTTTCATAACACCATTCTCCTGAGGTTCTTGAAATCTAATACAAAAAAAATTGCAGCAAGTATATCCTACATCCTTCTTTGTTTTCTCTTCCACTCGACCTCTAAACCCGAGAATCAACATCATTGAACACCTTACCATAGAAACACCACAACAACGACAATTGCAAACAGACAAAGCAAGCATCATGAACTGAGATACACAGAAGATATACAATACACATCCTAAAAAAATGTCTAGTTTGATTTTCAATAGTCAAACTTAACAAACTTTTGGAGGTTTAATTGACCACCATAACTTCAATTTAAATCGAAATTATCACGTTAATAGTGATGTCCATTGATATATTTTTCACCCAACGTTATACACCATACATAAAAATACTCGAGCTCAAAATCCAAAAAGTCAACCATCAAAATTCGAAACAGAACAATCATTTAGTTATAAATGTACCACTAAACATAAACAAGAATCTAAATTAGGAGAAAAAAACAACAACCCCACCTCGAATCAACGCCTTCGGGCTGTACCCTCTTCTCGATCTTATCCACCGCGTTATCTGAACCCAACTGATTCCTCTTAAGCCACTGCTGCTGCATGTTGTACTGATTGCTTTGGTTGTTGTACTGACTGCTTTGGTTATTGTACCGATTGCTTTGATTATTGTACTGACTGCTTTGGTTGTTGTACATTTGATTCCTTTGTGGGTATTGCTGGTAAGGACCACCCGGGTTGTTCTGCGCCGCCGCACCACCACCTCCGCCTGAGGCGGCGATTCCCGGCGGCGGATACCTCGCTCTTGAATTCATCGCCGGAAAATCAATAAATCAACTACTCTATATAGCTAATTAAAGCTCAAGAAACCGAATTATATATACACAAAATCACGAATTTAGGTAACTGGACAAACAATTTGGGACAAAGATTGGAGCAAAATTGGTGGATAATTAAAAATGTCACCTATTTTGTGTGAAAATGGTAGTTTATTAAGGCTTTTGTATTGAAAAAGTTGTGAAGATTAAGTCAAGTGGACATCATTTTGGGACAAATGGGTTTGTTGATTTGGAGAAATTGTGAAAATTGGAGGAGATTTGGGGAAGTGTCGATCTACCTAGGGCTTCAACAAGTAGTATGGGAATTTGCAGTTTAGTCCATTGCTTTTTGGTTTCTTATAACACTGGCATCATCATTTTATGGTATTTTGTAACGAAACTCCTAGCCTCTACTCCATGTAGAAAATTGTTTTGGATAAATCGAGGTTAATATCTTCGTTTGGATTGTAAAAAATTATTTTAATGAATTTAACTAGATTCACCTAGTATAGGCTGTATTCTTCAATTTAAAATCATTCCCCCTCAAAACGGTGAATAATATATTCACCTCAATAAGGTTAATATTATCCAAACAATAATTCAATGCATTCTACTTGATTCACCTCATTCTCCTTTCTTGGGTTAATTTTAATGGTTCATTTGTTTTGGGATAAATATAGGTGAATGTAGGTTAATATTACCATTCACCTTATTTGGATACCAAAATTATATTTTAAATAGATTAATCTAGGTTAATGTAGGTTAATAGTTTCACCCCCAATTCATACGCCCTCAAATCTTGGTAATAAGAGGTGAATGACATTTTAATAGTTTCAAATAATATTTTAATAATTTCACCTATATTCACCTAAAGAAAGATAATGGTATCCAAATAATATTTTAATAATTTCACCTATATTCTCTAACCTAACTTAACTATTAAGTTTTATCCCCACCTAAATTCACCCCAATCCAAACATACTCATATGGTCAATTTGTTTTGGGGGTAAATCGAGGTTAATATCTTCGTTTAGGGTTCTAAAAAATTGTTTCAATGAATTTACCTAGTTTAGGCTACAGTCTTCAACTTAAAATTATTTATCCTCAAAACGGAGAATAAAGTATTCACCTCGGCAAAGCTAATATTATCCAAACAACAATTTAATGCATTCAACTTGATTCAGCTCGATTCTCCTTTCTTGGGTTAATTTTAAAAGATTATCTTACCATTGATTCACCTCAATCCAAACATACCAATAAGGAGTTATGTGTTAAATTGAAAAGATTTGTTGGGTTCTACTCATACGATTATACGACCAATATGCATCTTATGCAAGAATCACAACTTATAAGAGTTCAACGTCATGCGTGCTTGACCTGCATCAATTATGAGATGATCCATTAGAAGTCTTTCAGTGAAGACAAAACGTGTTGAAATAATTGTGATGATCTATAAGTCCGAAACATCAAATCCAATAATGTCCCGATTATGAATTATGAATTATGAATTCAACCTTATAAAATCCAATTATAAATACACTCAATTTTTAATGCCGGGATCCAATATACACACACCCAAATAGTGTTTTTTTAGCATTGAAATGACTATTTTACCTCTGGACATTATTTCTGTAACTACTCCACTTACAACTAGGGGGTAAACTAGTCATTTCATGCCCAAACACTTACTGTTTTGGTGTGTGTATAACAGTTATATTCCGTATAACATATCTCTAGCCCCATAGCTTTTTACATGTGCCTCCTTCCTCCCTTGTCTCAATTGCTTCAACCAAATACCAGTCAAACAAGAACAACTATTTCTGACTCTTCTCTGACTACATATTTCCTTTCATCCATCTACTTCGATTATTGTATATATTCAAAGAATCAAATTATCAAAAACCCAAATGCAATCATTTGTTCATATCCCCTACAAAAAGCTAAAAATCACATACAAAAATCTCCAATAAAAGTCAAGCATAGGTTTGAGAATCAAGATTTCTCAGTCTCTTAGCCGAAAAATGGCAACTTTATCATCACCATCATCATCAATATCAATGAAAATGCATTTTTCATCATCTTCATATATAGCTTGTAGTTCACAAGCTAGTCTTATTCCATTCAGTAAAATTCAGCTTTTTGGAGGGTCCAGTAGCTTCAACTGCCTGAAATACCAAGTTGGTCACCCTCAAAATCCAATCTTTTCAAGAATTGGGTATGTTGGTAATGCATTTTTTACTACTAAGGTTGCTGCAAATTTGTCCTCTTCAGTTGCTGTTCAAGGTGAGAACTGTAATATCAATTCATTGATAAGTTCCTTTGATATTTGTTCATGTAATAAATTAGTTAAAAGTAAAAAAAATGGACCATATTTTAATGTTGGAGGGAGTAACTTCAATTGATCAATAAAGTTGTATACCTTGAGCAAGTGCTGATTCTATTTTAGTTGTTTTATTGTATATAAATACTATTTCCATGTCCTATCTAGTCAAAGATCTATGGCTCGTTGATACGTTGATATAATGGAATAAATCGAAATGGCTCATTACACATTGCCATGTCGGGTCAACTAAAAAACAGCATCCATGTTATTATAGGGGTAAGGTTAATACAATCCGACCCCCACCCCCCAAGGTTTAGGCAGGAGCCTATTTAGAGGCAACGGATGCATGCTATCGTATGGTTGTGAATTGTATATTTAGAGGAAATGCGTGCAGATTCTGAAACCATTCGTTTCTTTTCTTTTCCTCATGTCTTTTTCATCTAAAGATGTTTCCAGTAAATACTTCCTCAAATTTTGTGGTTGGTTTAATCTCAGCTGCCATGGATGTTCCGGCAAAGATTATTGATGGTAAAGCAACTGCAAAAGATGTCAGAGATGAAATTGCTGCTGAAATATCCAGAATGAAAGATGCAATAGGTATTGTTCCCGGGCTTGCTGTTATTTTAGTGGGAGATAGGAAGGATTCAGCCACCTATGTGCGCAACAAGAAAAAAGCTTGTGAATCTGTAGGCATCAATTCATATGAAGTGAATCTGCCTGAAAGTGCAACAGAGGAAGAAGTACTAAAGTTTATCTCAGACTTCAATGACGACCCTGCAGTTCATGGGATCCTTGTTCAGTTGCCTCTACCTTGTGTATGTCTCCCAATTCTTTTTTACTGATTGAACTAATATACTCTATAATCTTCAGTATAAGTATCCTATTTTTTTTCTTTCAAAATATAATGGTTGTTCATAAGTGTTAGGTGACTCTCGAATATGTACCCATATGTAGTGAATTATCCTCGTCAAGAAGTAAAACTTGCGTGAACCCAATTGTTCCCAAAGTTTAATCAGCTTAGATGAGTCTTTTGTGGTGCATATTAAATCTGACCGATGCTCAAAGGTTGTTTCCGTCATCATCTCTAGCCAACTAGTCGACGAGTGAGCTAACGATGAGCTGAAGTCTAGCTAGTTTATCAACCAGGTGAGATAACATGCCGGGTCTCGCGAGTCTTGTAATTGGTTATCTGACTTAATGCTAATACTATGGGTTGGTTAATTTTTCGACCACAGGGTATCAAACGAGTGAGCCGGCTACTTCAAGCCAATTATCGAGTTGACATGTTACCGGCTCACTGCAAAATTAAGAACACCCGAGTGCAATATCTTATATTGTTCTAGAAAATATGATAATATAGATAGGGTACCTAAATTTTTTGTAGATTTCATGTGCTGCAATTTGACTTGAAAGTATTGACACCATTCATGTAGTAATGCACTAGAAAATCATTTAATCTCTTATTCTGGCATTATAAAGTATACTGATGTATTAACTCTCTTTTTTATTTGTACCAGCATATGAATGAGCAGAACATCTTAAATGCTGTCAGCATAGAGAAAGATGTGGATGGATTTCACCCATTAAATATTGGACGTCTTGCCATGCGAGGCAGAGAACCATTGTTTGTTTCATGCACACCTAAAGGATGCATTGAGTTGTTGCATAGATACAATGTTGAGATCAAAGGGACGCGGGCTGTTGTTATTGGCAGGAGTAATATTGTTGGAACTCCTGCAGCCCTATTGCTTCAAGTAATGTTGTAGCAGTACCTGACACTTGTCACACTTCAATATGCTAATCTTTTTTGTGAAATCTTATGGTTTATAATCTTCTATCAGAGAGAAGATGCCACGGTCAGTACAGTTCATTCCAGAACAAAGAATCCTGAGGAAATAACAAGACAAGCTGACATCATAATTGCAGCCGTGGGGAAACCAAACATGGTCAGGGGTAGCTGGATCAAACCTGGGGCAGTCATCATTGATGTCGGGATTAATCCAGTTGAGGTCAGAGAATGGTCCATCATGTTGTCATTTTCCTCTATAGAATTTTCTCTCATTAGCTCATTACACTAGGTGTGCTTCTTATCTATTGTGGAGTAGTAGATAGTGTTTGCACTTCACTCTTGGGTCAATTCGGAAACAGTCCCCCCGCCTGTTATCACACGGGTAAGGTTGCGTACTATCGGAGCCCCTAATCTCGCTTAGGCGGCAGTCTCTTCGGAGGCATTGAAGCATGTTGATGTAGTTGTCCTCACACCACTAAACCCACACCTCCTCCTTTTTGTGGGAAAGATACCCTGCCGTAAATAGCATGTATTTACTATAACAAAACTCACAAGAGTGTGTTTGCATATGATTTCATTGGCGGATCCTTTAAGGTGGCTTTCTAAGATATGAAGCCCAATCAACCTACAATCTTCTTTAATATTTCTATCGATTGACTAAGTTTATTTGTTTACCATTTGGCAGGATGCTGATAGCCCTCGAGGTTATCGGCTGGTTGGTGACGTGTGTTTTGACGAGGCTAGCAAAGTTGCATCAGCGATCACTCCTGTTCCTGGCGGCGTTGGCCCTATGACTATTGCAATGCTCCTCTCAAATACACTTGCATCTGCAAAGAGAGCTCATAATTTCAAATGAGAGGATATAGTTCTCATTCCCCAACCAGGTTTAGATAGTTCTCAGATTCAAAGTAGCTCATACTGAATTCAATCTCATCAATTTTTGTCATTGGTAACATTATGATTTGTCAGATGAGAGAGACTAGTCTTCCTTGAGAACTAGTAACTTGTATAACCTCTTCATCATGTGTTGTCCGAGTTCGACACATGATACTCTAATAAATTTAAATTTATTTCATTGGGTTTGTTGTTAAAATATTTTTCTTAATATTATTTTCTCTCAATTTTCCTAATACACAACAACATGTCACAATCTTCTAAATAGGCTTCTACCTAGACATCACAACGATCCATTTGCATGAGCATAGCTTTATCAATTGAGCTATATTACCCGGGTAAGGGGGGCGGATTGTTTGCATCCTTACCATTATGATAACAGGAAAATTATTTCCGAGTTGGTCCAAGATAAATTGTAAAGATTATCTACTACTTCAAAAATATAAGCAGCGTAGGTAGTGTTATGAACAGTTTTTCCTAATATATTAAAAAATTATTCATAGTCAATTAAGATCAATTGCAGGGAGTTTATCAATCTGTAAATTCTAAGTTAAATTAATTATGCCGGGCTATGTATCTCTCAGTTTCTTCATTTTCCTATTCCAGCACCTAACATAATGTTGGAGGCTTCTATGGGCTACCCAACTTGCTGCTACTGCTCTATTCATCTTCATCAATAATGGCGTCCATGCTGTATTATGTAAAATAGTGGCCGAAAACATTCATTTTTTTCGATTTTTGTAGGTAATAAGAACGATTATGATTCGTAGTTTTTATTGCACGGTCCATCTTGTGACCGTGCTATATATCCATACCTTGATCTTATTCTGTTTACATAGGATTTGAGGGGTTTTTTCATTGGAATAATGTTACTCTCTGCGTCATGTTCTCTTAAATTTACTGTCACAAGAAAGAACATTGAGTTGGTTCGCCCAGCAAAACCAACACCCCATGAATGCAAACTCCTCTCTGACATTGATGATCAAGAATCCCTTTGGATTCACCTCCCTACGATTCAATTCTACCGTCGTCGTGACCCCTCCTTGGAAAGGAAAGATCCTGTGAAAGTCATCAGGGATTCGCTCGCACAGGTGCTAGTTTTCTACTACCCCCTAGCTGGGAGGCTCCGCGAGCTTCCTGGACGGAAACTAATGGTTGAATGTACAGGGGAGGGGGTGTTGTTCATTGAAGCTGATGCTTATGTTAAGCTTGAAGAGGTTGGGGAGGATGGTATTCATCCTCCATATATTCCTTGTTTGGATCAGTTAATTTATGATGTTCCTGGCTCTTCTGGCATAGTAAACTCCCCTTTGATGTTGATACAGGTATAGATTATTCATCAATAATTATGTCCGTCATGCGTAAGTATCGCGCCAAAATACGAAATATTTAATTGATTAAATTGTATTATTATTGCAGGTAACTCGTCTTATTTGTGGTGGTTTCATCCTTGCCATACGATTCAATCACACAATACTTGATGGATTCGGCTTATTACAATTCATTACTGCCACGAGCGAAATCGCAAGAGGCACAATTGCCCCCTCGGTTCTCCCTGTATGGCAAAGGGTGCACAGCTTGAGGTGCGTTTTCTTTGCCTTGTCCGTCCTAGAATGAGTCCTTACAGAAATTCTTTCGTGAAGTAGTTGGAAAGAACGTAGGTTTTGCTGCTGAGCTCGTATCAACCATAAAGTCAAGAGTAACTACTGAGTACGTCAATCAGCCATAATCCTGTATGCGGTTTCTGATAAATAGAATGTGGATTTTGGATGGGGGAAGGAGTAGTATGCTGGTGTTGCTTGCATTGATGGTGTCCCAAGTGATATGAGTTTTTACATTCCATTTAAGAGAAGAATAGTGTTAATGGTGGAAAAGGGGTTTTGGTTCCTATTTGAGAACAACTTGGGATGATGTTGAATAATGGTGACAAATTTGATACCGGAAGTAATGGGTCTGTTAGGTCTGCACTATAAGATAAAAATTGAAGCTACATGTTCAAAGAAATGTGTCCTACTCCTATAGCTATTAGATAATAACAAAAGAGATTTTGCATTAAGAGACTATTCGAGTTTTATCATGACATTATAATTATGGTTTTTTTGAAGGTGGATGGATCCTTTTTCTCCCTAAAAATCCTCCGTCGAACCGACGATCTCTAAGTTTTTTGGAGTCCCTTAACCACTATGTATATATAACATTGCGACTATTGTTAAAGTGGTAATATGCACATCATTATTGAATACAGTAAAAACTCTATAAATTAATACTTGATAAACTAATAAACTCTATAGAATAATAAATTTGTCCGGTCTCGACTTGGGCCAGTTAAGAAATTTTCAAAAATTGATAAAATAGTAGGATAATATTTTTTTCGGAAAATCCTTTTATACTATAATCCCAAGAAAATCATAAATTAATAATTCTAAAAAATTGAAAAAATAATTATTACAACTTAATGAAAATATAACTCTATAAGAATGAGAGATTAATATAAATATTGTATTGAATTAAACTTATGATATGAATAAACTAACTCTATATTTATAATTTACGGTGTGAAATACTTATGATAATAATATTCCCAGTAATTCTTATAACTATATGAAAATAATTATCTTATTTTTATTATGTACATATTCTCTTATTCGATATTTTACGAATCTTTCGGATCGTCTCGATAAATTCAAAAGCTATTAAATGTACATGTCTTCATGTTAAAAACTCTTTAAAATTAATAAATTATTAGCAATTTATCTATAAATTAACTCTCTAGAATAATAAATTTAAGTATGTCCCAACACTATTAATTTATAGAGTTTTTACTGTAATAAGATTTTGCATAATAACCTCACCCGAACCCGATTATTTTTTAACGCATCGACCCATGTTCATAGAAACGTTTCAATAAGAAAATAAAATAGATCCCGTGTCACATTTCATGTCCTCATGCATGTCACATTAATGATATTATAACAAGTGTCTAATTTAATATAATTTAAGTAAAAATAGGGCGTCTACTTCTGTAGAAATATTTTAATATTTTGTAGCATATATATCTTGTGGCATGGGTAGTATCATGTTACAAGTAATCTCATGCCATTGCATACTCCCTCCTCAAGTCCTCATGTCCAGTTTTGTGCCATGCTTTTTTATATATTTGTATGTCATCTATAGTGTAATTATACAATTAATTTTTTATTATGTCCACAAAATAAGATGAGCAATTAAATAAGTGTCAGGCATTCTTGACGGAAATTAATTCTGAGGGTGGGCCAGGAATACAAATGAAAAATTATATTTTTAAATTAAGGTGGACCAAATAATATAGATTTACAAAGTTATAATAAAATATGTAATATCCATATATTATTTTTCTAAAAATTTAAAGACAAAATTAACATTTTAAAAATAAAAATCAAGTGAATCAAGACCTACTATCACCCACACATAACTCCGCCTGTGTGAGACACATGAGATGCATATGGACACCAAAGCCAAAGACATAGAATGAATGGACGATGATATACTCTGCATAATAAACACTCTTTTGGTGCATTTAACTTTATCATAGTATACATGAGAAATTAATTATTACATTCTTAAAAAATTATCACATTTTGATTTTAACGAGTTATTTTTTTTTTAATTTTAAACTTAAAAATTTGTTATATATTTATTTTTAAAAATATCGATATATAATTTCAACGTAATTCTTATTGAATTGATAATTTTAATTTAAAATAAAAATTTTGAATGTCAATAAATATACGAAAATAATGAAAATCCACAAAAAGAATATTCCCTTTTGGTTCTCCAAATCTACTAGGGTTTTTATCGCACACAGCTTTATATAAAGCACTCAGTCTCATTTTGCAACTGCTCAATTTCAATAATAATATTACTAGAAAATCTTGAAAATTAAACTGAAAAATGGAGCAAACCTTCATCATGATCAAGCCTGATGGTGTCCAAAGAGGCCTTGTAATTCTCCTTCCCTTTCTCCATTTTTTTAATTGTCAAAATTAACAAATTTTACCATCTTAATTAACATATACAACTTTCTTTAATCAAAGTTGATTGATTGAAGCTTGATGTGTTTAGGTGGGTGATATTATTAGCAGATTTGAGAAGAAAGGTTTCACCTTGAAAGGTAATTGTTTTGTAATTAAACTATAATGATTTAAGTATTTGCTAATTATGATTCTATCACTTTATAAATCAATCAAAAGATTCATTTGATTTAGGTATGATGGCTTTTACTGATTAATACTCATAGCTATATACTAAAGTCGGCTATAATTCATTTGTTTAACTTTGTATTTATATAAAAGATTAATAAAATTAGACACTACACAATACACACGTGTGGATTACGATGTTGCACGTCAATAACAAGAGATCATTTAAATGCGATTAATTTAGGTCCAACCTCCACGTTAAATTGAAATGTAGGATAGTATGAATGATATATTGGTTCAAAATTGGAGCTTTTTTGGAAAAAACCTATTGGTTAAATTGACGTTGTCTTATCATCGTATGAATCTTTCTCGTACAGGTTTGAAACTCCTCACTGTGGAGCGTTCTTTTGCCGAGAGTCATTATGCTGACTTGTCCTCAAAGCCTTTCTTCAATGGACTGGTTGAGTACATCGTCTCTGGTCCAGTTGTTGCCATGGTTTGGGAAGGGAAGAGTGTTGTTACTACCGGTAGGACTATCATTGGTGCAACGAACCCACTGGCTTCTGCCCCCGGCACTATTCGTGGTGACTTTGCTATTGACATTGGCAGGTATATTAGTCTTATTGCCCTGGATATCCTACTCCCAACTGGTTTAATCATATCAATTTATATTAAAAGTTTCTAAGGATAACTAAATTGATCGATATTAGTTTATCTAACATTCAACTAACAACTAAGGTATCTTCCTCTTTACCATTGAAAATTGTTATTTATGTTTGGCATTTAAATGAGATTGAATCTTGTTACAGTTTTCTAAGGGTAACTGATTTGGTCGATATTAGTTTATTTTTCACACGTTGGTAAACTATTTATGTATCTAATCCTCGGCTCCTCGCGTTTGAAAATTATTATTTATGTTTGGTATTTGAAGGACGTCGAAATCTTGTGTTTGTAGGAACGTCATTCATGGAAGCGATTCAGTCGAAAGTGCTAGAAAGGAGATTGCTCTGTGGTTCCCTGAAGGAGTTGCTGAATGGCAGAGCAGCCTTCACTCTTGGATCTATGAGTGAAGTCTAATGAAGTTAAATTTCGTGTGAAGGGCTTGTTCTCCTTGTCCAAATATGAATTAGATAACTTGAAAGTTTGGAGTGTTGGTTTTTATGATGGGATGTTTTGAGTTATAATATTGCTGCGCTACTTGCTGTTTTTGACCATTTCACTTATTTGGTATATTTTGCATATTTATTTACTCAAATAGTCGAATCCAACATTAGTTTGGGGCAAAAGTGGTACTAGGGTGAGTGATCCCTAAGTAGTCTTCGGGTCCAACCCGATGATCAGAAGCCGAAAGTTTTGCAAGTCAAGAAGATCAACTCTTCATTTACCAAAACTCACCATGATTATAAGAAAAGCGTTACTACCAATTACTGACCATTCTGAATTCTCCTCATGACAGAATAGGATAAGTTGAGCACACAAACATGAATAACTAGATCAGTCTTTAAACAGACCATCTTTGCTTCATCGCTTGCCTTTGTTGTCCGAACACCATAATCCAGAGGTTGTGATTTGGAGTGTTTGACTTCATATGTGCCATACTTCAAGTGTCAACAATATTCCTCTCCTTCACAAGTGATACCTATAAGTGTTTTTCCATACACTAAAGATGTTTGATTCTCCATCTGCAAAATACGACTCTTCGACATGTTGACGTTGCAATTTTAGGAACTTGATAATGCCCCATCAACCCCTTTGATAGTGTAGAACAGAATCAGATAATCAAACGAGACCCTACTAATAACTGTAATTTCAGCAAGCTGAACAACAAGCAACTGCGCTTACGAAGGGTCAAGCACCAACACAACTAGAGATTTAATTGGTCATTATGTTATGGAACATATATTCTCCAATCTACAACTTCATACCTATAAGTAGGCTCAACAATACAGAACCTTTGTTTTTCATCCCTGATATAAAACCCGATGGAAAAAAGCATTACCCAGGTGGGCTCGATTTAGTGGGGAGGTAAACAGACGATAAAGCAACCTAATATACTGCCAAAGAAAACCACACATAAGGGCTAGGATTCAATTGCGAAGCAGCCATTCCTGGTTACCATCTTATTTGATGCATGTGCTACTGAGTTAGAAGACTATAAGAAGGTAAGTCTTCAAGCTTGGTTATCTCTTCACTCAAGAGTTCTTTTTCTATTTGACGACGGGTGGCTTTCATCACCGTCTGCAAGGAACATCAAAATTGAGGCCAATATGTCAACTTAACCAGAGTAGGGATGAAATGCAATTTTGGCACATCAAGGGAACAGACAATGAACAAGGGTAACTTCAAGTTGCCTACTTGCCTCAGTGTTCGATTGTATTCAAGGTATGTCATAATTGTTTTTTATAAAAAAGGTACATCATAAATTTTCTAGCTCTAAACTATTAAGCAGTGTTCGAGATAGAAAACAATGGATATATCATATTATTAAGCAGAGCGACCAAAGCAATGGATAAATATCATGAACCTAGTAGTGAAGAAGCAAAATAGTAAGGCAAGTATCATACATACATTAAAATCCATGTACGATGCACGCATGGCCAGCCATTGATGATCCATCAGTTTGAATGTGATGCAATAAAGTAGATCAAATGCTGATTCATTTTCTGCAGAGTTGGAAAAACAGGAAAGGATGTCAAGAGTCAAGACTCGAGAGTCATCTGATTAAAGCGTACGCACGCCCGTCTGCCAACTATTTTTAAAATAGTTGCATCACAATCTCGGAAAAACATCTTCTGGCACCTATGTATATCCTTGGTTGACCTTGAGTATGAAGTTGTAAAATCTAAGAAGGTTGGTATGTGGTAAACTATACCTGCAAGATACTTCAAGAAGGTTGCTCCTACCAAGGTTCGAGGTTTAACTGCATAATCAGGGAGGAAACTAGCTAATTAGAGATGCAACTAGCAAAACCAAAAGTAAGTACACTCATGATCAGGAATTCTGTATTTGTCTTTTACAGAAGAAAACATGTTTATGGTACTTTTTTTACACAGAGGAATGAAAGCAGACCTGCTTCTAAATCTAGCATCTGAATAAGCATAAATGTGATATTGACTCCAGCAACAGCGAAAGGGTATTCCCATAAAGCGCGATCACCTTCTTGTTTGCGAAGAAGGTGCTGGAAAGATTTCTGGAAATAAAAAGGGAGGGCATTTTATGAGTCCACAGATATGCAACGGATGTAGGCAAGATGACACCCATATCTGACATAATTCTGCTTAAAAAGATATCTTTGATGCTATGTTTTCCAAGATACATGTTAGAAAGTTTTATTAATTACAAAATGAGGAGGACGATATTAAATGAGTTTATATTTCCAGTATAACAAGTTCCGTAACTAGTGAGGAACACAGCTTTTAAGCAATTTTCTATTCCGGGCTCTTATAAGTCATAAGAATAATACTCTTATAGATTGTTCTTGTGCTTATATAGGTCCATCTCATGATTTAGAACTCAAATATATCGTAGGTTCAAACTACTTGAAAAATTAACAAGAACAATCTTTAGTTGAACTCAGAACTAATCAGACAATGGCGAATGAAGTGGCGAATGAAGAACAAGTTGTATACTTCCATAGAAACTCTATCGAATGATCTCAACAAAATTAGCAATTCGGCAATTCAAGCTTCCACATCATGTTCTTCAGTTCTCTTAATATTAGCAGACCTGACCAAAATAAAGAGAACGTACCGGGAAATTTCCAGCAAAATATAACAAATTCTCTAGTGATATGAATCCACCGCCCCTACAGATACCAGACTCATCACTCAGAAAGAATACATATGAGGCGGAAAGTTTCAGACCAGTTATATATTGGAGGGGCAGCTGATCTACCTGAAATCTGTGGATGGATCTTTTCCTTGCCATCCCATTTCCTTCCACTGCTCAGATATCAACCCAAAGAGTACCTCACCAGGAAAAGCAGCATACCACAGTGACCTCAAAGCTTCCTGCAATGAGTGAGAATGTAAACTAGAGGTGAACGAATTTTAATTATGCACCTGCTTGGTAAAGAAAATAGGAATCAGGCAAGGTGTATGGTGTACCTGATGTTTAGGATTTGAACTGTCATAGGGTAGATCTATCCGGCTCTGAAGTCTCAGTAAGCATTCCTCCTGAAAATAATAAAGAAAGACCAGCATGATTTACACACGAAGCATTTTCAAAAAATTAATAGAAATGTGCATTAACTCACAAGGAAATTACCTGAGCAGGTGTCAAATCAAATGATGGACGAGCATCACTGTCTGTTTGCTGAGCACATACGCAAGACAGGCCTTTACCAAGCCATGCTGCAGATCCTGCCACGGCCTTCGCTGTTACAAAAGATAATAATGGACTTAGAAAATGGCAGTACAAATTGACTATGTTTTGATACTAAAATAATTAGAATTTTAGCACTAACAATATATAATGTTGAAGTGTTTCGAATGTATTTAACATGGACCTACTAGAGAATTACAAAAGTATATGCGAATGCATGACTTTAAGGTCAAGACTTATGCACTTGAACCTGTAAAAATCAGCATGCTTATTCAGAGTATATGCAGTATTCATTTCTGAGATTGTGCAAAATGGTCCTACGACACTGAATCTCCATATCTCGCTGTCCATGGAAGGAAACATTTATTTCTCAACAAGGCTGTTATCATAGAAAAGTAGACAGACCTAAAGATTACCATAAATCATTCTAGTTCCAGAATCCAGAAATAGACCAAAATTAATTTGAAACAATTAAATTGCTTTTAATGTGAAACCAAAATATATAGGGCTGAAGCTTCACATCAATGTTTAGAGCCACTGCAATAATTCAAATATAACACTATTAAATGCTATGATCCACCATTCTCAAAATCACAAATATCAACAATTAATTCCTCTTGGCATAGATCGATATGAGCTGATAAGGACGTTGCTAAAATTCTGATACTCTACGTCCTCTATAGTCATAATTCAAATATAATTATGACATACAAACATCCACAATAAACATATCACTGAACTTGAAAGCTACATAATAACACAGTATCTCACTAACCGCATGCACGACACACACGCAACGTAAGAAGAATCAAATATCAACATCAACATTTCCCCTTTCAACCTCACGACTATGAATCATACAACATGAATTTCACTCCATTTCAACACAACACACTACTACCGAAACAAAATTAACATCAACGCAAATCTTAAACATATTCAACAAATGATAAAAAACAAGTAGTAGAAAAGCTCACAAAACACTTCGAAACAAGTAGACATGTCACCAAACCTAATCTATCACCAAACAGTTCCAACAAACTACACCAAACCAACACTACTTTTCACTTTACATTAAAAATTAAACATCAACAATACACATACATCAGATTCGATGCATATCCACATATATACATATACTTATGGTTTTCTGAGCTAAATATCAATATAATATATGACAGAGATAACAAATACTGTACTTAGGTGTAAGCCAAATATTAAAAAATAAACAAATAATAATAACAACAACAAATTTATAATAATAATAATAATAATCAAAATGAGTCCTAGAGAGATAAAGATCGAAATAATTTAGAAAATGTCAAAAAATGTTAACTTGAAATATAAACTACGGAATTTTGAAAATTCAAAATCAAGCAAAAAACAATCAAACAAAAATGTAAAAAATATATAAATAGTTAAATTAAAGGAATATATATATACCAGAAGTAGTTGATTGACAAGTATTAGTTCTATTGATGCTTTGCGATATTCTCCTGACCGCCACAAACGATCCTCCTCCTCCTCCGCCGCCAACACTACTCTGTATCCCATTTCGATTTCGCCAACACAATATTATCAAACTACACTATGAATATGCTATTTCAACACTATTTACTCAACAAATTCAAACTCATTCGCTTCAATTTCATGATTTTCACACTTTTTCCGTTGAAATTAATCGATTTCAAGCAACACAATATCAAAAATCTATCACTATTTACATAACAAGGTTAAATTTAACCGATTTTGAATTTGATCGATTTGAAGCAACACAATATCAAAAAGCTATATCAACAGTGTTTTTACATCAAATTCAAACCGATTCCGTTGAATTTGATCGATTTGAAGCAACGCAATATCAAAAAGCTGAATTAACATTATTTACACATCAAAATTGAAATTGGAAAGGATTTAGGGAGAATTACGTGGAGGGAATTAGAGAATAAAATTGAAATGAATTGATTTGTGTGAGTTGAGTTTATATAGGAGTGGGAGTTTAAACTGAAAAGCAACTGCAAGTAGCCATTTGGAGTGTTGGTATCGTCCAATTACGTAACTTGATCAAATATTTTATTGTTTTACTTATGTTATATTCCTTCCAACTCTGATCTGTGAATATATATGTTAGAATTATTCATCGATAGAGAAAGATTCCCTATCAAATTGCATGATCCATGTAGATAATATCCATAAAAGGATTCACCAACAAATACGTAAATCATTATCAAATGTGTTGATATTCTTTTTCAGCAATATTAATTTTTTACATAGACAAGACTTAAATTTCGAGTTAAGTGGTAATCAAAATTGTCGGCAAAAATAATAGCAAGGCGCTTTGTTGATGCGAGGGGTGAGGCATTTGATATCTGTGGCCAAAGCAGGTAAGTGTTTGGGGGTAATGCTTATTGCTACTATGTGTGAAGTATTAGTTATAGAAATTATGTTGAAAAAAATGGCGTTCTTGGTCAATCAATCAACACAACTTGTAGCGTCGCTTCGCTTGTGTATCGAATTTAGATACCGTCATGAAGAGTTACCAGAGCAAATATAAACTGATATTAAAGTGTTTTCTGCATTTTGTTTAGATTTATCAATGACATAAAAATGAAATTTATAGTGAATCTCGATCAATTTAGAATTGAGTCTACCTAATATATCAAACCGAAGTATTGATTAAATTTGTAATGGATATATAGTAATAATGTTTGGTACATCCTATAATCTAGTCACACACACATTCATATGGCAATGCTGGTTAGTTTATCAATATATCTAGCTTGACATAACAAAAGGGAAAAGTTCTCATCACATGGAATGTTGGCAATTGGCAAACGTGTGGTTACCTACCACTAACCAAAATTAGCAACTTATTATTGGGACCCTGATACCGGCATGGTCCAAATTGGTTGGGTTAAAAAATGGGCCTGGCCCAAATTAAAATTATAAGCCATTAAAAGTAACTTTACTCTATGTATGTCCACTTGGACGAGTTTCTTAATCCATTTCTACGTCTCCTCCCATACTTAAACTTTTACACTTTAAATTAACATTAAATAATATTATTAATTAATGGCATTCCAAAATATAATACTGTATAAATATTCGAATTGATAGTGACATTTTGTCACCTGCAAGTTGTTTCACGTTATGCATCACTCTAATAAAGGATGTATTTAATTATCACTATCCTAGTTTTAATATAAAAATGCTACTATTATTGTACTCTAAAATTATTTGAATAGGCAAAGTCAAAAACTTTATAATATTTAATGGAAGTATTTAATTGTAAAGAAAAAATAAAATATATTGAAATACTATTTTATACAGTAATCCTGAATTTTTATCGTATATTATCTGAATGCTCTGAGGAGAATATATTTGAATTAAAAATTAAAATCTCGATATCAAATTGATAACTTTTTTTTATTGTCCCTTTTGAATCCTCCTATGATGACTCGATGGTGATTGTTTGGAAATAAGCGTGGCAAGACTTAATTAGGCGGATTTCTGATAGGGAAATAGTGCGTCTTTCACGATATTTTATCTGCGTATCGTATTATTAACCTTTCGTATTAATAAGAATATAATCTTTTAACAGCTATACAATGAAGATATTCCGACGGTTGTTAAATTTTTTATAACTTAAGTAAAAAACATTTATTAATACGTACTTTAACATATATGAACTTGAGAGATATGAAAAATTATTATCCATAAAATTAAACAAGAGCTTGAGGAAAATACCACAATTATAGATGCTTGAAAATAAAAATATTGGTAAATTTTATTTATTAAAATTTGTCACAAGAAATCATGTCAAAACTCCAAATAAAAAAAAAAGTAAGTATAAAATTTCATGTGTACATTAATACTAAATATCATTGTATTGAAATTTCAGACTTGTGTAAGAATTATCCCAACAAAATTGAGAATTATTGAATAATTCTAAAAAATTGTAAACAAATTTGAACCCCTAATTATCATCTATTGACTATTGTATCGATTATGCCGCCGAATATACCAATGTCTTGCGGTTAAGCAGGTGGTTGCACCAAAGTACTATTTGCAATGTCATGATTTTTCTTTAATCAAGTGCTATTAAATCATATCAAGTATTTCCTCCGTCCCAATTTACCTGATTATATAATAATTTCGTCTTTTATTTTCTTGCATTATTATAGAATTTAATCTGTTTCACGATAGTAGCTTTATTCGCTTAATAAAAATTAAAGTATTTTTTTGATAAAGTAACTTTTTAGGATATATTAGTAATAATAAATGACCTTAATAAAATCTTTTTACGTATTGATCGAGTAAATTGGAGCGTTTATTCATGTGCTAATTAATAATTTATATAATTCATTTTTAATTGATATATTAGTAATCCATATTTCACAAAGTATCTATTAACAAGGGAGATACTTTCTGGGTTCATTTGGTAATAAATCAATCAAAAGATAACCATTTAAAATATTTTCATAACACAGTATTATTTTCTTGTAATTACTTTTACAATATAATTAAAAAATTAATAATTAAAAGATGACACATAAAAACAAAAAATACAATTAAAATGAATTTAATACAGTATCTACTTTTTTAATATGAAAAGTCAACCAATCCAAATATAGGCAAAGTCAACAGTTTAAAAGCAAAAGCTACTACTCTGTACTCTCATGTTCCTTCTGTTGCCTCTCTCTTTGTACCACTAAAAAATTCTTGATGTTTTTGTTACCTAAAAAAAAGGTAAATAATGGAATTTTCGCTTTTTTATAATTTGTATATGTTTTTTTGTTGTTGTTGCTGATATTAAATCAAGAAATGAGCTAGACAAAGCTAGATACAAGTGTTTTGTACTTTTTTTTTGGTAACGTAAATGTTCGGATTCATTTTAATTTATTCTTAACTATTTGTGAGGTTGTAAAATGTTACGTCCAATTTATTTTAGTTGATGTTTTCGTTATTTTACTCAATATGAAATTGGTATACTATAGTTTTATTGTAATGTCCAGTATATAATTAAAATATATCGTGGGATCAAATTTCACATAGAAAATCGAAAATGTTAATTAAGATGAACTGGATGGAATATTGTGTTATATATGTGATTCTGTTAAGTAGCTATCAAAAACATTCTTGGTATGATTCGTATTAGTTTATGTTTGATTGTTTTGTTTCTTAGTGAAATTGGGGGATTTAACAAATAATGGGTTGTTGTGTTTGATTTGGTGACATAATGAAAGATTTTGTTCCATAAGAGGAACTAGGGGGTATGAAGTAGCGGTGGCCATAAGTAAAATTTTGAAAATTATATTTTCTTATTAAAAATAGAATTTTTCTACTAGATTCGTTATTGAAAATTAAGTTGTTCATACAAATTTTTACATAATTTTTTCATTTATATAATATAAGTTGCTTAGCCCCCACATATAATATTTTAAAGTTTAAAAATAGATTTGAAATACTTATTAATTTAAACAATGATGTGATCATATTGTTTATGACATTAGCTATAAATTTGTTTTTTAGTTTATTCTAACTGTTATATCATTGATCATCAAAATTACGGTGTGTGTGAGATAATGATGAATAAAAAGTTTTGGAAGTGATAATATGTTCTCCAATAAATGAATTTGCATTATACTATTTGCAGAGTTTTTGTTCAGAAGTATGCACTTTGGAAGATATATGCTGATCAGAATTGTGGACATATTAAGATGATAGATGATTGCTATGTTTCAGGATCAGGAGAGGTGGTATTTCTGCAGAATGCACGATATCCGCTAGGTGTAGACTCATCGGTCCCTGGACGAGCATGGGAGCAGAGAAGCTTCCAGGATGAATATGAGGAATTTATGCCTGGCACTGCTTCCTTTACGGACAGTGATGCTTCGTTTGAATATGTTGGTACTAATTCGTTTCATGGGGTAAGCCATCCACAAGAACCAATAGATACTCATTGCACGAGACAGTTATATGTAGCAATTGATCAGAACGAAGAAGATAATAAGTGCTCGATCAAAAGCTTGTTTGTGAAGGGACCTTTGTTTGAAGATGTTCCGGTTCATGTTCCTGGTATAAAACCAGCTGAGAGCTTAGATGAGGAACCAAGTGATCTAGGGCCCATTGCCTTTCCGTTTATAGTTCCTTATCTATCGGAAAATGCAGAGATTACTGCTGTTTCTATCTCCGAGGAAAAGGGATGTATTCGGGATCCTTCATTGCCCCCAATTGGCAATGTAAGTCCACATAGAAGCATTAGTCGTAAAGGTGTTGTTAGAGCCATGAGTATTGCAAGTAGTTGCACAAGCACATATAGGGGTGATGCGATGCTTAGGGTTGATAGGAATGACGAGGGTAACAAAGGAAGCATTCGTGGAGATTCACTTGACAGTGGTGATACTAGTGTCGGTCGAACAAGTGATAGCAGTGGGCTTAGTGATGACAGTAACTGGAGTACCAGTACTGGGAGTGCAAATAAGCCTCATCATGGTAATGATCCTAGGTGGAAGGCTATCCTTGCAATTAAGTTGCGCGATGGCGTTCTTGACATGAGACATTTTAAATTGCTTAGGAAACTTGGTTGTGGCAGTGTTGGGAGTGTGTATCTATCGGAGCTCAGTGGGACTCGCTGTTGCTTTGCGATGAAGGTTATTAACAAGGCGTCTCTTGAAACACAAAAGAGACGAACTCGTGCTCAGACAGAAAGGGAAATCTTGCAGCTACTTGACCATCCATTTCTGCCGACTTTATACACTCATTTTGAATCAGACCGTTTTTCATGTTTGGTCATGGAATACTGCCCTGGTGGTGACTTGCATACCCTTCGGAAACAAAAACCAGGAAAACATTTCTCAGAGAATGCTGCAAGGTATATAGCCCCTTCTAAAACAACAAATATATTCTCTTTATTGGGGATTTCGATACCAGGACGTTGCATTATTTTTTCCGCAGAATCACTAGTTAGGAATCTACCTCTTTCCCTCATTTCCTTCAGAGATATAATCATTGTTTTTTACAATTTTCTTTTTTTTTGCATCTGAGAGATTATATTTTTAATGGATTAGGATGAACTAGAAAATACAGGTATTATGCCTACCTTGACTAAAACGTTCATATATTGCTCAATGCCTGCAGATTTTATGCAGCAGAAGTTCTGTTGGCGCTGGAGTATCTCCACATGCTAGGAGTTGTGTACAGGGATTTGAAACCGGAGAATGTTCTTCTTCGTGATGATGGCCACATTATGCTTTCAAATTTTGACTTATCTTTGCTATGTGCAGCGTCCCCAACTCTCATAGAAACACCCTCAACGAATCCCTATCCTTTTAAACAAGGACTTGTGTTCTGTGTCCAGCTAGCTCGTGTTGAGCCCACATACATGTGCAGTCAGCCAGCATGCTTCTTTCCGAGGCTTTTTTCTCAGAAAATCAAGAGAAAGTTGTTAAAAGCCAGAGCTGACTCTGGCCAGTCGGCTAGTATTCTTCCTGAGTTACTTGCAGAGCCTAATGCTGCAAGATCCATGTCATTTGTAGGAACTCATGAGTACTTGGCTCCAGAGATTATCAAGGGAGAAGGTCATGGCAGTGCAGTTGATTGGTGGACATTTGGCATTTTCTTGCACGAGTTGTTGTACGGTAGAACTCCATTCAAGGGTTCAAGTAACCGTGCAACTCTTTTGAACGTCGTAGGCCAGCAGCTTAAATTCAGAGATTCCTCTGCATCCAGTTATGCTGCACGGGATCTTATCCGCGGTTTACTTGTCAAAGAACCCCAGCACCGGCTTGGAACTAAGAAAGGCGCCACTGATATCAAGCAACATCCATTTTTCAAAGGTGTTAACTGGGCTCTGATACGTTGTAGTACGCCTCCAAACGTGCCACGACCAGTGGATGCAGAACTTCCATCAAAATCGGGTCAAGTTAAATCTGCCGGAGTGAGGGGTGGCAGCAATAAGTATCTGGATTTCGAGTTCTTTTAGCTAGGTACTTCAAGTTTCAATTAGTGTTCCATTGGTCCACCAAATACATTAGTTGATTTCACTATACATTTCTTGGTTGGATTTTTTGGTTTGTTATTTTGTATACAAACTTCCTGGTAAGAAAATCTATTCATGGGTTATGGGTATAGTACACAATTGATTTTCAGTTATTGATCAGTTTAGTCCTACATTTTTCTTTTTCCTTCCTGTAGAATGCTAGTTATTTTGTCCTTTGGTATCTGAGAAGATTAGATCGTGCACATTGGATCTAAGGAAATGTTTATTGGCAACATATGTTTGTTACTAGATCCAATGTTGTTCATTTCCCAAAAAAATTATCACTATTTATATGAGATGAATAGATATTTTTGAAAGCATCGTGGTCCAGGTTAGTGACGATATTTAATGTAGTCGTGGTGGCCGAATAATTGAAATTTGAGCAATGTTATGCGTTGTTTTTATTAAAGAATAGTCATTTCTTCAATGCAAATTAATTGGCGTTTACAATTCATAATAAAACTTGCGTTTACAATTCATAGTAAAACTTGTTCATAAATACATTTTTCGTTCATTAGTACAATAAACATAAACTTGACGTAGTTCATTCATGACTACAATTATTTTATAATATTATTATTTTTATAACTTTTATATTATCATTAAAAAATTACAAATGTTCAAAATTTCATTACGAAAAGCGAAAACATCAATTCATTTTCAATGAGATGGAGTATGACCCTCCTCTCTTCTTTGTGGCCTCTTCAGCACTGTCAATAGACCTTGAAGACATAAAGCAAGTTGCTTTATTTTGCCTTTACTCATTATTCAATGATCTGGTCCCATAAATTTCATCTTCCACAGTGAAGATGTAGAAAGATAGATCATCACATGCCCTTTAATGATTTTTTTGATTTGTTGTATATCACAGTGACTTATTTCATTTTCCATGCCCAAAATCATTGATTTGAACTTTAAAGTAATCGTAATGCTTTTGATCATTTTCAGGTGTGATCCAACTTTGCTTTTATGAGGCTTTAGACATGAAAGTAACTTCTCAAGCATTTTATTATATTACATTTATTTATTTTATAGGAGTAATAAGACTTTTCAAGTAACATATTTGGACTAATCTTTCAAATTCCGTCTTATTTTTGTCAATATTTGAACATGTTTCAATATATTTGAAGAGTTTACCATCTAAACGTGGTAAAGAGGAGTCGAATATTACACAATCCATGTATTTGAATTGATCCAAAAATAAAATGCAAAAACCATCTACTATTTCATTATAAATAAAAATCACATGTAATATAATGAAATATTTCATCTTCCTTTGTCGATCTTTTAAATTTATTTCTCCTTGGATGTTAGTTCTGGTTTTGTGTCAGCTTGATATACCTACTTTTTATTTTCATCAACTTAAATGGTCCTAATTAAATTAGAACAGATCCAAAATTTAGTCCCTAAATATATGGATCACTTCAGTTGATACATGAAAGAACAAGACAGTACTAGTACCATGCATCATGATTTTCAAGTAGTTAATCAAGGCTCAAGATCCTAGATTAAGTGATGAAATGATATATAATTAAGCAACTTGGTAAATAAAGAATCTTTCATACGTCCCCAAAAGCAATTAGCGTTTTATATATCGAGATAAATTTTAATCTTGATTCTTTCTTTAATTATATTATTAAAAAATTAATATTATGAAAGTATTTGAAAAAAGAGCCAGTCAAATTATATAAATTTTATATTTTAAAAATAATAAATAATTAATAATTGATGGTGAGAAATTAGGTTTTTAAACAGAGTTAAACGTCGGTGTTTTGGATTAGAATGAGTAATCGAGGATAAATCACTGTATTAGCTATGAGTAATAAAGGTATTCAATAACTAAGTTCATATGCATAGTGCAAATTTAGTGAATTTTCACGCATATTTTATGATCTTTACCAAGTTTCTAGCCGGGCTTTAAGGACAAAACACCACATCCATCCAACCATCTTGATAATATTACATGATATATTTATATGTCCCTTTATCATGCTCGTATTTTGACCGATTGTATTGTTTCATCATGAATATTTATGACGTGTTGGACCAATGCATGATATATAAATTTATAAAGGAGACATGCAATAAAGTGAATAGGAGATATATGATCGTTTCCACGTTTAATTTGAAATTATTTAATCATGTTACTAAACAAAGAAATGATTAGTGGATTTCTAAGTATCAAAAGATTTGATAGATTTGAGACAACCCCTCCCCTCAAATTTATTCATCCAAAGTCCAAGTTTAGGTTTATTGTTTCATACCATGAGAAATATAGTTTAGGTAGTTGGAATAGGCAGGTGGGTATGGTTAGCAAGTTTGCAATTGGGAATTTGGTATTTTGCTGGCCACATAAAGAATTGAAATGTAGGACTTTTGGCACATGCAAACAGTATCATAGTCATATCTTATTTTTGTGACCATCAAGACAGCTGGGGTGGATCATCAATTGATGAGAAAATAAGAAAAAACAAGATTGGTGCAACCATTTGGTTACATACTTGTCTGAGATTCTAAAAACATAACCTCAAAACAGTTAAATTTTTTGATAGTTTTGTTGCTCACAAATTGGAATGGAGGGAGTTGTAGACGTCAATTAAACATTTTTGCGTCTAACTTGGTCATTGAAATGTTTAATTAAAGTAGTTGAATAGGAGGATCGCTATGACTAGAACCCTTGATCAAATTTCGATTCGTATTTTACATAGAGAAATATCTAATCAAGAATAGAACAAGATCCGTTTTGCAGACACTGAAATTGTTAATCGGCGAAACTGATGAGAAGGAAAGAGTAGTGGTATATGTAGGAAGTATTTTATATAACATCAAAACTTGACAGCAAAATGTTTGTTCTTCTGTCCAATACAACCAATTTATGAAGTTCCTGTACAAAGATATTCATTCCCCTCCACAACAACCAAAAGGTTGACCGAATTTCAAAATTTCCAGATATCTACATATCAAACTTTGGCAAATTGCCAGCCCTTTCTACTTAAAACAACCCAACTTGCCCAAAAAATAGAAACTTAAATAAATTGGTTAAATAATAAATAATAATACCTATCTAGTAATAGCATATGAGCGAGTGCAGACTGTCTCGAGTGCCTCCATGAACAAGGAAGAAAAACTGGTCAAGGCTTGGAAAACTCCTGGCAGGCCTGTTTGTATGTTGTTTAGTGTCATTGCTCTAGTCACCTCCACGGACCTCGAGTGTTTCAACATCTCATCTTCCACCCGACGTTGGCAAGCTGCAAGCTCAGCTTTTTTCTCTACAAGTGGATCGCGTGCGTCCAGAGCATGCCCATTCTCGGGGCCAGAATCAGGCATGCCAATTCCCACCATAGAGTATGTGTTATAGTACTTCTTCTCAATATTAGTGAGATCATTTTTATACGCAAGAGCAAGCCTACAAAGTCAAGGCTTTGATGGTTCCCTGTTGACTTCATTTGGTACATTGTTGACTGGGACGAGAGACAGCTTGAACCAGCCATGGAGAGAGCGGATAAAATCTCTCTGGAATTTAATTAGGCGGCAAAAGCTAGAGTGCCAAGCAGATACAGAAGACTCAAGGTCCCGAGTTGCCTGACGATGTAGATCAGAGGTTGATACGCCTTTGTTTGATTGATTAACCAGGCCCCTGACTTGTTGGACAATATCGTTTTGAACTTCATGGAACTGATTCATTGATCTCCACATGTACATGAACCTACAATTTTGGTCAATATGAGCAAAAGATGAAGCAAAAGGCTCACAATGCATGAAAGATGAAGTGACGAGCACTGGCTCAAACAAACGTGAGCAACAATATAACAACAATCTTGCGTAGTTTGGATAATCATCACTCACTAATGCTGGCCTCCCTTTGCATCATTCAGTGATTGAACACACACAACTACCGATGAAAGTAGCAACAATAATAATTTTAATTTTGTCGTTGACTAGATTTCTTCAAATTCATACTCCCTCCGTTCCCTTTTAGTTATCTTTCTAGTCATTTACACATAGATTAAGAAAAATAAAATATAGTCAAAAAGTATATTGAAAATGTAAAATGTCAATTAAATGAAACTATATAATTGGTTGGTTGATAATTTAATAACAAAAAGTAGTAAAAAAGTACATTGAGAATGTAAAAATACAATTATGCTAGAAGTACAAGTAGGCTTTTGGAAACAAAAATTAAGGTTAAAGACAAGTAAAGAAAGAACGGAGGGAATCAAAAATAGTCCAACTAGTGGCACCATCAGGACCGGGGTAAAATTTATACTCATGTGAAATGTAGAAAGAATAGTATGAATGTGCCACAAAACAAATGTTCCGACTTATGAGAACCTTGTTAGACTATAAATTCATTTCTCGAATTTTAGAACTAATGTTAGAAACTTAGAATACCAAAGAGAAATTACCCATGGCAAAGTTCTACAAGCTGAGGTACAAGTTCAGAGTCTCTAAGTCCAACGATTGCAGTGGAGGTGGTAGATACAGCTTGAGAGGTGACCAATATCAAGGACTGCAGCTTATTAATTGAAGTTTTGGTTTTCTCCAATTTCGCTTCCTCTTCTCCTTTAGCTTCTTGACTTTGAAGTGTTGATAATTTCTTCTCATGTGCTATCTTCACACCTTCTCGAGCCTACATTGGTCACAAAGCATTGCTCTGAGTACAACTTAAACAAATTGGAAGTCACAGAAAGCAGGGTGCACCAAAAATTCAGAAATAATGTCGAAAGGTGTTCGCTAAGCTCAACGGGAAATAAAAGGGTTACCCAACACCTTCTTATTTTTAGCTTTATGAACATTCTTATCGAAAGAAACAGAGCCAGGACTTATCACCTACAATGGGATTTTAATATTGCTTATGTCAGAAACTGTTTTGAGCCTTGAGTAAACAGCAACATAGCATAACTGAAGGAACCAAAACAATTTAACTATTCATGTCAAGTTCCTTTAAGCAAAGTTTACTGGACGGTGGACCTATTAACAATTTAACACTTCTTGGTTGATAGTAAAGATATGCTGAAAACCATTAAGTCATTTCATGAAAAATAGGGGGTAAAAGTCAAAATTTAGTAGCTGAAGGAAAATTTTGAACTTGATAAGATGGGTGGACAAAATTGATATGCTTTATTTAGTTAAACTTGTACATACACACATGTTACAATCAAGGTTATCAAGACATTTATATATTGAAATATTGTATTCAAGCACAAAGGCAGTAAGGCACCTATTCCTTTCCTTTATGATAATTACAAAAGAGCACAAAAATCCCCTCAAATAAGGCATTGCACTACTAACTACTTTATAAGGGTATATAGGTAATTCCATGCTTCTGAAAAAGCCAAACTTTATGTAATTGTCAATTAACATCATTGTCAATGTAGCCAATTGACAAAAGTGGATTCCACTAAGATGAAAATGAAATGAAATGAAATGAACAGTTGACAAGAAGATTGCAAAATTACCTTCACCTCCTCATAGAGCTTCTTCTCCCAAGCAAAGAGGCGTTCCAAAGTGGAACTCAAACTCTTTGGACCTCCGGCTAATTCTATTGAACTAGGCTCGAACCGATACTTAACTGCCAATGGCGGCTTTGAACTCCAGGTTGAGCTCAAGTTACTCAATAATCCACTCGAATGATATACTGTCTCTGTTATACAGAATCAAGTAATGAAATGAACATCACAATTCAAGAATCTAAGCAAATTCTCAGATTCTAATTTCCGGGATGAATTTAACCAAAGTCGAAAATGTAGGTGTATAACATAACAAGTACGAGTAGTTTCTTTGACATCAAATATTCAGCCGATGAACTAAAGTAAAGCAAATTGAATATATAGTCACCAGATAGATTGGCTCAATTATAATTAGAACATCGAATATTTACATATATATTCATCGAAAAATGATAGAAAGCTTACTCTTCACCTGCCTTTAGCTGGAGCACCAGTCTCCAATAACCAGATGTCAGCAGCAGCGGCCTTATCAAAATACTCCTTAATTGCGGCAACAATCTCAACCAAATCCCTGATCATCCTTCATCTCAACCAACCTAATGTCTCTCACATTCCCCAGCTCATCGACGAGGATCCACCACCACGAAACACCTCCAGCTATTTGATATTCTCCAGACTGCTCTCATTCCCTCTAGTGCTCTGCACCTTCACTCTATTAGTCACGGACCCGAAATTTGACCTCGTGCCCAAATCCGATCTAGACCCTAAATCATCATAATCCCCCTCTTCCTCCTCATCATCGCCTTCAACATCAGACGAGCTTGTGGTACAGACGGATTTGACTCCCACTCACTACACTGAACTTCCTCCCTCTCCGTTTCCTCCCCCTCCCAATGTGAATTCTCCGCACGAATTTTCCCTTGCTTAACTTCACCACCACTCTTATGGGTATATCTAGAATAACTCGAAAAGTTCGAAACTTTATCATCATCATTATCCCCCAGATTCCCAAATCCCTTCTTAACTTCACCGCCACTCTTATGGGTATTCCTAGAATAACTCGAAAAGTTTGAAACCTGATCCTCATCATCATTATCCCCCACATTTTCAACCTCCTTCTCTTATACCAAATTTATCTTGAAATTGAGGTTTACCATCAAACTGAAAGCCTGAATGGCAGGGAGCTCTTTTGGATTGGACTTGTTGGAAACACGGGAATCTGGATATATGAGGTAGAAATTTTCTCTCTCAATCTCAAACTGAAGATTCAAAGCCTGTATTAAGGCCTGAAAAAGTACCTTTTGCCAGTCTTTGAAGAAAAGTGAAGTTTCTTGATTTTTCAAGCAGACTTGAATCCTTATATATGCAGCCTTAAGCTTCTTGCGTCGGATTTGAGTGGCGGGCGATAGGTGGCAACTGGTGGCTCCGGTGGTGTTGCCGAAAATTGCACTGTGTGTGGTAGGTGCTGAGATTGCGCAAATTTGTGTGGAGGGGTGGCAACTCTCGTGTGCGGCGATATGCGGGGCTTCGAGGTGTGGTGAGTGGAGGAGAAACGAAGCGGGTGTGGTGGGATAGAGAGAGAGTTTTGCTGGCGGCGAAGGAGGAGAGGGCAAAGCGCCAGGGCGTAAGGTATATATGCAGTCGAAGTGGGCGGCGGAGAGGTGGTGGCGGGCGATCGCCTTCACAAAGTAAGGCTGCCTTTACACCGCTGTGTCCTTTGCCTCATTGAGGCAGTGAGTTTAAAGAAAACATCAGAACTGATGTACTTTGGCTTTGTCGATTTGTACAATTGGTTTTGTCTGTTGTACCTTCTGGGTATCTTAGAAGATGAACTGAATAGAAATGGAGCTGGCAATTTGGCTGATCTGTTGCACTTTCAAAATCCAAGAAATAACCTGAACCAATTATTGGTACCTTGGCCTTGTCCTTGTTGTACTTTCTGGAAGACATGAACATGAACTGAACTATTGGTACCTTTGGTTTATCCCTGCTGTACTTGTAATCCAAGAAGATAACTGAAAGGTTGGGGGTGTTGAAAGGAGCTATAGAAAAGAAGTGTTTGTGGTGGTTGAAGGATGCTCCATCTCAATGAATTCTTCACATAGTAGACACACTGTCTTGTGCTCATCACTCACTCATTTCACTCTATGCCTTTGCTACTTAAAAACAAACTTCAAATTGATTATTATAATGATAAAAATAATTATCAAACCAAACTAACCTTTTAAGTTTGATCACACAAAAAATGAGATTGTAGATAGTTGGGTACCAACTGATCTAATATCTCTCAAGTTATATCCCATAAATTCTATATGTTTTTTATATAATTTTTATTCAACTATTTTGTGATCTCTCTTTTGGGATGTACTTACTTGTTGTGACTATCATATAATTCTGATAATAGGCACATTTATTGGATTATATCATTTCAAATATCACCTTGTTATATATACTTAACAAAGATTATACAATCTCAAATCCAAGTATTTTCAATTATCCTCCCATTTTATTATTATTACAAAACATTTCAACATCAATATCAGATAGAGATGATTATAAACAGCCAAAATACCCAATGTTTTAATCCACGGCAAAGTGCTGAAAAAGAAATGCATTTAATTGTGATTAAACTAGAAGAAAATCATTCAACACGTCAACGCTATAACGCTATTTATGCTGGCGGGTAAATGCCTTGCATTTAATGTATGAGTGGAGAAAGCAGTGATGTTTTGTTTGATTTTCAATTTTTGTCTCAATTATTTGATAATAAATTATTTAAAAAAAATTACTTTTTAACAAAATCAATATTTTTCTTTTATAGACTTCCATCTAATTGAATATAAAAAAATCATCTATTTTCAATATAAGTTAATAAGTATATTGGGAGCAAAAGCCATGAGAAGATGTCAATTTTATTAAACAAAATCATCAGAAAGATAAAATTCGAATGTATATCAATTATTAGCAAATATGATAAGCATCATACTTTCTTAATGTTGTGAATCGAAATTGAACGCTGGCTACTTTTTATTATGATAAATTTGTGCTGAAATATCCATACATGAATCATGATAAGGGTGTTTTACTTTTGTTGTAATCTTATTATATATGATGGATGCTATTAGTAGCTAACGAATGGCTGATAGCTATCCTGTAATGAAGCCGACAGCTTATTAGTTAAAGCCTGTACCAGGGATATATAAATGCTAGTAATTGCCTAATTGGTATGTTCTAATCAAATATTTCATCAAAATTTAAAAGAAGTCCCACTAAATTCAATACCCATTAACCTCAATTGACCAAATCCTCTTGTCAAGTTTCTAAGAACTGGGTGGGATTAGAGATCATGATTCGAGATAAATGAGTGTGGCTCGTCTTCGGTGAGCCGAGAATTCGAAGTTTCACCGGTTAGCGTACTTCGTTATTACATTCATATTTCTTTTTTATGATTTATTTAATTTTTTATGATTTCAATTTTTATATTTTATGAATATCCATTTTATTCAAGTTAACCCGCATTATAAATTAATTGTTTTAATTTTAATTTTAATTTTATCAATTTATTAAATAGATTAAATTTCTGTTAATTCAATTAAATTTGAATTTTAAAATAAATGAGCTAGAGAATGGAAATTAAAGATGGTTTGTAAGGTTCATGCATGCATTTGATAACTGCACATGACACAACCATGTTCCATTTAGAACCACTTTTCTATATAATTAAAAACAAACTAAACATAGTTGTAGGTATATTGGTACACAGATACACCAGAAAATACAAATTTTAATCGACTGAACTGAACAGATGAGGTCTTCAAGGCTTGAGAGAACTGACTAATTTGTGTCACTTTGAAATAACCGAACCAACCGATTTCTAATTTTATTGCAGATTTTAATTTTCATTTACTATCATTTCAAGCATCTCTAAGATAGATGTGGCAAGTATTTTTGCAAGAAGAATTTTATTTAACTTCACCATTATTTCAGATAATTAACAAATATATATATAAATTTTCTAAACTAATAAATATATAAATACAAATATATGTAAAAAAATGGAATTGTGTATTAAATTATATAGATTATATAATTAATCTTAAAAGAAGTTCATTGAAATTGTTGATTGGGATGGCCTCTGTGACTTAATTTCAGCTTCAAGCATTTATAGCAAAATGTTGTAAACCTAAACTAACTGCTAACCGAATCGATCCGATGGAACCGATAGGGATTCGACCGGAACCGAACCGATTTAGGCTCTCTTAAGAGAATCGTCAATGTCATTTATAGCTTTGCTCAAAACCAAACCAAACCATCTTACATATACCCCTAATATATATATACATACATATCTCTTGTAATTTATTTTATAAATATAAATAATGTCAGAAATCGAGTCAGATATGCTCTGAAATATTAGTGTGGAAGTCTTAATTCAAAACTGGTACATAAAAGAAAACATGCATGGAGAAGAAAAGGTAAGGAGAAAAGATGAACAGAAGGCAAAAGGCAATCTTATTCCTTCTAACCCCTTGATTACGCCTCTGATCTTTCAAGGGAATTTTTCAACTCTCTTTTCACTAGACTTCAACTTTATAAAAAAAAAAAAAGGTACAAAAAGCTGGAATCAGAATGGATTCTGCAGAAATAAAAACAACTGAAATGCTAGTGCACTTGTTAAGCATCATTGATTATTTTTAAGGAAAGAATTACCAATTTATATGAAGTTTTGTGCATTTATTTTTGAAATGCATAAGTCTATATTGTTATACTAGTATACAATTTTTTTTTTATGTTAGTAAAAAATAACAAAATTGATGCAATAATTGAATGTTAAGTGTTACATCAGAATACTCGATAACATTAAACAAAAACAAGTACTCCAAAAAAGGGCCAAATGTTTTCTTCTCAATTTTCTTCACCCAAGAAAGGAAACCTGTTATTTTTGCAATGCTTTTTTAACTTACAGAGCTACTTTTTTGGACCCAACAAGTCTAACCAATACAATAAGCACATATTTCCTGGCTTACCGCTTCCTTTCTTTACTTTCTATTATCAAATGGGTAGCCGGACAGCCTGCGCCTCGGCCTGCCTGGGTGGAGCCGAGGGTACTACGTGCTCGTGTGTCAATTCAGTCCTGGCTCTGGGGATTGCCCCTTGTCCATCGTCACGGGTCGACGAAGTTCCTGTACTTTTAATTCACACTGCTCGATCAAGTACTACCTGGAGCAAGAAAGTTTCAAGATCATTCAGTTTAACTTCTAAGAAACGGTGACAAGCATTACCTTCCATATACGGAGAACGATGATTATAGTAGAAATTCAAGATCCCAGCGGCTTTTTATTTACGATGTTACCATCCTCTTAATTTACAAGTCCCTTTATGCCAAATGAGGCTTTTAGGTATATCATTAAATGAGCCTTTAATGGGCATTCTTTTTGTCCTTTTGGACATAAATTGCATTTATATCAATTGTCCCCTTTAACACTTTTATAATAAAGTTCGCCATTTTTCAAATCTAAAATGCGAATAAAGCTGTTGTATTTAACTCTGCGCACACCTTCCTCATCCCAGTGGCCACGTAATCCCAAAGGCAACCATATATATTTTCTTATAAAAGGTAAACTCATCCTCTCTCTCTCTCTCTTCACTTTTCCAATCCGCATTCCTTGTTTTTGCTATTTTTAGAAAATCCCTTTCCTTATCTTCCTATTCCTCCTGCATCAGCAATTTACCCTTCATGGCCGATACCTCCACAAGGCGTCATTTGGCTTCACCAGCCACCGTGGACGGCTCAAGGATCCTCAAGAGGTAATGGCTCTTGCTCATCTCGCCACTCTTATCTTTTTGTGAGGAAAAAATATTGTTTTCCCTCTTCTACTCTCCCTGGGCCCATTATTTGAATACCAAAATTATGGTTTGCCGGACCCCTCTAACGTGACACTTGTACAATGTGAACTCGCACTGTCACGCCTAACCTCCTTTCCTATGGGAAGGTATAACAAGAGGTCAAACCTTTACGCCAGAATCACGGACCCCAATGTCGACGCCACCGAAGGCCGGGCGAAAGTGACGCGGTAAAGGAAACTATTCAACTGCCCAAAAAGAAAAGAGAGCGACTCAAGAAAAACCTCTGGGACGCCACGCCTCACTCATCGGGCGGCTTGCAGGGCGTCAAGAAAAGGGTACGAAGCGCCTCAAAACCCTCGGTGGATTTAGGAAGGTTACGACGACCAAAGGCCATGCCTCGGGGCATCTTTTAGATATATATACACAAGCATTATCGTAGAGACGGTGTGAAGGTAGGATTCCTCGCTTATGAGACCATCGACACTCGGTCAACCCTCGGCCACAACAAAGGGATCCAAATGGAGAAGTGGGTATACTCTCATATGTCGGGAGTTTTAATTACGGGAATTTGACTTCCTCGCTTCCTCCTTCATCAAATGCCTGAGAGCCAATGATCGTGCTCCCTAGTCAATCGGGGCTCTTCGCATGGGCGACCCCCGATGATTTTCTCAAGTGGGCCGTTTTCAAGGAGTGGTGCCATCACGAACCTCGCTCAGCGTAATATTCAACGTGGCTCGCCATGGGGTATCACCGCTTCATTTTCACACTCGCTCTCAGGCGAGGAATATACTTTACCATGGGAAGCCTGGGAAAGCAAGTCCCAATCGGTGCCACAAGTTCTGGTTCCTCGTGAAGGATGCGTTCTCGGACGAGGTCCGTTCTTCTTTCTCCACCTTCTATACTACTTTGGAATATGAAGCCCATCCATACTACTTTGGAATATGAAGAGTCCCCTAAACTTGCCGAGGGGTCAAGTCGGAGGGAGGGGTTTCGAGACCTCGCAATGGACATTTTTTTCCGATCCGGACGCCCTTATCGGTGTTGGCCGTCGGGCGGCCGACAACTTTTCCGATATGGACTTAGGCATTCCCTTATTTTTGTAAGTTTATTATTCCCTATTTCATTCTCGAGTTCTTGCGTCTCATTCTTTCCTTTTGTTTATTTTCACTAACGACCCTCTTGAAGGCGAAGGAGGGGAAAGCCGCTGCCTCACCAAGTTGAGTTACTCAGACGCGTTATCTCGGGAATCGGCTTCTCAAATGACGCTGCCCCAGAGGTAATTCTTCCTGGGTGCTCCCCCCGCCATACCGGCTAGTAAAACCAAGGAACCTCCAAAGGTCCTCCCAAGAGGCATCTTCGCCTTCTTCCTATGCCCACGCCCGGCCGACTGTGTGAGGAATGTTTCGAGGTACTTTCCCCAGCCTTCTCCTCTCGAGAAGTTCCTTCATCCCCCCGACCGCTTACCGAAGTCTCGCCTTGAACGTGACCTGGTGAACCTTGAGTATCCGAGGGGCGTGCCTCATGGGCTAACCAAGAGAGGGGTTTCGAAAACAACCATCCTTTCTTCATAGATCTGCCATAGACCCTCCCTTCGGGTTTGCAGATTACCCAAGATATTGTAGCTAAAGCAACCACTTACCTCGCGGCCGAGATGTTAAAGAATTGTATGTTGAGGCTTCAGTCTTGGGGGTGCTCGGGACACCGCCCTCGAGTCTTTTTTATCGTTTCTCCTACCATTGCAGCTTAAGGTATTTATTAAACTTTCCTTCGTTTTCAAGTCTTCTGCCTCACTCCTTTTCTTCCGCCTAGGCGGTCGAAGAACTTATGCCTTGTCTCCTGGGCTTGAGCCACCTCTTTCCAAACGCGATGATGAAGTGACCAAGAAGGTAGCCCTCGCCTCCACGTAAAAGAAGAGAGACGGCTCTTCCGTAGGGAAAATCTTCTCGCGGATGCCGAGAGGCTTAAGTCTACAAGACCGAATTGGAGAGGTGGAAGAAGCATAGCCGAGGACTCTGAAGCGATCAAGACCATCGCTTCTATATTATCGAGGCCCAAAACATGTTGGAAAGGGATACTAAGTGACAAGTGTCAGCGATGGAACCTTATCAGCTACTGAGGCCCAGACGTGGTGTCCGCAGCGGCGAATAATGAAATAGTTGTTCCAGAAGTTCACTGAGTGAGAAGATCACAATTTTCTCATAAGGAGAGAATGGCCCTCCTTCGCTTCTTTTTTTTCCAAAAAGGTAGCGGAGGATCATTCGGCATTTCAACCCATTTTACTAACTTTGTCACACCAAGTGGTGATTTCATGGAGCAAATTTTTCAAGAGCTACCCAAGGAGGAGGAGCCTACTGAGAGCGAAGATACTTTTGAGAGTGACTCAAGCGATGAAGAGGGTGGTGATGAATCTTAGGTCCCTTAGATTTATATATATCTTTTTGTAATAGTTCCGCCCTTTTTTTGTAAATAAGGGCGTCATTGGCTTGTACAACTTTTGTAGTCTAATGGAGTAATACTATCTTGTCGCATATTATATATTTCTTTATTCTTTCAATTATCAATTCATTTATCAATACATTCGACATTTATCTGTCATTTCAAGCGAAAGTATGTGTAAAGTATGCTTAAACCATGTTTTATACTACTCGCGACGATCGTCATGACTTTATAGTTTTAAGGAATTTAGCTCTGGGAAATGCCCGATTTTGAATCCATTTTTTCGCTTGTGAAGGAAAGATTCGATTTAAGGATCCTTAACTGCCTCAAGTGATACGGTCCATCGACCGCCTATTTCTCACGCCCGAAGCTTAGTTTGAAATGACTTCGATAATTTGTAACTACTCTCGTTTAAAACAGGGAAGCCGATTTTATATTCGCTTGAATGTATTTTTTAGGTCTATTGACCTCGCTTAATCTTCTTTGTCAGTGCCAAGAGGGGTTTATGAGTTGTTCGACTATAGTGTTTTGGGGGCTTCAGGCCCCCCACTCTTCTCCGTTACGGGGCGGCGGTATCGTTTCTTGTTCTTAGTTTCAAGGAGATCATTGCCTTTCCTTTCCTATGCATAAGAGGACGCGCTATTTCCTCGCCCTAATCGACAAAGCTTAAGCCCTTGCAATAATGGAAAATAGTTAGAATGAACATTCATTATAGATTCAAATCATAGCATTCAAAATACAAAAGATTGGTCCCTCGACTTAATTTTGAAAATTGTCAAGGGACATGATCATTCTAGACATAATATTTTTTAAGATAAATTATGTGTCAAGTGTGATCGATTTCTTCCCCTGATAGCCCTCTAGCATGTAGGTTCCTGCCCAACTTTATTACCTGTAGGTCCTTCCCATTTGGGCCCGGCTTTGTCAAGTCCCATTACATTGAACATTCTCAAAGACTAAGTCGATGGAAAATTTATGGATATATGTGTATAAGAATATAAACCATAAATTCAGGATCTTAAAGTGCTTACTATATTATTCAAAAAAAAATACATAATTACAATATGTATAAATAGAAAATTTCTATATCAAGAAATAAGTAAATTCCACAAAAAACTATTACGCTTCAAATTCACAACGTGAATTTGACTTCCCTTCAACGCCCTTGTTGTAATATCAATTGTAAGACATCTCTAGTTGATCCACACCAGAGAGGTTGAATCAAGAACTGATGATGCTAAGAAACAAGCGTCAACAAAAACCTAAACCTCAAGAAAATTTGGAGAATTTCGCCAAAGTGAAGTGCTACTTTAGGGTTTTGAAAACTATTTTCTTATTATTTCCATGAAAACCCTAAAGCCTACTTCTTATATGCGCTAGTGCTAAAACAAACCGATAAAGAATCTGCTAAAGATTAGCTCGACTCGTTAACTCTATTAGTTCGCTAAGACACTAATGAGTTGAACTATTTAATTAGCTTAATTAAATAGTACGAGTCAATATCAATAATCTTTCAAGTTATTGATAAATACTAATTCATTCTAACCAATTAAATAACTATTTAATTGATTCTATTTGTTCAATCGATATTCTATATAAAATGTGAACCCTTCTAATCGAGAAATACATTTCTCAATTATACGCTTCTCTTTAATTTCATATATGAAATATAACTCAACGTCACTCAGATATGTGTGACCTTCTAGGCTCGATATTAGGTTGTATAATAATAATAATTGACCAATTACTATTATTATAACGATTAATTATAGCATCTAGCAATCGCCGCAAGTAACCCCTTAAATTATAAATGAACCTACACTAGTAATATACAATTACTAAGTTGAACACTAAGTTCGATAATCACATTTAACCTAACCTGTAAATGAATTGTTACACAATTATCGCGAATGGGTATAATAAATAATCAATTCTCATTGATTTCCAACAAGCTGCCTTTATTTTATCAGTTTATTTATCACTGCTGTGTGAATCACATCAAGCTCGCTTGTATTTTTGCATTTTGACGATGGCTCGTCTTTCGCTTCATCTCCAAATCTAGCGCTCCTCATCCTCATATTATTCTGGTCCTCCTTGTAATCTCATTTGTCTGTTCGGGGAGGCGTACTCCAAAGGTAACACCGCTTCGTGTCGTAGACTAAACCGAACGGGTGTTTCTATAAGATTGGAAGGTGTGGTTCGATAGGACCACAATACACGATCAAGTTCTTCATACCATTTCGCCTTTGATTCCAAAGAAGTTTTTCGGGGATTCCCAAGAAGATGGTTCTATCTATGACTTTAATCGACCATTTAATGAGGATAACATATCAGCAAATCGTGCTCACCCCTAATCTTTGGCACATTTATCGTATGATCATGCATCGAATCAAGGCCACATCGATACACGATTATCCTCGAAATTCCAAAACGGGTGATGATGTTCTTCCAAATGAACTCCTCTACGCCCTAGGCCCTCGTGTTTCCCATAGGCACAACCTCTACCCACTTACTGAAGTAGTCCACCGCTACTATTGCATCTTTGTATTTAACTGGTGGTTTCAAGAATTGTCCCGCTAAGTTAATAATTTACATAGCGAACGGACTGTATATAGAACTGATTCATTCTCCGCCACAAAGCTGACGAGGACCGCTTGCATCTTTTGACATAAGTCACATCTTTTCACATACTTGGCCGCATCATTCATCGGGCTGGGCTAAAAAATATCCACTGGGTGATCTTTGGTGGCTGTGGATCCGTCCCCCCCTACGTGGTGTTCAGAGATTTCTCCCTCGTGCACCTCGTAAAGGACTTGATCGATATTCCTTTTTGCTACACAAAATGTGAGACGTGTTTGGGACAAGGATCAAGCCAGATAGTTCCTCACGTATCATTTGTAACTTGTAACTTCGGCCCCTGACTTTACGGGCTTCATATCCATCATTTAGAAAATTTACCACAAGGATGAACTGCAAGGACTGGGCTTTTTCCAATCTTCCTCCTCTTCCATGACCCTCATAATCGCTATTTCCTCGTAGGCAGGGGCCTTTCTCATCTCTATCATCACGCGGGTTCTGCATTTCATCGTGGTGCTTAGGTATTCACAATGGGATAGATGCTGTTGGAAACTAATGAGAATCGATTCCCTTATTATGCCCGCTACACACCAGATCAATTCATTTACCCTGGGTTAAACGCGATTAATTAGCTTAGTGTTCACCTTAGTAATTGTATATTACTAGTTCGGGGTTCTCATGATAATTTAAGGGTTAGTGAGCGATTGCTAGATCTTTTACTATTAATCGCCATAATAATTGTAATTGGTCAATTATTATTATATACAACTTACTATTATCCGAAATAAGGTCACACATACGTTGACGTTGAATTATATTTCATAATACAAATTAACTACATTTGCTAAATTGAGAGTTGATTGTAATCAACGAATATTTCAATTGAATTTTACATTGATAATGTAAAATATGAATGGGATTTAACCCGACCAATTAATTAGTCAATTGAATTAATTGATAGTTAGTTGAGCTTGTTAGTAACTTGTTAGTTACTATTAACAACTTGTTAGCGTTGATTCTACTTTAACTTTTAATTAAATTTAATCTTACTTGGGCCATTAACTATTCTAAGTAGGCTTTTGTGTTTAATAATAATATATTAAACCTAATCATTACTCTAATGATTTATGAATATGATTAGTCTTATCATTTTTGGAATGAAATTTTTTTCTACCATTTTCAAAGGCTGTAAGCCTTCTCAAGAAATGAAAGAAATTTTTCTATTTTATCATCCACCCAATCCTTTTGTTCTAGTGCTACCAAGTGTGGGGATTCAACCTCTCCCGGTGTGCAATCACTGTAGGCACTACATTTGGAAGTGCTGGGGCCAATGGAATCATGAGGCTTCGCGGAAAGACGGAGATTGACTTCCGCTAGTACCCCGTAAGTACTCCTTATCTATAGTCAATATGATTTTAGATTAATTTATATCATTTGAGGATCCGGGATGTATGAATTTGATGTTTATCACAAATGAAATTCATACTAGATTCTAACATATTCGTGAGCCTAACTAAGTTTGATATATTTTATCTAATTTGATTGCGTGTCGTATTATAATGTTAGTTAATTTGATTACTTTAAGATTTATATTCAATGATGAATATATATTGCGAAAATCAACCCATTTTTATATATGTTTCTATTGCTGGAATCATCATTTCATGAATTGATTTTTGGATGATTTGATGTTTATTTAATTGTTTCATGAATTGAAAGGGATTAAAAATTGATTAATTTGCATTTTTAATTTGAGGTAGAATTATTTTCAATTTTACAGTGAGGTTTAGAAATTTCATAAAATTACGAAATTAAATCTGTGTGTTCTTGACCCTTTGAGGTTCATGTCAGATTTTTTCCAGAATTTTGAATTTGTTAAGTACTCCAAAAATTTGTTGAATTTCTGGATTGTTTTGGGTTTAATCGAAAAACTAGAAGTGTTTTTGATAAACTTTCACTTGGACGTGTTCAATAATGATATTGTTGATGTTCAGGAAAATTCCAGAATTTTTGGAATTTTTAGAGCCTCCAAATCATTTTTACAAAAGTTTCGCAATTAACTGAAAAATTGAAAACTCCGAATGAATTACCAAAATCGTCGCCGAACTCGCGACCTCCTCCCGTATGCCAAAAATGTAAATTGCACGCTCCGGACACAGCGTGATGAGCCCATCGACCGTGACTACGCACCGCCGGCGCGTGCCTGGCCGTGGGGTGTACAACTTACGAAAAAAACTAATTTAAATTTTCGGCCTATGCGGGACCCGGGATATTTAAATAATCTCGATGATATTATCAGAAAAATTTTAGTCAATTACATTTATAATTTAGTAGTTTTTGCCATGGAATATTTTATCTTTTGGAACGTTCGTGGAGATTTAAGTACGATAAATGAGAAATTAACCGAAACCGGAATCTGACTCAGTTTTTAAATATCTAGTCACGCTTATCTTTTTCATGCTTTGTCAAATATTCACCCTCCCCTTAAAATATTTCTATTTTCCATTTCTTCGATTGTCGCCAAACTCAAGAGATCGGTCAGGAGAATATTATTTCCCATCATTCTTCTTCGAAGTTAAGGTAAGTAAATTTCCAAGTCTTTCGAGATATTTTGGGTTTTATTATAGTTGACTTTAGTTGACTTTCCATAATTGAATTTTATGACAAATCTTGGTTGGTTATGGTGGTTCTGCGGACGATATGAGTGATGAATTCGTGATTTGTAGATCGCTTCGGTGACGTACGGGTTTGTGCTGACTTTTAGTTTTCGCCGACTTTTTATGGATATTTTTATAGACTTTAAATATGTGGAGGTTATATTGGGACCTTATTATAGTTCTTATGATGTTAAATTGGTGATTTAAAAGTGATTAAAGGTGTTATGTCAGCAAATTCCAAGTTGAGTTGTAATTGATATTTCGGAGTATAGATTGTTAATTGTGGACTTGATGACAATAGTTAGAATAACTTATAAGTCGATTTTGTAAATGAAAGTGATAAGATGGAATTTAGCGGGAATCGAATAATAGGTCCGACTGGATTATAATTGATAGTTTATCCCATTATGTTAGACCGTTTAGAGATAGTTCTAAGAGTCAAGTTATGTGATTCTAACTGCATAAGAGTAGGTCTTGATTATACTTTCTCGGTGTCATGAAGCGTTGATCGTGTAGCGGCAAAGCATTTTGATTGCTTTTCATGGGTTGTTTTGGCAAAGAAATACAGGAAGTAGTACTTATCTCACGGGTGTTACTTCACGCATTCATTTTAAATCAGGTGAACATGTTATCAGTGATATGATTATGTGAGAAACGATATACATGTTATTAAGGATATGATTATGTGAGATTGATATACATGTCATTGTGTTATGATTACGTGAGAATGATATACATGTAATTGTTATATGATTATGTGATTATATTCTGCAAGGCCAAGATTGCTTGGAGGTGGGCAATAGTCGAACTCCCAACTTATATTGATTTCGAAATTTCAGACTTACGATTTCGTATCTTGTTGGCGATTGTGTTTGACTTAATAATAAGTAGATGTTTTAGCTCGTGTGCTTGGATATTGCCTGGGAGCAGTAGTAATGGGTTATCGAGAGGTGACGGTTAGAGTTATCTATGACTGAGGCTATTATGAGTTAGGGGAAGCAATTCCTATAGTCAGATTACTGTGATTAAAGTAATTCTTCCTTGGCAGGATATGACGCCATTGGCCCTATATACTACGGTATCACAGGCGGCTTGGCCTTATACTGTATAAAGAGCGTATGACTCTCTTTGATCGCTTTGTTAAAGCGACGTTTCAAGGTGGGCTCCTATACTACGGTATAGCGGTTTGGCCTCTACTGCATAAGAGCTGCATGAAGCTTTTGATCACTTTGTCAAGCAGGTATTGTCGACGTGGGTCTCATACTCACGGTATAGTTGCCAAGGTGTGCCTTATACTTAGTGTATAAGAGCGGTGTGTTTTATACTTAGTGTATAAGTATTGCAGGTTTTATACTTAGTGTATAAGAGCGGCACATTTTGTACTTAGTGTATGAGCGACGTGGCTCATACTTTGTGTATAAGGGCGTGCCTTATACTTTGTGTATATAAAGGCGTGTGTGCCTTATACTTTGTGTATAAGCTGCGTTTTGGCCTTTTATATCGCGGTATAAGTGCGAGGTGATTATTGATTAGTCCATTCCCGCAGTAGATTTTGACTGAAAGATACGCGCATTGGGAGCATTGTGATACGCGATACGGTAGATGTGAGGTTCAATACTCAGAGTTTTAGTCATTGTCGAGTCTATTGATTTCTTTTCCTCAAATTGTGTGCTTGCCGAACTCTATTATATCTTCATGTATTATGTCCGAGATTTCCCGCGACTATGTTGTATGACCTTTTTGTGTAGTCCCGGGATATATGTATTTTATTCATATTTGACTATTATACTATCGATTGACTCGTCTGCATGGTAAGTTCACCCCGTGTTGTTTCCTCACTAAGCCTCGCGGCTTACACCCTTTCGCATTGGGCGGCATTTCATTTGTGCTGCCGACAGACGTCGGGCTTGACAAGAGGTTGTTCGAGAGTTTTGTTCCGAGTGGCTAGGAGTATCAAGGCAGAGGATCCTCATACCGATTTTGATGTGTCACAACTGCTTTGATTGTTGTATTTTTCCTTTGAAACTTTTAGCCTTGCGTCGCTGCCATTTTGAATCTCGTGATACAAAGACGTGATTATCTCGTCAGAAGCCTTGCCGCATTACTATATTTTGGGATATGTTGCAGTATATATGGGTTTGTCGCTTCGATATCAAATTGATGGGTTATAAATTTAAAAACCGCTTTTGATTTGGGAAACTTAATTGTGATCACAATTTTGGATGAAACGAATTGTGTTTTAAACCGAGTCGCCCATCGCTCAGCGACTCGTGTTCGATTTAATGACTCTCACTCAGGCGGCCGAATTCGGGCGGTCGTTATTGTTGGTGGCCGGAGGTCAAGCGGTTATGGTCATGAAGTTCGTGGCTGTCCGCTTTTAGAAAACCCTAAATGGTTTATGTAATTATTTTGGTTTTAAAATCTCTATTGGTAATTATTAATTTCGTTTTAAATATTAAATCATAATTTTGTCATTAAGATAATTGAATATATATCTTGAATGACATTAAATTTCAATGGTATTTCCTTTCTAATTATTTTCATTAATTGATAAATTTTTGAAAATATATTTCATGGTGACTTTTGGGAATTTTAATTTTGGAGTTAATTACTTGTAAGTAATTGTTCCATGATGATGGCCGATAATTATCAGAAGAATACTAATCATGTGGGAATATTAAATTAAAATTTACATTAATTGATAATTAATTGTAAAGTAATGGGTACTAATTAGTCAATTATGAACACATTTAACTTACTTCTCTCATTTAATATATATGACATTAAGTGCATTTATATGTTGAATATTTTGCCCATATATATCATATGGAAACGGAAAGGAGGTATTTGTATATTTAATCTACTTTTAATTATTATTTTACACAGACGGAATGTCAGAACCTAATCTGAGTCGTATTTCTTTTATTCTTGTATTCATTTACCCACAAGCCCGCGTGTCGTCTAGTTAACAGTAGTAGTATGTACCGCCGCGGTGGCATCAAGATAGCATATCCACAAAGACGGCACTGGAGAACTTGTAAGTTTCCAAGGAGTCAAGAATACAAGACTCAGACTTGTTAAGGCCAATAGGACTTATGTTGGGGTACTCACTAGTTAAGCGATTTAATAGGTGCTAGGGTCATATCTATATCTTCCTAAATGCGTGTTATTTATTTATTTTTCAAGTGTTGCATGTTGCTGAATATGTGCTATCTATGCATGGTTAAATAAAGTTAAATAACATTAATCCACCAATTAAAATTCTAAGTAAATATCAAGCCAATTTTAAAGTCAGGAAATCGGTTCCATTATCCGGACACCGCCACGGCAAAGTTACGCTTTGCACTTGTGATACGACACGGATCGCGTCATGGATTTGACAACGTCAAGGGCTTCGATGATCATTCATAATAACCGTTTGTCTAGATACAAAAGTCGGTAGCATCTTGAATAGTATAACGACACAAGAAATATTAGCTTATATAATTGGCTGATAACCTACTATTATAACCGGATTCAAATGTCAGAAATTGCTGTCAGCTTGATTTAAGTATAGTAGATCTTGATACCTTGTACATTTTATAGATTTGAAGTACGGTATTAGACATTTACAATTCATTTTGTAAATGTATTATCGTTTTGAACTACATTGTTTATTTTAAGTCAGATATTTCCTATTATGTTTATTAAGTTTACCTATTTTATTTTACCATTCATTGGGCAAACTAAATGCATGACTTTATAATGTGAAATAAAATAAGTTAAGGAGATATCCGAACGACTTGTTGATACAAAGTGTTACAACGCCGATCTTCTTCAACTATCAGAATCGGGTTGTATGCTAATAGAGATAAAACTTTTAAATACCACAAACATTTAAGACTTGATTCAATCATGTTGATACGCTGCATGAACTTTGGTTCAAGGAACAAAGTCACAATATGTTTATCAAGGGTAATTAATTTTTGATTCAATCAAAGGTGATGCTATTTAAGACCAATATGTCATATTATCTCTTAGCCACCTCAAACAAATCTAAAATGATAAATAGTTTGATCTCTTTTATACTGGATTGAGAAAACTATCAATGATCTTGAATGTTGTGTATCTACATTTCGTAGATGTGTGGGATGGGTATTTAAGTTTTTAATGATGAATATGGTTCATGAATTTGAGGGAAAAACAAAGCTTAGCGGTACGTAACCAAATAAGCAAAGTTATCTATTCGCTCTCAATACTTGCTTGAGTAAACATGGAACTATGTTGAAGTTAATGATTCGCCCATTATTTCGAACTTCAAAGCAAAGAAGAAGGATTTTAAGTAACAATTAGGAATTGTTATAGATTTGATTAAATCTCATATCTCAACAATTTTGTTGTCAAAGCAGAATGTTCAAGCTCTGGGCTATCACTGCTGAGAACACTAGTTTTGACTCACATGATTTAATCATGGATAGAGCCATATAACGATAAATGGAAGACAAGACAAAGAAAGTTATCGAAGCTATTATGTAGAATGATAAAGCGACTACATTATAAGAGCACACTGCTTTTTAAATCCTCCTACTAAGATGGTCAGGACTTCAAACCACTTTCTGCACTTGTAAGAAGAGAAAAGAGTGTCTATTTGATCCACCTGCCCACATCAAAAGTGATTCCATTGCTGAACATTACTCTACTCTTCTTTAAAAGGGAAGCCTGAACAAACGATTGAATAACACATATGGATAATGACCGAACGAGACTTGAGTATAATCTTTGAAAAAGATGAAACTTAAGTCAACCTCTACTAGACTTAGCGGGAGTGTTCACTAGTCTAAATTGCTTGTATATGTTTACATACAAGTTAATTGTTATAGAACAAGACTTGAGTATAATCTTTGAAAAAAGATGAAGTAAGTCGATCACTCTAGTGGAGGTTCGTTTAGTCTAATTAAGCTTGTATGTTTACATGCTAATTGAAGATTGAAGTCATTGAATGACAAGCATCGTAGTCGATAAGGGAAATGAAAGGACCATATGAATACTAATGTCTTCGAGTCAAGTATCATCGATATAAGTAGTATATCCCAAGAATGAGACATTATTCTAAAACGCATTTGTTAAGATATTTAATTGAGGAATTGTGTTTAATGAAGTTAAAAACACAAATGGACGAGATCTTTCACTCTCATATGCCAAGATAGTTTCATTCTAACCTTAATGGCTCAATTAGTTGGAGTTTCTATACAAGTAAGGATCAGGTTTTAACGTGGCCGAGACACAAAGAATGAAATAATTTCACATATTATCAAGTACACCTACCTTTAAATTAATTTATTCATATTCAACCGTGAGACAACTCAAGAGCTAAGTGCTTGATAAACAAACTTTGAAACGCCTCGCATAGGATAAGTTAGTATTATGTCAATGTAGTATTACAATTTAACTCATCCAAAGTTGATATTAAGTCATTTTGTACATAACCGAAGGAAGTCGGTATTTATTTCCCATCCACTATAAAAGGTAATTCTATTGTACATATGTAGCTCCTATTATGAAGTACAAATAGTGGAAATAAATATGTGACTTTGAACGCATTCAAGGGGTTCAGAGGAGATACCAAACCAAAGATTAGAACCCTTCGTTATATCAAGAGCATTCACTCTGATGACAAGCAAAATGCGTTGATACAAACACACATGAATAATAACATATCTAATGACTTGAGTATTTAAGTGAAATAAGACATAATACACGGGTCGAAAGTATAAAGCCTCATTTTTTATCTTCTGATGGCGATTCATCGAGGCGGCCTATACTATATTACTTTCCGTGAATCATCGGCACAAATGTATTTCTCATTAAATGAGCAATCACCATGAATGAGCTGCTTTTAATCACATTTGGTCAGAAACCAAGACAAACATATTCATTGATTGACTATGCTCATGTTTATTTCAAACTTTCTATTGCTATTCTACAAGTTGTAACATGCGGGTATAAGCAAGTTATCAAAGAATGTTCCTAAGTAATGATCGCTGATGACGGATACTTGACATCGTTGTTGAACCTCGACACATCTCAAGCGAGTAAAAAGAAAGTTTCTATACTACTAGAATCTAAAGTTGTAAACTTAAGATCGAGTATAACGAGTTATATTCCCTCACTTCATACTTTGATGAAATCAATAAGAATCAAGAGCGATGAAGAACCTTGAGTTCTTTAAAGGTTAGTGGGAGCGTGAATCTATTAAATAAAGTTTTATACACTAATGTCAAGAAATCTTCCCTACAACCCATGGTATATTAGATTCTGTACATTTAAGTGAAGCCTGCATATATATGACACATGTTAACATCACATTATATATATGTAGTCAGATGATTACTTGCTTCTGTTAAGTTTAAGATGTCATAAAGCTCGAGGTGATTGAAATCTATAATAGATTAAATTCCTATAAATAGACGTACTTTTATTATGCGCAACTCTTCATTAGAGGTCTAACTTCAATTAGTCACATTAACGAGTTGGTTGAAGTCTATTACATAGTAATGTGATTCAACCGATGTCACATTACATCATGTGTTGTTTACCACAACTATGAGACGAAAGCATGATTCCCCGTGATTGGAATCGTAGTTTTACTAAAGGTAATTCACGGGATTCGAATACGCTGGTAGTAACTTTATAATAGGAACATAGTTACAATGGAATGGATCAGCTTGTTGATCTCTACTTGTAACCTAATGTGATAGTAGCATTATGGACAGCTTGTAAACATATGAAAAGCTATTAGGCAAGAATTTTCATATTAGACTGAGTCTAGTATGCCTGTGAGTAAAACTAAAGGAAACTCAACTCGTGATTACAACTGACCAATTAATCCGCTTTTATTGGTAATGTCATAAAAACAATATGCATTTAATAAGACATGTGTTTAACACACTGAAGCCAAGGCCAGAAACCTACCCGATTGAACCCCGAGAAATGGTGGTTGAAACTCATTTTGATCATAGTCATGCATGACTATGCGTCGATAATCTTAGTCATCAATGATTCCTTGGTCGGTGACTGTGTCAATGAATGTAAAGACTGCCAGTTAGTATTGCAGCGATGTGATTGTAATCACTATCCTCTTGCTTTACATATCATGAAATGATCTAAGTCATGCAAACTTAGAGGTTCCATGTATGGATTTAAGCATGTATCTCGGAGTCAGATCCTTCTCGTGATTCAAACTTCGCAATACGCTTTAACAGCTGATGGTGAACCTGAACGGCAAAGTTCAAGTGGGGAGCTACCTATTCACTGAATAAGTTATAATTGATTAAAACAAAAGTTCCTTTGTGTTTTAATCGATTATTGACTTAAACTACATGAATGCATCTATCTGTATATAGTTACCCATTATTTATTTCATGAAATATATAATATACATGTATCAGATCCTCGATTTAGTGAAAAGTTAAACTCTAGGTTAGTCTGTTTAGAGGGAACATGAATCTGTTGGATTACACCTCTTCAAGCCTAGAAACATAGGATAGCCAAAGGCCTGGGTCGATGTCGATAGTTAGGTGACAAGCATTATACGACTAACATGGCGTTTGATTTGGTGATCAAGATCGATCACGCACCGGGCAGGACTAGATCACCTGCGGCCGGCCGGTCCGCGACTGGGAGTCGTACGACCGAAACGACCCATAGAAGATATGTATATCCGTGTCCTATGATACTTGTTTAGAATTTTAGGTTCGACAATTCTTATCTACTATATATAACTATCCTGTGTTATAAGAGCTCAGACTTTGACTATGACCAAACGCCCGCCTTTGCCGGGATTATAACCGCATATGTCAATACACAAACAGTATAACGATAGATGTTGACATATTGGGAGGGATTTATCCGTCCTTGATATACAAGGAAGATCTCATGCCTCTCACACAGTTGGTACTGATTGGGTTTATGGGACGCCATAAATGCTTATTCAGCCTATACTCGAAAGTAAAGAAAGTTAGGTGTTTTACACACTTCTTATGGTTAGCCTACTACTAGAGATCATGTGGATAAAGGAATTGTAAAGTAACTGCCTGCTGCAAAGTGAGTCAGTTTCTTGGAATCAATGAATTTGATTCCTTTATTACTTCTCCACATGTATAATTGTGTATCAATTCATTAATGGATGTTAAACGCGACACGGAGCCCATTGCTCACCTTAGTAATTGTATATTACTAGTTTGGGTTCCTTTCATGAAAATTAAGGGGTTATGAGCTATTGCTAGATCTTACTCATTAATCGTCATATTAATAAGAATTTGGCCAATTATTATTATACAACTTACTATTATCCTGTTCTCAAGGCCACACATACAAGGATCGTTTGAATTATATTTCATATGAAATTAAACTACATTTGTTAAATTGAGAGTTGATTGTAATCAATCTAATATTCTCAATTGGAATGTTACATTGATAATGTAAAATATGAATGGGATGAACCCGACTAATTAATTAGTCAATTGAATTAATTCGATAGTTAGTTGAGCTTGTTAGTAACTTGTTAGTTGCTATTAACAACTTGTTAGTATTTGATTTTACTTAACGGTTTAATTAAATTTAACGGGCTGGCTCATTAACTATTCGGTTGGGCTTTAGGTTTAATAATAATATATTAACCTAATCATTAACCTAATTTATTTATGAATACGATTAGTCTTATTATTTTTGGAATGAAAAATGTTTCACCATTTCAAAGGGGGCCGTAGTTTCTCTCAAGAAATGAAAAGAAAATTTTCATTTTATCATCCGATCTAATCCTTGTTTGGAAGGAAGACAAGCCAGGATCTAACCTCTCCCGCGGTAACCGACTGAGGCACTACATTTGAAGTTGCTAAATAATGGAATTCAAACGAGGGCTTCGTGAAAGATTTGGAGATTGACTACCGCATCTCCGTAAGTACTCTCGTATTCATATGTTTATGTGATGTTTAGATTAATTTTATATCATTTTGAGGATCCGGGATGTATGAATTTGGTGTTTATCACAATTAAAATTCATACTAGATTCTAACAAGATGGTCAAAGATGTTCATTCCCTGGGTGTGAGGAATGCCTAAAGATCACATATTCGAACTCAGGTCAATCGGAGGGCTTTCTGCGTGATATTACTTAGGATATCATTCTTGACTCCACGGTCCCCTCGCACCTGCTCTATGACTAGTTTTGAATCCCCTCGAACTTTCAAGTAGTTGATATCCAAGGCTTTGGCCATTTACAACCCAGCCACCATCGCCTCATATTCCGCCTCATTGTTTTTGCTTGTTAAATCAAGAATACTCGAATTGTGCCCTGCCGACTCCTCAATCAGAATTCGCCCACCCTTTGTCATTGCTTGCCTGTCGACATACATTATCCACTTTGGAGCTTCTTCAAGTGCCTTTTCCTGGCTTGGAGCTTTAGAGGTTGACCAAGCGTTACTTTCCATGATGAAATCGCTGTAATCCTTGGGCTTTTATGGTTTTTGGCGTAAGGAGCATAGTTGATTTCAAACTCACTTAGTCTCGACGTTCTATGCGGTGAGCTCTGCATCGCGCTGGTCGGATATGAAACATTTTAGGGGTTGATCCGTCATCACTTTGATAGGATGGGCTTCAAAGTAGGCTTTCAACTTCCTCGCCGACATGACAAGGGCGAGGACAAACTTATCAATGAGCGGATAGTTTTCCTCAAGTCCCTGGAGAACGTGACTAACATAATATATACGCTCGACCTCCTTGCTCCTCTCAGAAAGACACTATCGACAACACCCTTTGATACTCGCGAGGCATAAACCGAAGCTTGAACTCAAATATTGCTTCAACTCTTCGAATGCCACGTCGCATTGAGAATCCCAAATGAATTTCTTGAAGCTTGATGAGTTTCTTGAAAATGGAAGATTTCGGTCGCCTGATTTGGAAATGAAGCGGCTTAATGCGGCCAACCTACCGGTCAGCTTTTGAACGTCTTTATACGATCTGGGAGGTTCCATCGACAGAAGTGCCTCGATTTTGTCGGGTTTGGTTCTATCCCTCGCTCACTTATCACGAATCCAAGGAACTTTCCCGATGTTACCTCAAACGAGCACTTCTCTCGGTTGATGCAAAGCCTACATTCCTTCAACCTCCCTAGTGATTCTTCCAAATTTCTTAGATGGTCCCCTCGTTTCTTGCTTTTGACAAGCATGTCATCCACATATATCTCCATGTTCTTCCCAATTTGATCTTTGAATATAGTGTTCATCATTCTTTGATAGGTAACCCTGGTATTATTCAAGCCGAACGGCATGACTCTCCAACAGCATGTCATACTCCTCATATGAAAGTCAAGCTTCTCCTGTGTGGTTTACATTCAAGAGGATTTGATGGTACCCCCTAGATGCATCGAGGAAGTCAAAGATTTCATGTCCAGCACTTTCGTCGACCAGCCTTCCTAGACATGGTAAGGGGTAATAATCCTTCGATCATTAGCGTATTTCCGAGGAGATGGTTCCATGTAGCTCCGAGGGGATCCCCTTTGGTCACTCTTCACAAACTCACGAATCAATTTTAATCAACTTCAATCACAAGAGTCGGGCAATCATCGGTGCGCGACGCTATGGTCCTCGTGTATTCACAATATTTTTTAAGGTCTCTACTGCGAGAGTATTTTAATTCTATGTGGCCTCGAATGTCTCTTATCTTCTATTTGGGCATAGATTCTTCCCACCGGGACTTTGAGCGGAGTATAATGAGTGTCGATTGGGTCCGATATCTTCGGGACCTCGCGGTCATCTCGCTGAGCGGACCTCGGGGCGCCTTTAAGCAGACGAGTTATCTTTGCTTCTACAATCTATCCCACACTCTTCCTTTCTTGGAAGACCCCTTTCGCCACTCATTAATGGGTTTCTTCCACCTAGCTCTTGCATCGGCCATTTTTTCAAACAACAACTTCACTTCTTCCAATTTGATGTATTGGATGACCAACTTTGACAACTCATATTTGTCGCCGCGGCTCTAATATTTAACTTTTCCTTAGCCTGCATTCTCAATCCGTGGAAGAATAAGATCATCGTCACCTTTTCGTTGGTTGTCGTACGTTGGTAGCTACTTCTTCAAACCGAGTAGCATAACTTCAAAGTCTCTCGCTTTTGTCAGATTTCCATTAAGGTTCTTTTCGTTAAAGATCAATGACGATCGACTCTCCAAATTTGTCCATGAATAAATCCAATTTCATCCCCGCCAACAAATTTATGAATGGGTGGCAATTTATGAAACAATTAGCCATTCGACAGTCGCTAGGGAATGCTTCTCACGCATACTACTGCCATTGGCCCAAAAGGAGAGTTTGGAATCGAAGGACTTGAGGTGATTGTTGGGATCGCCGATTCCACTGAACGTTTTGAATTTAGGCATTCTGAATCCCCTAGGCATCTCTACATGCCTTAGCCTGCCTCGGTATCGGTAGCAAAGTGCTAGTGCTTCACTCAGCCTGACTCAGGTGATGTCTTTTGCTATGGTTTCAAATTTCATCGACTTGTTTCTCGCAGAAGTCAAGATTACCACCGCCCCTACATCACGCCCGTCAAGGACCGTGGCATATAGATCTTTGTCTGCCGTGTATCTCCCCTCGGTGACCTTTGATGTGATTATCGCGATAGCGAGAGATGGATTGACCCGTCACCTTGCCTTTTTGCACCGGTCGGGTTTTCTTTCATCGGCGTTACCTGCTTTCAAGTTTTCATGAGCGCCCGCCAGGGTTTCGGAATCTTGGGATCGTTGTCCCTACTTTCTCGACTCGATCGCCTCCAATGTTCATTATCCCCGGATGCTTCTCTTGATATCTTTTCTCTGGGATTTCGCCGACACATCCCCCATGAATCATTCATCGATAACATCTACATTCTCTTTGATCTCCCCGTCATCTCTCCTATTTCTCCTGGTGTAGGAAATTTCATTTTGAGATGCAAAAGAGAGATGATTGCTTGCAAAGCAATAAGTAAAGGTCTTCCAATTAGGTCGTTATAAGACGTGGGTCAAGATGTCCACGGCTGCAAAAGATGCTCGTGACGGCTACTATTCACGGTAGGCATTCCCTACAATAACATCTAACTCAGCTATTCCCACGGGACAATAGAATGCCTCGTGAAGCCGGTCAGTGGAGTCGCGACCGGCTTTGGATGCTTTCTAGCAAGGCCCAACTTGTCATATGCTCGTAAGTATAAGATGTCACAGAGCTTCCTCAGACAACCAGCATCCTCACACAACGGTTAGATACGATAAAAGCTAATCACCAAAGGATCATCAGCGAGGTAGTTCCAATCCCTCAGAAGCCTCTATATTAGGGAGAAGTTTATTTCCTCCGCACTGCTGGGTGCCAACGGGGAACCTGTAGACAGCTTCTTCAAGCATATTTTCTTTCTTAAGGCTGAGGTATCTCCTCCGCCCGCTATCCCTCCGCGTAGACGGTATCCATTCTCCCCTGTCAACCGCGTTGGAACGATAATTTCTTCGATCATTAGCTTATTTTTCGAGGAAATGTTTCAATCCACTGATAGGGATTTTAGCGAGGGGCCCTACTGGGACCCGGCTTTTCCTCTCACACCATCCTCGAAGGGATTATTTTGCATGACGGGTAAGAAAAATGAGACTTTTAGGTATATCATTAAATGAGTTTTTAATGGGTATTCTTTTTATCCTCTTAAACATAAATTGCATTTATATACTATTTTGATATCAAAATGGAACATAAGAAGTTGAAATATTAGCATGGAGTATTTAAAAAGATAAAGCTCAAGTATAAATGACTCCACCTTGTTCTTTGGCCCATTCACATAATAAATTGATGGCAGTCTGTCAGAATTGAAGCATTACAACTACCTATGGGTGCTAGTGTGGTAGAACAATCATATTTGGAGCAAATGATAGTCGGACAAATTTCCTTCTCAATTCTCTCATATTTATCCTTTTTCACTTAAAGAAAACATACTATGTAGTACATAGTATTAAAATACATTGTTTCAATCTCTGAAGAATTTCTCGACTAGAAGGGATAAATGTGATAAGAAGAACCTTACCCCATATTATAACATGTGTTAGAATCTTGGCTTGAACTCATTTCTTCTACCATCGCCTCTGCTTTGTCCTTGTTCCTCTTATGTTAGCCTATATACGATAGTATATAGGTTTATTTTCTGTACCAAATAGCTTGAAGTTTTGTAAGACTCTTAGTAGCATTACTTCAACTATTTCAGTCAAATATTGTAATCTGTTTCTTTCCCATTATAGTGAAATTTTCTGGTGGCTCTGCCCGTGGATTAGTCCTAACACATCGTTAGGGATACCACGTTAAATTTCTGGTGTTATTTACTTTCTTCTCAGATTTCTTTTACGTAATTTCGTATCCTAGTTTCAAGATCCTGCTATAACAAACTGCACGAGTTCGTATTTGTATCCGGCGAAGACGAGGGGCGTAAAGCTCAAAGAGATGTTTAATGGGAGAAATAGTTTCGGCTCATGCAAAAATCATGTAGGCATTATTGGCGAGAGGATCCTCGCCTCCTCTTATGAAGAATCCACCGCACTGCTCCGGAAACCGGGATTCCTTAGAGGAGAAGGCAATATCCAACGCTAAGCCAAGTGTCTCCTGAGGATTTAGACATACGAGTTTCGGCGAGAGATCACGGCTGATTGCTGGCTACTGAAATCAGATATGACTAGAAGCTTAACTAAATGTTGTTGCCGAACAACGCTCTGCTCAAATTTCGTGAGTGTGAAGGTACGGCCCTTAAAAGACCACTTAGATAAACTAAATACGTATATTACTTCGATTTGCGAATATCATGTTTATGTTCATGCATTTAGGACGCCGCTTTAATTCTGTTAGTTTCTTTACCGGCATCATATGAAAATTTTAAGGAATCTATGACTAATGGTAAAGACTATAACTCTAGAAGAAGTTAGAGCTGCTCTTCATAACAGGGAATTGAGACATAGTCAGAATGTTCTAGTTCGATACTCACCGTTAGGTTATTCGCCAATAGTAATCATGGATTTGTTGAGTGGAAAAAGAAGTTTCCTAAGAAACAATTCAAACGGGTCAAACTGGGGATGTCCATTACCGTAGCGAGAAGCGGACATTGGAAACCGATTGTCCTAAGAAGACGCAGGGGCAATTTAACGATCTCAGCATCAAGCATCGTCACGGTAGTAGTACAAAATCTGAGGAAGATATAGCATTAGTTGCTGATAGCCACACATTTTACACCGATGTGTGGATACTTGATTCTGGAGCATCTTATCATATTTGTCCTAAGAGGGAACGGGTTTTCTAATTTACGAGCAAAGTAGACGGCGGTAATATTTCATGGCCACGCCTGTCAGAAAGCAGTCAGGGATAGGCTCCGTAAAAAATTAGGACCTACGATGGTAAGTTCCGCACTTAGAAGATGTTAGATATGTTCCACCGATGACGAAGAACTGATTACCGAAATCGCTGTACGCAGCGGTCTCGCTTTTAAAGGTGGAGCTGATAAATGCCTGCTGCAGTGTTCCGAGGTGATTCTCGAAAGCAAAAGCAGATACGTTGTATTTTCTATAAGGTGCTACGCTTCTGGATTCTGCTACTGTTGCATCATCTGTTGTTGAAAATGATAATATGACTAAGTTGGTAAGATATTTGCGCTGTCACACGAGTATTTATTCTGCCAGGACACCTTCGTGTGCAAAAGTTGAAAGCATTTCGGGGTTTTAAGTAGCATCGTGTCTTTGGAAAATTACATCGCAAAGAAATTTCCGAAAGCGAAGTCATAGAAAAAAGGTACACCGGATTATCTACTCGATTGTCGGGGCTTCATTCAAGAGTTGAATCTTGGGAGGTCATGTATTTTGTATCGCTGACATGATTATTCGCGATGACTTGGGTCTTTATTATGAAGGCAAGTATGATGCTTTCAAGCACTTCAAGGATTGGAAGATTTTAGTGGAAAATCCAAACAGTGGAAGAGTTATCAAGCTGCCAAGCATCGAGCAACGGCATGGAATTTCGCTCGTCTCGAAGCTCATGAGTTTCAGAAGGCTGAAGTGGATCGCTAGGCATCATACGGTTGTACATACACCACAGTAACGCGTAGTAACTCTAATCAAACACTTCTGGAGAGAGCTCGTTGTATGCTCTCAAATGTTGGGTTGACGAGAATGTTTTGGGTCAAGCAACAACACAAATTTACTATCTCGATAAACCGTGGTCCTTACACATGTATTAATTTGAAAACTCCTATTGAATTATGGTCTGATAAGTCTCATGGATTATACATGATCGAGGAGTCTTGGCCGTGACCGCTTATTAATATGTGAATGAGGGTAAGTTAGAATCAAGGGCAAAAAGCATGGGTATATTTGTAGGCTGGTGGTGATGCAAAGCGAAGTGGTATAGAATTTGGTCATCTTCCAGAGATTTGTGTTATTCTTTGCGTAAATGTAATATTTGATAAGAATTCTATAGCTAGACCAACCACCACACCCATGGGCCCCGAAGCGTATGTGGTGTTTGGGAAGCTGTGGAGCACATAGATTCGGTGTTAATGGTGATGGTGAGTATTCTCTCTCACCGGCACCGAGGGAAGAAACATCGAAGTTCCATCCCCATTTAACATCACAATTTGGGTCTCGATCGCCCGAGAAGAGCAACCACGGGAGTACCCTTGAGGTACGGATAGTGAGGATATGTTGGCTTTTGCTGTGCTGCAGAGGAAGTTGATCCTCATGAGCCGCCACAGTAGAAGTCAGAATCGGTACTAGCCAAATTAACGGCTGTCACGGCGTACAGATGGAATCACTTCATAAGAATCAGACTTGGGAGTTGGCGAGAAGACCAGCAGGAAGAAAGATTGTTACTTGCAAGTGGATTTTCACAGTAGTTAAGAGTTGTCACCTGCATTTAGGTGTTAAATATAAAGCTAGAGTGGTTGCTAGAGGTTTCAAATAAAGTGGAAAGGAGTTGAATACAATGAGATTTTCTCACCGTAGCCCGACACACTTCATCGTGGTGCTTCTTGTCAGAAGTTGCACATCAGACTTTGAGCTCGAGCAGCCTAGGATGTCAAGACAACTTTCACATGGAGAGCTGGATGAAGAAATTTATATGACCTAGCTTTATGGTTTCAGAACTGAAAGTGAAGATTATGTTTGCGCATTGAAGAAATCTTGTATGGTTTAAAGCAGCCCGAGGTGGTACAAGAGATTTGATAGGCTACATGATAGAGATTAAGTATTCGAGGAGTCCATAAGTGACGCTTGTGTTTACTAAGCAACAAGGTTATTGGATGTTCCTTTATTTCACTTAGTCTTTATAGACGATATGCCGATAAAGGCTGAGAAGTCCGATATTCAAAGCGCGTAAGGGCCATTTAGCGCCGAAGTTTGAAATGGCGATTTGGGTGTCGTTAAGATTTTGGGAATGGAGATATTTATGATGTAGTTTCGAAAGCGTTTTTCTTATCTCGTAAATATGCCGAAGATTCTATCCAGATTGAAACCAATTGAGACTCCAAGTTCTACAAATGCTCGTTTGTTTGTTGCATTTGCACCTCAATCATCTGCTGAGAAAGTTTACATGGAACGCCGTATCTTTATACTAGTGCAACAGCTTGATGTACGCTATACTAGACCTCGATTCTGGGTACATGCCGTTAGTGTTGTCGTGAGGTTCATGGCTGACCCCGGAAAAGAACATTAACAGTCACAAGAGGATTTTTCGCTACCTCGTGAGGTACCCCTCCGAGTATCAGTCTTTGTTAGGTGGTAATAGTCATGGTTTAATTGGATACTCCGACTGACTCATGAGATGCAGACTGTAAGCATCTAGACCTGGTTATGTTTTTACCTCGTGGTTCTCATAAGTAGGTGGAGGGCTACGCTGCAATCCACGGTGACTTTGTCTACTATTAAGGCAGCATATGGCACTCCTACGTGCTGCTAAGGAGGGTATCTGGTTGAGAGGACTAGTTAGTGATCTGGGGCTACATCACGATCAGGCGGTGATATATTGTGACAGTTTGAGTGCAATATGTTTAACCAAGGATCAGGTTCATCATGATAGGACAAAGCACATTGATGTGCGATATCATTTTCTGAGAGGTGAAAAGAGGATTAAGGTAAACAAAGTGGGTACTGCAGATAACCCAGCTGATATGTTTACGGCTCGTTCTCAAGAGAGCAAGTTTCAAAGATTGTCGGACTTGTCAATATTCGAGTCGTTAGTCGCCTCGCCACAAGAACGCCCTGAAAGTAGAGCCACATCCTGCGCATCTTACCATCTGCTCTTCACTATCTCGAGCACATCCTGCACTTCCTGACACATCCTAGCGCGACTTTAAAGTTTTCATTTTTCTGATATTCATGGCGATTCAAGCTCAAAGCGAGATTGTTGTAATTTGGCTCAAACTCATTTCTCTTTCTACAACATCGCCTCTGTTTTTGTCCTTTGTTCCTCTTATGTTAGCCTATATATATACGATAGTATATAGGTTTATTTTCTGTACCAAATAGCTTGAAGTTTTGTAAGACTCTTAGTAGCATTACTTCAACTATTTCAGTCAAATATTGTAATCTGTTTCTTCCCCATTATAGTGAAATTTTCTGGTGGCTCTGCCCGTGGATTAGTCCTAACACATCGTTAGTGGATACCACGCACTCGTGTTATTTACTTTCTTCCTCAGATTTCCTTACGTAATTGCTTATCCATTTTCGCATCCGTTATAACATGAAATGATGAATCATAACAGGAAAACTGTTTTCTAATTAACCAAAAAGTAAAGTACAAATACTATTAACTATTTCACAACATACTATTTAAATAATTATACGATTCTCGTGAGGATTCTCTATCTCCTTTGTCTGCACAACATTGCAACTAGATTTACAAAATTATATATCATGCATTAAATGATTGGCATCATAACTAATTTAATGACGACATTACTTCTTGCAAAGCTCAATGAAAGACATGTTTAGTTTTTTAGACGCTAGCTGCAATATTATTATGCGCTTACCAAATCTTTGTGAATCGATCATCATCACTTTTTGATCAATGGCTAATATTGAATAGGGTATTTGTAGAATTTATTTTTTGCATTTAAAAAAAACTCCTCCTACAATTATAGCATGCACAATCTATACCCGGATTTGTTGCTTAATTTTACTCCAATCTGCCAGCTTAATTTTTTATTTTATTGTTTTTATTTTCCTTCCTTTTAGATTATAGTTTTATTTTTAGATGATTCATAATTCAATTTTTAAAACATTTAATATAGAATTTTACTCTAATTATTCATCATCATAGATTCAAACTCGACCAAATATATATGAGAAACTTATTCTTCACATCCAAAAAATGGCTAATGGTTCTATTGTTTATATAATGGAATGAAAACCAACACATATACACTTTATGGTATTTTGGGCTTTGACCGAATTCGGGATACTAATGAGCATGGTGAATATGCCAGACATGTGACCTAATAAGTAATATATGGGCATGCAACATAACAAATATGAAGAATTACTTTAAATGAAATACTGTAATCAATATATATGATTCAATTTCATGATATTCTTTATCAATAGCATGAAAAAATGTGAAACAAGATGATATAATAAGAATATAGCAGGTTAAGATATGTGTAAAAAATAATAAATCACAAACTAGAAGTATATGACTAGCATAAACATATATATACCGGCACATACTGGTATGTGGTATTTCATAACAAAATTGATACTACTCCATTGGGCAGAATACGCCAGATTACAGACTCCAAATGTCAATCATAGACTAAACGATGGTCTGTGTGGATGTCGCTCATCATCAACTCCCTTTATTTTCCTGCATTCGCACTTCATTGCCTTTCATCCACCTCTTTCGTGGCAATCTCTATACTAAACGGTCCACATGTTATTTATCCCGTTTGAACTTCCAATTGGGTTTAAATATGTACAAAAATATTAGTGTATAAACGAATCCAACCGCCCATGTCATGCGGGTGTAAATGTTAGTGTATTAACCTGAATCCAACTGCCACGTCACGTGGATCGAACTTTCTATGAAATATCACACTTAGTTCTTTCAAATGAACATTGATTTGAATACTGGTACCCTCCCTAATATTCAACCATCTACTAATCTACATATTGACACATCAATCTGAAATCCCACCATTGCTTTTTAACAGATATCGATCCTATGTCAAATCCCAACATCTTATATGCGCCGGTATCCTATTTCTAACAAAACTACAACATAATATTCCAAAGACAATAATTCAAAAACAACCAACAATATTCCAAAAAAATAATAATCTAAAAATGATTTAGTTTAAGCAACAATATTTCAAACACATAATATTCCATATTCCAAAAAAAAACTCAATCTTTACAATGTTTATCACACAAATTGGATTCAAAACTAAATTATTATTAATTCTATGAATTGGCTTCAGAACTACACTTTTTGAAACTATTTCTTACTATATCTGAACTCATGTTTAACTACTACAAATATTAAACAACATACAAAAATAATTAATTCTAACAAGACAATACTTTAATTCTAAAAAAATTCATTCAACATAGTATTATGAAACCAATTCAACATAGTATTATACAACTAATTCAACACAAATAGCGTAATTCTTATTAGGTAGCAAAAAGGAAATTAATTATTAAAAAAAAAAACATGTGAGTTTGGTTGTCTTTCATTTTGTCTTCAATTTTTTCAACTTCGTTTCATAAATACTTTTAACGGGTGATTTCTTTCCTCAAAGTATCTTCTAATTCTCCTTAATTTCATTTTTGCTATTTCTTACAAATTTTGTGAGTTTTGATGGCTTGTTTTGTGGGTTTGGAAAGGAAGAATTTGGATTAAATCATTCAATTTAAGAATATTTGTCCTACAAGAAAACTAATTACTGATTTGATGGGATTGAGAGAAATTGTTAATTGATTTTACGGAAACGAATCGATTTTGTTAAATCTAAATTGTGAGAATTAATTTTATATAATTTTAATTTTTATTTATTTAATTAAAATATCTATCAATAATTTCATCCAGAACATCATATTTACAATCATCAGAATCACGTAAGCATAAAAAGGATTGAGGGATTGTGCCGATATTTCGGTCCCTACAGTTTCAATCGTGTAAAGAACCAAAGCCTAAGATATAATTTAAAAAAATTCTTGATCTATGTAGCACCAGATGCGTGATATCTACCAATCACATTACTGTCACACTGAGAACAAAAAGAAGAAAAGAGGCAACAGAAAGGGCCAAGAAAAAGAGAAAAAAGCCAAATAAAAGGGGGACCAACTAGTTAGTACAATATAATTTTGGCTAATTAATCATTCGACTCTACTACGCTTTTATTTCGCCATTCCCCAAAACTATATTATTTTTCAAGGCTCTCACTTTCATATTTTTTATCTTTAAAGGGATGCCCCCTGTATTTTCATCTTTTCTCGACGCTCTCATTCGATTTTTCATATTTAAAATACATTTTTTCAGCTTAAAAATTTAAATGACTATTTTGTCCCTACACTACACTAAAGTATAGGAACTAAAGGATAGGGGACACATTTATAATATTTTACATAATTACAATGAAACTCCACCGCTTTCTTCTTTGACATACCCCACTTTCCCCCCTAAACTTTCCCTCCTAAACTTTCACAAACCACAATTCTTTTTTTTTCGACACACCCCACCGCATTCCCCTACCCCTTCCCTCCCCGAACTTTCCTCCGAATTTTCACCAATCCATTAAATTTTTCTTTGACACCCCACCCCTACCCCTGCCTCACCCCTCCCCCATAAGGTCTTTTTTCACTACCAACCACAAATTTTTTCTTGACACGCCCCCACCCTACTCCCCCATGAACTTTCATCTTTTGAATTAACCACCAATGTCAAAAGAAGCGAAATCTATGGTCATGTAAAGTTCTAGGAGAAAGTTAAAAAATTTGTGGTTAGTGGAAGTTCAAGTGGTAAAAATTTGGTGTGGAAAGTTCCAGACATGAGGCAGGGGCGCGGTGTGTTAAAGCACAATTGCTAATGCATGAAAAGCTCACTGTGAAATTCTAGGAGCTCGAGTGAGTAAGGCCAAGGCCAAAAAGAAAAAACTAGATTTTATCAGAATTACGTAAATATTTCAAATGTGTCACTTATACTTTGAAAGCGTGAAATATATGACAAAATAGCTTATTTAAGTTTCGAGCGAAAAAACGTATTCTAAATCGAAACGAAACGGCGATTTATAAAAAAGATTGAAAGATAGCGACATCCCCTAAAAAGAACAAGTATAGGAAACAAGCCTGAAAAAATCGAATGATAAAAAAATTTTACATACTAAGGGTCCCCACCACGTTGTTTACTATAATTAGGCGAGATGAAGGGGAGGACCTTCCCATTTGGGTCAAACAAAGTACTATCTAAAATACAAACACACAAATTATAAATAATTTTGGAAAATCAGGCTGGATTTAATTAATGGAGAGAAACCTTGTAAGTTTCAAGTAGCTGACAAATCAGGAGAAATTTAGAAAAATATCATAAGTCAACGCTATTATTTGATTATACACATTTTTTTTAAGAATACCACAATTTGACTATGAAATGACTATTATACCCCTTATTAAATAACATATCTTTTTCCTTTCTTCTTCATTAATTATCTTTTCACATTCTATGTTCAACACAATATAAAAATCACTTCTCTCACTAAAAATTCATCTCATAAATTCTCAATTCTTAGTCCAAAATATTGGAAACCGAAGCTATATCATTCTACTATCTTATATAATACATTATAATATATTATAATCAATTATTATAAGTTACAATACATTATGATACATTATAACACATTATAATTTATTATATCATATCATAACCCAAAATTTTATCGGTGAATTAAGATGTGTGGACTGCATGTAGGTGTCTTTGTATGATCATTGTAATAATTGACAATTTTCTCGTAACAATTTACAATGTAATGATTGACAATAAACATGCATGCAAAATAATAACTTCAACACAATAAATATTCACAAACATCCATAATTGTTTAAAAAGTAACCAATCATTCACTTAATATATATCCGAATCTAAAGAAATAACGGGCAAATTTCAAAGTTTTTCTACTGATTAGAAGCTTTGAATATGAAGTTTCCATCAGAGTCTTAATCCACCTAAACAAAGTCAACAACAAACTTTCTCATATCAGTTCTTGAACTTTCCAACTGCTAGATTGTGTGTACATCCTCGCTTACAAGAATAAATCCACAATACAACCCATTTGGTTGTCATGACATCCAACTTATTGTTAACCTCGAACCTCGAATCTTTTCATGATCACAAAAAAACATCAAAGTTAGAAAATAAAAGATTAACCGAGTATACTCAATTGTAGTTTACTGATAACATTATACTCAAGAATAAATAAATATTATATTCTAGTAGTATGTTATAACACAATATAATGTATTACATCAAATTATAATCGATCATACTAGGTTATATTGTAGTATAGTGACTTATAGTATATTACACTAAATATATCAGGATATATGACTTGTAATCATATTTTACTATACAACATTATAAGGATCCTAAAGCATAATACTACAACATACGACATTATAACATCTCAAAATGTCTTATGTGAAGTTATAAAGCCTCCTAGAGCATAATACTACAATATTTGGTCCAATTGCTCAATAAAATTTAACAAAATTCAACCTTTTATTGATAAACAACCTCAAAACCATAATTTTATGAAAACCCTATAAAAATTCCAACACACAATACAAATTTATCCTCAAAAGAACACACACCAAGTATATAAAACATAGATATATTAAATATACAAGGCAAATTAGTATATACTTACATAAAATTTCAGAAATTAGCCAAAAAAAGTCAATTAATGTTAAATATCTCTTCACCTTTGCAGAAATTAGAGTATATTATATAACGAAATTTGTATTAAAGTTTTCAACTTTAGATCATTGTAAGCAAAAGTTTAGAGAGATGAGAGAGTACAAGAGAAAGTTTGGAGATAAGTGGAGTTGTAGATAACGACAAAGTGAAAAGGAAATGATGAGATTTGGGAGATGTCAGAAATTGAGGATAATTTAGTCATTTCATAGTGTCAAGTGTGCTATTTTCTTAATAAAAAAGATTTTGTGTGTCTAGTCTTAAGTAAATTCTCGACAAATCAAGAGGGGTAGATCAAGATATGTAAGTTCATGCTTCTAATGGAGTCATGGTTGTTAATTTTAACATGCCAGGCCCATCAGAAACGCGATAGTATGGTCGCACAAATGTTCGCTAGAAACTTCAAGCATCAAACTGTGTCATACAACATCTTATATGGCGATGCATTTGTGTAGAAACAATATATCAGTGATACCTTTAAAACATAACAAATAACAACAATTAGAATAATAAATACTAACTCCATCTCAAACAGATTGTTCAATTTTCAATTATCAAAACTAACAAAAAAAATGTAGGTTACATAACTTCAATTTTAATCAAACTTATAACCTTAATAGTAGTTGCATTTGATACTTTTCACAAAATATTACTAATAACATCTAAACGACATGCGTATTATTACCATGTTGCTGTAATCGACCTATGTTTTATTTATTATTAATATAACACATACACAAAGTGTAACACAAGATCGAATTCCTATACAATACCTTAAAAACTCGAGATAATCGAATGTTCTAGCGGTTGAGCTAACACATCTTAATAGAGCGTTGAGAATTAATATTGTAATTCCTCACTATAAAATATATAGATTAACTTGTAAATTTAATAGCCAGTGCAAAATTTATTAATTTATAGAATTATTAATTTATCGATTATTAATTAAAAGAGTTTATTTAATGCCTTTAATAAAAACAGCATATTTATAGAGTTTATTAATTTATCGATTAATGTATTAATTTAAATAATTTCTATTGTACTTGGATTTAAATTAGCATTAATAACTAAATCGGACAATCATTTTGGGACAAAAGGAGTAATTAGCTATCAAAATTTATTGCAATAATGCAGTTTGTATACAGTTTGCGATTGCTCCGGCTGGCGGTTGGAACCTCCATTAATGCGTAAAGTACAATCAAGCGAAGCGTGAAATCGACGAGGGAAATAAGAGAGATGTAGAGTCTCTATTAGAACGTCTACCTAATGCGTTTCCCGGTAAAATGTGTCTAAATTCGCGGTAAAATTTGATTTATGTACGGAGTAAGTTAAATACTCTTTATTCTGATTTTGAAATTTAATAAGTTTGATATTTTAAATTCGAATATTTTTTAATATTTCATATTGTATTTGAATTAATATAAATCAAAATGTACTATTTTCAATCTATTTTGTTATTAACATCATAATTTATATTTTTTTAATGATTACAAATTTTAAAATTATAAAGCTAAAACCTTATAATTTAAACATTGGGGGCTTAAGGCCACAAAAGAGAGTTTTGTCTTCTATTTGAATGTTGTATTAAACATCACAAATATTCTCATGCGAATCCAATATCATATTGACCTGCTAAAAAACCTAAAACTCTAATTTTCCCTGACACTGAAAGTAATATACTACGATTATCTTTCATGATATCTCACGGCAAGGAGCTCAAGTACCGCATGATGATTTGAGATTTTTTCAAAATCAAGAAAGAGAATCACGACAGAATCTGTAGACAGCACGAGCCGAAATAACCAAGCTGCCACATATGAAGCCTGTTTCTGCCTATATATTGAAAGAGCTACGAGCCGCCTTCGCGTCATTGGCTCGAGAGCCACTGTAATATGAAATTATTATATATTAAAGCATCAGCTATATAATTTTGGCGATGATTCAATTATTATCATGACCAATGTGTCGTTATGATGAATTTTTATTATAATTCAGTCAATGTTAATATCTAATTTATCAATTGAAACAACAATACCATCTCTATTATTTTTGTGTACTCTATCCCTTTAAAAATTTAAAATTTTCACTTCATGAGCTAAGTAGCTCGCATTTTAGCGGCTCGGTAAGCCAACAACGAGCCGAGCCTTTTGAGCTCGCTTGGTGACCCAAATCAAGCAAAAACCCTCCAAATTTCTGACTCGACTCGCTAATTCAACTCTAATTGTAACTAAAAACAAATTTAATGATATTAACTTTATAGCTATTGATAACTAAATTTATATGGTAAATGAAGGGAATATGAAATGTGGTTTACCCCCCCCCCAAAAACTAGTTACTCCTCCAACACCATGCATGCAGTTACAAAACCACTATTTTTGACCATAACATTTCAATACCAATAATCAACTTATACTCTAATCAAACCTCCCTAAGTGATAATAATATTAATTATGATGATGAAAGCAAGATATCCACAAATATCAACAAAAATGACTCTACTATTCAAAGTCAAACCTCCCCAACTGATCAAGAAGCCCTCAAAATTCAACAAATTATCAAGCTTCACAGCACAAAACCACCTAAAATAATCGAAAACATACTTTCCAAATGTGGGTTATCTTTGAACGAAAACTTAGTACTCAATGTTCTCAAAAGAAACCAATGTGATTGGAAATCAGCCTACGCATTTTTTGATTATGTTGTTAATGGGAAAATATTAAATGGGTACTCACCAAATTCCAGCGTTTACAACGAAGTGCTTAATATTCTAGGCAGGAACAAGCAATTTGATATAGTGAATGAGGTGTTCGATGAAATGCTTAACAGAAAGAATTTGATCGATAATGAGACGTGGGAAGTAGTTGTTCGTCGTTATGCTGCTGCACATATGATTGTTTTGCAAGAGAGGAGATTTGGGTCTTGAGCTCGACTTGATCTCGTTCCAAACGCTTTTAAAGTGGTTGTGTAGGTACGTCGAAAGTTAGAGTTCTATTAATGTTAATACATGCTAATGAATAATTTTTAATTTAGACTGCTTAATTTATATGATAGAACATTTTTTCATGTCTAAAAGAAAATTAAAATAACAATAGTTTAAAAGAACCGTAACCAATCCCGTGTAGGTACAAGCATGTGGATGAAGCTGAGACATTCTTCCATAACGAGAAAGGGGGATTTGAAGATGATATCAAGACTTGGAATATCATTCTAGGTGGATGGTGTGTGATGGGTAATTTGCGCGAAGCGAAGAGGTTTTGGAAGGATATCATGACCTCAAAATGTAGGCCCGACAAGTATACATATGGAATTTATATCAATGCGTTGAGTAAGAAGGGGAAGATCAATACTGCATTGAAGGTGTTTAGAGCAATGTCGGCTGAAGGGTGTACCCCGGATGTAACAATCTGCAATACGATCATCCATGGTCTGTGTTTCAAAAATAGAGTTCCTGAAGCGCTTGAGATGCTGAATAGGATGAAGGAAAAAGGGGACGAATTGAATGTCGTGACTTATAATACACTGATTCAGCATTTGTGTAAGATCGAGAGGATGGATAAGGTTGCAGAGGTTTTAGATGAGATGAAAGAGCAGGGGAAGGAGTGTATGCCTAACACTAGAACATATTCGTTCTTGTTGAGTGTTGCGAAGGATCCAAAAGAAGTTTACGACATCTTGGACACAATGGAAAATAGTGGTTGTAAAATGGTTACTGATACATACAATTTGTTATTGAGATTGTTTTTGAACTGGGGCTTCGACGATAAGTTAGCGTCTACTTGGTACGAGATGGAAAAGAGTGGAGTAGGACCTGATGAAAGATCTTATGCTATCATGATTCATGGTTTTCATTACAAAGGGAAGATTGAGGATGCTTTGTCATACTATCATGAGATGACATTGAAAGGGATGATCCCGGAACCTCAGACGAAATCCTTGTTTGATGATATGAATGATAAACTGAAGCAGAGAAATAAACAAAAGATTGTTAGTTCATTCAAATAATAGGAGATGAAGTATCATATTGGTTGCATTTAGTCTGGAGAATCATCAACTACTAGCTTGTTACATTTGAAACAGTTGTAATATCATATTTGGAGTAATAATTCATGTCACTTGTACTTCATATATGACTTTACATGATCAGAAACCACATTTCTGAGTAATATAATTAAATTTATTACCTCAAATCTTGAGTGTTACACTTCTTACTTCAAGATCAAACAATCACTCAAATCTGTCTTAGGTTCATGTTCAAGTTGCTATCCATTTGGTGCTAACCTCCACCGTTCAACACGACAACAAATGAGGCTGTTAATTAGAATTGAAGGAAAAATCGTCTCACGTTGAATATGTAAATCATACGAGATGATTTATATGATATTGGGTTACTCCGGTTTTAGGATAAAACAAGTACATTACAAACAATCAGCATTCCAAGACAAACATTCGAAAGTAGTCAATATAGTCATAATTATGCATATCTCCTAGGATCACCCTCATTATTATTGCATAACTTCCAAATTCCATCTTTTGGAAATTTGGCAGGCCTTTTCTAGATTGGCTTCAAATTATCAATCATTCCCTATCTATAACCATACAATTGACAAAAATGTACCCCGCCCTATATTATCAGTACAATAAATATAATTGTCCATCTGCAAAGATTGAAATTTTTTAATGATGGTAAAACTCCTAACAATTTGCACAAATAGGGAACATACAGCGTGCAACAACGTAGCCCACAAGGATATTTGCTCCAAAAGGACTGTTCAGCTGGTCTTATTATTACATTGTAGAACTTAAGACATCATGGAGCCCCACTTTTCTCATAATAATTGTCACCTTTTTGTTTCACTATTTGCACCACCCGCTTGGTGATAATGATGTAACGTACCAAACCAGGCAGTCGATCCTTGATTTATTACACATTCTAGTCCCATTTTTTAAAATATTTTATTTTTAAAATTCAATATTTGTAAAATTTGGATATGCATCTATGACTACTTTCAATAAAAAAATATTTGCATTTATCAAATATATCCTTATAAAGTTATAAGAAATATATAATTTGGGAGTATCATATTGGCCTTTGGTCACTATCACCGACTATTTTTTTTATTTTTATAGATAAGACAATTTCTACAAATCGTTAAAGACAATCCTTGGAATTACACTGCTTTTTTGGCTTAAATTCATAGATATCCAATACTTGTAAGTTTTTTGAAAATGAAAATGTTGTAATTTTTTAAAATATCCGATATCAGTAGGGTGCCACCAGATGAGTCTAGCAATTCTTGAAAATCCCTTATTCATATCTTGTCAATTCTTTAGATTCTTGACCTTGAAGAAACACCTTTGTCCAACTTGTATAAAAAAGACATGAGTAATGATAATAACATAAATTACAACTTCATTTATCTCAATTTAAGTGAAAATTAATTAATCACATGGAATAAAACTACTTAGTAAGGCAATTAATAAATAAAATAAGGCTAATTAAAATATTCCTAAATTAATTTCAAACACAATTTACATACCTTACAAGGAGATTGAAATGATGTAGATATTGTTAACATTAGTTTATCAATTTCTATCAATTGCATTAAATCTAAATTCACTCCACGAAGATAAACTTATCCTACATGCTTTATAGACGATGTAGATAGATACCAACGAAGGCTACAATAACACAATAATAATGACACCATAATAATAATAATAATAATAATAATAATAATAATAATAATAATAACCAACAGATACTAATAATACTCCATGGTCCATTACTACAATAATAATGACACCACTACTTAAAAATACAACATTTAGAAATCAAATTGTAATGTCATCAAACTAGAGGATTAAATTAATGTCTCCAACATTTTTACTCAAGTCAACCATGCATCATTAAAACTTGAAACTAAGGAGATAGATAGAGAATCATTTTTAGTTCCACAAGCAATCAAACTGGGATGAGCCTGCACCTTTCTGCTGATTATCAATCCCTGCCCAGTTACCAACTGATCCAAAGGGTCCAAAACCACCCATCTGATGACCAGAACCATCACAATTACCAAGTGGAGCAGCCATTGATGGGAACAAGAAATTGTTGAGCTGGAGGTTTTCTTGCAATGACTTCAAGCTAGGGAAGCCAGGAGAGGCTCCATAGACGTTCCTTGATGGGTCGAGAAACGCGTTGAATGTGGTGGTTGATGGCAATGCTGGAGGGAGATCAAACATTGAGCTTGCATTATTGAAGCTTGGAGTAGACATGGAGAAACAGGGCACGTGCTGCCCTTTAGGAGTAAGGTTTTCGCTTGTCGAGAGGCACGGTTACTTCAGATCAGTGGTAGAGGTGGTGGTGGTGGTGAAGGGTGAGGAATCAAGAAGTGGTGGTAGGGAGATGGAGGAGGGGGAGCCAATATCAGGGTAGGGGTCGTCCATGGTGGTGGTCATTCGTTTCTTGCTTCCACTCGAGCATCCCATGGTAGCACTCTTTTGGAAAACCCTGGAAATCACCCACTCATCCTACAATGAACATCAAGTTGATTGAAGAATAATCAGTTCATATCATCATGTTAATTTTGATTTGAAACAAAGAACAAGTTAATTTATAGTAGTACGGCAACTTGTTTTTGAAGATTGCAACAATAGTACATACAACTCTATAATCAAGAGTAGTGATACAAGTTCTATAACTTTCAAGATTTTTTCAAGCTTATTATTAATACTTCAACGTGATACTTTAACCTTATCACGTTAAAGTCAATTATATAATTTATATATTATGGATAATTTACATGGAATAATCTTAGAGAGCTAGCTAAAATTTATCTTCCATATAACTACTTAAAGAGCATTGTTGAAATAATACATCCTTCATTAGAAGTTAACATGCATCATTTAATTTTCTCAATTTCATTTATTATCTTACATTTTTTATATACTTTATTCAATTATTTGTCTTACGTACGTTTAGCCTATGAGATAAATTCATGTTAATCACTCTAACGACCTTGATTGTATCTAAATTAAGGATATGAACCTAACTTAAATATAAAATGTTGGTTAAAAAGTTATTTCTACATCCCTATTTCTAAGAATCTTTTCATAAAAATAGAATTTTTAAGGTTCTATTTTTGAAAATTAGTAATAAAAAAGTGAAAGAAAATTAAGCTTATGAAATAAATTCAAATTTTTATTAAAAATTAAATAGTTCTAAGAATGGAGGGGTACTAGTAGAACATAACTTACAAAGTCCAAGAAAACCCATTTAATAATTAATTCTACAGGACTATATCTCATGTGTAGTAGCTAGATTATTACTTTTCAGTTTCTTTTACCACTCATCAAAGTCTTATACCTTAACATAGAACTAATAATACAGTACTCTTAATTAATTTAACAAAAAAGCTAAGATAGCATGAAATGTTACCTTAGAACTTCTGGATAAGACATGGTAAGCAAATTTGCCTTCAAGACGATATTCATGCATGACCCAATTACTCTTTTCTCCTTTTGGAGCTCTCCCTTTGTAGAAGACAAGGGTTTTCTTCATACCAACAAGAGCACAAGTCTTTGAACTATAAATTTCCCTATCTTTTCCAGTAGCTTTCCAATACCCAGCTTCAGTTGCCCTGTTTGTTCTCATTCCAGTTGGGTATTTCCTGTCCCTCAAGGTGTAAAAGTACCATTCTTTCTCTCCCATTTTAGCTTTCCCTTCAAAAAAACAAGAACAATGCCAACTTATGAATTAAGCGAGGAACTACTAGGTACTAAATTAAGTCTAGTAATCACGAATATTACTCACGAGGTCGACATTCAAGTCCTACTAGATTCGAATTTTTGAAAAAGAAAATCAATTAAGCCAGGCTAATGTTTTTTTTTTTAAACTTTTTTTCTTCAGCCAACAAGGTAATGATTGCTCATCATGAAATCTTAGAAAGATTTTTGTTATCATTGAAAAAATAAGCATTTAGTAAGGCTAGCTAAAAGGATATACAAATATATACTGTATTTGGAAAACAAAAAGAATGTTACCAATTCTAATAAATTGCTCATGAAATCTTGAGCATTTTTTGTTTTCATTTTAAACAAAGTATTTATTAGTTAGGCTAAAAGGGCATACAAATATATATTTGAAAAATAAAAAAGAATGCAAGTTACCTGGAAGCTCCCAAGGTTCACACTTGTTGAGGTCAATTTCAGCAATGGCCCTGGCATTGAAGGTACTATCAAGAACCTTCCTAAGAAGATAGTAAGTGATGAGTTCTTCATCAGTGGGGTGGAACCTAAAACCTGGGGGCAAATTAGCTTCGCTTCTGTTCTCATAGTTATGATACTGATCAAGATCCATGCTTGAAAATCACTTGCCAATTAGAAAAAAGTAGTGAGAAAATGTTGAAAAATCAAGAAGCTTTAGGTTGAACTGAGTTTAGGGTTTTGAGGAAAAAACAGAAAAGAAAACATGCTTTAGAAGCAAACTAGATGAGAGAAACAAAGTTGAAAATGAAATGGTAATTGAGGAAAAAGAAATGCATGAAACTTTTGAAGCAGAAGGAGAGAAAAGGTGTTTGCATGATTGGAGAGTAGTTTACATGGGAGAATTCATAGGGATTTGATTTGATGAATCAAGATGGCAGAGGAGTAACTTATTAAGACAGCCAAATAATAAGGGTGAGAAATGAAACTCTGAGCATGTGCATTGTCTTCTTCTGTTTCTTGATTTTGCTGCCCTCTTGTACCACAACTCTAAATTTTTTTATTCACTTTCTTTTTGCTTTTGATAGAATGGGATATTTATACATATATATAATTTGATTAAAGGCGAAACTTAATTTTTAAAATTTTAATTAATACAATAATGACTCCTGAAATTATAAATATATGTGTCGTTACATGAAACAAAAAGATCATTTATGCCTCAAGGACATGACTATATGGATTACAATTATATTAATGTTAATTCTATGAACTAATTCTGGAATTTTATCAAATTTCAAATCCTATTTTTGCAATTATCTGTAGGATGATGTATGTAAGTGATGAGGGGTTCTGAATGAGGTATGCGTGTGCGCTTGAAGAAATGTGCAGGTATTCTCTTCTGTCAGTGAAATGAAAAATGCAGGACAGGGAACAGAAAGTTGTTTGAAGAGATTGGTTCCTTTTGTATTTTTAAGTGTCAAATGAGACATGATTATGTGTATTCATATACGGAGTATTTGATTGTTTAGTAAATAATTTGTTTGATTATTTTGAACTTTTTTATATTTGATTGAGGTTGGTTTAGTAATATGTTATTAAAAAAAAATAGTATTAGAATGCTTAACTCCAAATTTAAATAATCAAAACTCAAAAGAGATCTAATAATGAGAAACAGATAATTCAATGATCACTGGTTTGAACTTAAAAGGATTACAGCTTATCAGAAATGAAAACTCACTCATTTCTTATTGATTTTTGTCATGTTATTATGTTCTAGCTATATAGGGTACATGTATTAAGTCATTATTAACGTATGTGTAAAAAATTATTTATTTTAAAAAAAATTCTATAAAGAATATTGGGTGAAAATCGCAGATTTACACATCTTTTCCCAAATCTAACACTGACCATTTTTACTGATGATGCACAACCTTCAAGAGTAGTTGGAGTTGGTACCTAAATCAGAACTCCTCATCAATCACATACATAATTAAATTTGATAAAACATGACGATAATAGTAACTTATTATGTTACAATAATAATATGAAAGTATTTAATTATTAATATTAAAAATGTACGTATTTTGGATGAAAGGAGCTGTAAATCTTTGTTTAAACATTTGCCTACTAACTTGAAAAAGAAAATCGATTTTAATTCTTAATTCATCTTATTCAAACACAAAGTTTAAAATAAAATATCACGATTTTAACATATTATTAAGCATTTAATTTGATATGAACTAATGGTATGGATAAATTTAAAATTATGTAAATGAATTACACTGAGTATTATTAATTCACAACTGAATACTATAATTATATCAATCACAAATTAAATTCACAATCAAAATAAGGAATGATATGAATTTTCTATTAGATTAAGAGATATTGACTCGTCATCTTGAGATATTGAGGTGAAATGAAAAGTTACATAAGATCTACAAATAATCAGCACCTTAGCTTCGCAGGCTTTACATTTACCCATCTAATCAATGTGTATGTAATTTATGGTAGAGAACAGTTGCATAATTTAAGTTTTTAAAACAGTCGCATAATTTAAGTTTTTTCTCCCACATAAATTTGACACTTAAATTTTATAATTCCACTAACAAAAGTTGGACTTTGGATAATTTTATATATCCATACAAAATCCATTTCTAAGTGATGAGTAAAATCATAGACAATAATTAGACAAAGTAATAAATACTTTTGTTTTATGATGTGGAATTGAATGGGCCAATGGTGTTTATTTGGCGTATCTTCTTGTGTGTTTTCCTTGGCTTCAGAAACCAGAAGGTGACAGTTGACCTTTTCAAGTAAAACGTGCCTCTTGTAGCTAAAGCTACTCTTCGCTCCAAAAGGATAGTCGTGCCTCTGTAGGATGTGAGTTAACGTAAAATGTTCGATTCGGCTCGTATTATTCGATTCGAAAAAATTCGGTTCAATTTAGTTTGGCTTTCGAACTCAAACGTTAAAATTGAAGATTCGACGAACCGAATCAAAGGGTTCGATTTAATTCGGGCCGGTCGTCAACTATTAAAGGGCCTCTGGCTCAACCCAGTCCATCCCAACCCAACCCAATCTAACCTAGGTCCCTATTTAAACCATCCCCTCCCCCAAATCATTGGGTGAACTAATTCGCAGAGCCCCTCCCTTCCCCAAATCATATCGTACTCCTCCTCCCCCAAATCACTTTCAGCATGTGAATCAATGTAATGAAATTAGGTATTCAATTAGCTTAATTGTTATCGTTTCCCAATTATGCTTTGATTTTTTAGATTTTAATTAGGGATATCATTTAGGTATTGAATTTTTTTGGGATCAATTTTATTTTCAATTTGATGTTTGATTTTTGGATTTGAATTAGGAACCCAATTTGATTATGTAATAAAAAATCTATTTGCGAAATTTGAGTTAAATTAATTAGGAACTCAATTTACGTTTCGGACCGAACTTTTTAAGTAACTGCTCTGCAAATTGAATCTAATCGAGTCAATAATAAGTCAAAATATGAGGTTCGCATAAATCGGATCAAATCGAACTTAGTTCGACAGCCTCATGCATCAACTAACGTACTCATACCAGTATACCAACTGCTTTTACGTAATCTACTTGTACATCCCCATATCATGATCCAATAGGAATAGGGAAAAATGTAAGTATGGAGTTTCAGCAGTGTGGGGGCAACCTTTCTCCTCAATTTTGAAAATTTTAAAATTTATAATATACATAATAATTATAAGTTATTTAACACAAAATATAACAATTACCCTTCCCCCTTTATCATGAAAAAAAATTTAATTTAAATATATTTAATGTTTTCAAGCCTCAATTTTCTATCAGTTCATTACTAATGAAAGATAAATTACATCACGTATATTTAGACATTAAAGATTGTTTGGAAATCAACGAGAATTGATTCCATTTATTACGCCCACAAGTGACAATTATGATCAATTCATTTACTGTATTTAAGTTAAATGTGATTATCGAACTTAGCCAGTTTCAACTTAGTAATTGTATATTACTAGCGTTGGTTCTCAAGCGATAATTTAAGCAAGGCGAGCAATTAGATCTTAATTATTAATCGTTATATTAGTAATTGGTCAATTATTATTATACAACTTACTATTATCCTGAAATGCTACACATTATTATAAATGACGCTTTCAGCTTATATTTCATGTATGAAATTAAAGTTAGAATCAGATAATCAGAAATGTATTTCACTCATGCGGTTCTACATTTTATGTAGAATATCGATTGAACAAATAGAATCAATTAAATAGTTATTTAATTGGTTCGAGTAATTTTAGTATTTATCAATAACTTGAAAGATTATCGATATCACTCATTACTATTTAATTGGGCTAATTAAATAGTTCAACTTATTAGTGTCTTAACGAACTAATGTAGTTAACGAAGTCAAGCTTTCATATTTTAACGGCCGCTTATCGGGTTTGTTTTAACTTACTCTATATAAAACTTAGGTTTTACGACGTAATTTTTAGAAAAAACTTTTCATCAAAAACCTCGTCGGAAATTCTCCCACATCCCTTGCTTACTAAAGATAAATCGGTTCTTGACTAACCCTCTCCTGGAAAGGACCAACTGTAGTATATCATACGAATGATACCGCAATGCGAGTCGAGGGAAGTCAAATTACCGCCAGGAATTAAAACACATGGGGTTTTTAAAGGAAATTACTCCTACCGTGACTGGTACTGCTCATAATCGTAATTATATGTTTTTGTATACAATGTAGTAAGCACTTTTAAGATCCATGGAATTGGATTTGTATTTATACTCATATATCCATAGTATTTTCCATCAAAGATCTTCACGCTCTCGTGATCCACAACGAATTACCCTGCCATAACCATCAACAATTAGTGTGTAGTAGAGTTGTTACAGCGGCGCGAGCTCAACCAAGCGGCTTGGCTCGGCCGAGGCCTCGAAACCTCGGCCTCCGGTCTAGACGTGAGCCGAAGCTACGAGCCGGCCCGTAGCTCGGTTATAGAAATTATTATATATATTAAAGACCGGGCTTTGTTATACTTTATGATGATTCAAATTTATTAATGCGACCAAACGGTTGCCATGATGAATTTTTTATTATACCTACTAATGTCAATATCCAATTTATCAATCGACAATTAACGCTCATCCCTATTATTATTTATGATTTTATCCCTTTTAAATTTAAAATTTCCCTCCAAGTTAGCAATGCTCGGCTCGTAGCTCAACAACGTAGCCAAGCCAAGCCTTAGGCTCATTTGTGACCGAAATGAGCCAAAATTGTCCGGCTCTAATTGGCTAGGCTCAAGTAATAGCCTCGTGTGTATAGCATCTAAAATCACTATCGAAGAAAGAAAATGACATATATTTTGATGTGTTAGTGAGAATAATACCACAAACGATGTTAAAAATTTTCAGTGTATCCTCTTAGTCTTGAATGGACAACACTTGATGGTCAACAAAATTGTCCAAATTCATTCATTTCGCTCGCTTTCTCCAAACATATTATCCTCTCTAACCTAGATCAAATAATGAAAAAAGGAAATCATTTCAACCTCCAACAACTTTCAAAAACCTTAAGCCTGGGGGTAGTAAAGGAAGAGAGGAAGACGAAAACTAACATAAACTTAACAAATGGTTTCAGGGAGAAATTTTGAAGAATATCACAAGTCAACCCTCTTATTTGTCACCACACACAAAATCTTTTTTATTAACAAAATACCACAAATTGGCTATGAAATGACTAATTTACCCCTCATTAAAATCAATCAATACACACACTTCCCACTGTATTTCATTTAGCCTTTCTTTGCCCCCCTTTTTTTTTTCCCTCTCTTTCTCCTTCCCAGCTCATTCTTCTCCACCTAAAGATTCATCTTTTTTTCTCTTTCTTTTTTCTTGACTCTCAAAAACAAATAAAACATCTGGGGCTTTATCAAACGCTTTTGCCCCAAATGTCACATACCAAATTTTTAGTGGAAGGAAATAAAGGTAAAGATTTCTAATTTTTCTTAGTTTTTTCTAATCGATTGAGTTAGGTGAATCCATGACCTTATATTTTTGTTACTTATTTGCTAGGCTACATATGTAAAAGTAACTAATATAACAATATAATAAAATATACTATGCTATAACATGTTATATTACTATATAATACGTTATGTAACCATATAATGTAATTTAATACAAGATAATACAAGTATGTCACGGTGGTATATTGTTATAATATCATATAATATTTATAATACGTTATAATCGGTCCGTTTAACGCCATATTATCTCTCATTCCATCAATTTTGAACGTACAAACGGAAAAGAAACGAGAAGATATCCTGAGATACGAAGCACCAAAAGACAAAAGACATCATAGCTTCTTCATCCACCACAACCTATTCCGAGCTCCTTGAGTCGAGTTATATGTATCAACCTGGGATTAAATAACAAGAAACGTGGTCAAGTGTCTGGATGGAATTGTTACCCCTCTAAACAAATCATGCCACCTTATGATATAACTGTAGATCAGGATGTGGCAACATTTGTCGATTTGAATAGTAGACGAGATGTTCCGATCCCGATGTGCATTAGTACCCATAAAAGGAATTTGGTGGTTGATGATCAAAAAATTGATAAGGCCCATGTAGTCGCTGGTGTGTTCCGTCCATTTGAGAAGTCAAAGTAAATCAACATTGTAATAATGAAATACGTAAGATAAGTTTGTTCTTCTATTCCCATGGGCTGGCGATACTGGCATCGGGTCATCCGGATAAAGATATTGATGATAATGTCAATAATGAATGTTCATGATGGTGAGAAAGGTAAATGATGAATTTGACTCATTTATGATGCATTTGGTTTGGCGATGATGATTTCGCCCTAAGTGATCGTGATGCATTTGATGGGGCACAATGCAGCCATATTTCTCTTAACGCTTTTGGATGTACATGCAATGTCTTCCAAGTGAGCCAAGTTCCTTGTGTCCATGCTATTGGGGGCCCCAGGAACGCAACGCTTTCTATTTTACACTGCTTTGCTCCAAAATTCAAATTATATTGTGTTATTTTAAGTTAAATGTGCTATTTTAAGTTAATGTTTTATATTGTATTATAATGTGTTATAATGTGTTATATTGTATTATAATGTGTTATTTTAAGTTAAATTTAATAATGTCTTATTCTGTTTTTACATTATAAAATTACACAAATTGACAGCCACGTGTCGCTTACTCTATTCCAAAGGCATCGCCTGCCCACATCCTAGTAATGACCTATCATCCCCCGAAGATGTTATCGGATTATTATTAAAGCTACCGTGGTCGCAATGTTGGGAGGCCAAGGAATAAAGTATCGTGTCACAAGGAGTAGGAACTCACGCCTAAATGCGAGAGATGCAAGCAATTTGGTCATAAAAAATCATAAAATGGAAATCGAGTACGTGCCTGCCGAGGAATAATAAGTCGTTGTAATAATTAATCAAGAATTTCCCATTTTATAAGTGTCTGCCCAGGAATAATAAGTCATTGTATTGCTCTATTTTATAATTGTGATGAATCTCTCACAATTGTTTCGAAGGCTTAATGTGTTGCTTACATTATAACCACCAGAATGTCATAAACTTAACAGTAACGACATTCATTCACATAGTTCAAAAGAATATATAGTTCAAAAAATAACCTACAGAATGTAACATAGTTCAAGAAATCAAGCATAGTTCAAAAAATAACCACCAGAATGTAACATAGTTCAAAAAATAACCTACAGAATGTAACATAGTTCAAGAAATCAAGAACGCCCTGAAAGAAGCTTCCTTTGAAAGTATAAAATGAGTACGCTTTTCAACTCTTGTCGAGATTGCAAGAAACGTCCTTGAAAGCATAGCTTGTCAAATTTGAGTTCTGTACTCACTCATTTAGGTCCACAAAGAAGCTTCCTCTATAATCCCCAAACCTCGGTACGAAGCTCAGGTACATCCCTCTGCATCATTAAACATCAATGAACTTACAAGCATACACTCCACACCGAATCCATTGGTTCGTTGGTAGATACTCCACCATCTTAACTTGAAAGGGTCGATTCCATCAAGTTCTAAATGAATACTTAATAAAACCAAAATAAAAATGTACCACCACTATTCATCAAATAAACACACCAGACACAATACTTTACTCATAGTACATACTCCCTCCAATCAACAATTGTTAACGTTTTCACAAATCGAATTGGAACTCTAGTTATCAACTATTCTTAAAATAATATTTTCAAAATTATAAAAATCGAGATTATGAAATTGTTATACCTAATTATATTAAGTTATAATTTGTTATAAGATACTTATAACGCTGCTATACTAAAATATACCATTATAACGTTATATTGTGTTATAATATATGATAATATGTTATAATGAGTTAAAACATATTATAATGTGTTATACTAAGTTACAACATATTATACATCATCAAACCGCAAGAAAAACTAAAAAGATTCAAACTTTTGTCAAATAAAACACAAATATCACAAATAACAACATCAAAACCCACGAAAAACTATAAAGATTCAAACTTTTGTGAAATAAAACACATAACAACATCAAATCCGAAATAACACACAAGCAACAATACCGAAATTATTTGGAAGTACCAACTAAATAATAATCGAAATTAGCTAGAGATTTTAGGAATAACTATATTATTTGAAGTCTCTAGGTTTTGGAAGTCATTAACATGAAAATTTTTAGAGAAAATGTTAAAGTTTATGGGGGGAATTAATGCTTAAAACGTGAAATATATTGAAGTCATTAGGTTTTAATGAAATGTGAAATGGGAAAAGTTGTTTAGGATAAATTAGTCATTTCATAGCCAATTCACAGATTTTATTAATAAGCATTTTGTATATGATCACAACAACAAGATCGATTCTAGCAGATTCTCTCTAAAATTTCCGTCAACCCTCAGCACCCACCAAAGTTCGTTTTAAATAATGCCCCCAAAAGCCTCAATAATTCCTTTTCAAAAATAATCAATTCAACCCAAGCTTCTCTAATTCTCTTTAGCCCAAGTCTCAAATAATAGCTTTAATATTTACTTTCATTCTGAATTAGATAATTCGTGCATTTTATGTTGGATATTGAATTAATTCGAAAACAACATTTCATAAATCATAAGTACGCATACAATTCCATTCACTTACCCGCTTAAATGAAATACTATATCTGATATCGGGACATGTTTGTTTGTTTACATTCTCTTCATTATGTTGCGATGAATTTTTTTTGGGAAAATTATGTCTACAAATTGAGTAGGATATTATCCTCTAAGATTTGAACCCCTTCGAAATGTCCAAACAGATAAATTTAGAGTGTCTTTTCATTATCATCTTCATTATGTTAACCACAACATATATGATACAATACTTGCTCTACTTTTGTAGTTATCGTTTTAGCATAAATTTTTTGTTTTAATATCATTCTAACATAATAAATAATATTTTTATATTTTAGTGTACTTTTTCTATTTAATTATGAACTAACAAACTAAATCTATACAAATAATAATGTTAATTTAATTTAAGTTGGTTTTGAATTTTGATTGTTTGTTGATAACGGAATGATCCAGTAATTACCCAACTTACTAAGATGTCTACTTACCAAGCAGGTCGAACCAGACACTAAAAACCACTAGATTGATCAACCTCGAATTACTTCTTGTTCGTTACTTGTATTTATTCTATATTTAAACGATTTATTACTAATGCTTACCTTAATTTCTAAATAACTTTATAAAAATAAACAATACACATATCGATTTTAACCAATTATACCATAAATTATCACACACAGTCGGATTTTTATTTTTTGTAATTAATGTTTCTATGTCCAATTTTTTGTTGTGCATGTCATTCTAGGATTTGTAATAACAAAGTACATTTATTACTAATCAAAATTCTAAACTCTACCCCCCCCTGCAACCCATCACCACCATGCCACTCCCCACCACCACCATCACCACCATTCTCTCCCTCTTCACCACCACCCACCACTTCTCCACCACCACCGCCACCTCCCTCCCTAGACTCAAAATCCCCTCAAAATACAGACAAAAAGCAATCAAACATGCCCAAGAATCCATCACAGAGTACCTTCATTCAACTCGTTCAATACCCTTTTCGTATGCAGAGTTAATAGTAAAGAATGCAACTTTTTCACTCTCATTGATCATTTCTCAAGTCCCTTTTCACCATTCTTCATTTCTCAGCTCAATTCAAAGGTTCTTGAGGTACCATCCTATTAATGAATTCGAATTTTTTTATGAAAGTATTGGAATTGAGTATAAGGAAATTAAAGAATTTTTGCCTGTAAATAAGTTCTTTTTGAAAGATGATAAAAGGGTTTTTAGTAATGCTTGTGCTCTTGCTGATTTTGGGTTCCCTTGGAATAAGTTGGGGGTTTTGTGTAGAGGTAAAGATGAGATTTTTAGTAGCGAAAATAGCAATTTGCGGGCCAAGCTTGGGGGGTTTAGGGATTGTTATGGTTTTAGTAATGCTGTGATTGTTGGTATTTGTTTGGTGTTTCCTCGGGTTTTGTCGAGATTTGGTGGAAGTGAGGAGTTGCTTAGTGGTTTGAAAAGGGTGTTAATGAATACGGATTTGGTTAATCGTGTGGAGGGGAATGTGGATGTTACTTATGCCGTGTGTAGGAAGATAAGGTTGTTTTATAAGTTGGGTTGCAAGATGGGAGAGGTTGGTGAATTATTGGTAAAGAATCGTAACGTTTTTGTTGATTACGCGGAAGATGATTTGGTGAGGAAGATTGAGTTTTTTTGTAGATTGGGGGTTGATAAGGAGCAAGTCGGGTTGTTGCTTTTGTCGAAGCCTGACATCTTAAAATTTGATTTGGACGATCGTGTGATTACAGTTTTGAGTCTTCTGAAACACTTTAATTTGAGCACGGAAAAGTTGAAACATGTTGAACAGAACTATCCTTATGTTTTGGGAAAGAACAGGATGGTTAATGTTTCACATATCATCCGAGCAATGGATCTTAGTGAATGGTTCTTCAATAAGGTCAAATGTGGAGATCATACTTTGTTAGCAACATATACTAGTTCAAATCAATGTGAATCTACAGATGATGACTACCGAAACTACCTTCAGAAAATTCTGACTGATAGGTACCGTGTTCATACTACTAGCAAATTGGATTTTCTACACAGCATTGGATTCGGAGAGAATAAATTTACCGTGAAAGTGTTGCGAAAATTAAGTGGCACTAGTTCAAAGTTGTACGAGCGGTTCAACTTTCTTCTTTCCGTTGGAATTAAATTCTCCAAACTTTGTAAAATGATCCACTTATCACCTAAGATTCTCAATCAAAACACATGCCTTCTTGAAAAGAAGGTGAAGTTTCTCTGTGAGGGAATGGCTTCCTCTCTCGAGTATCTTGACGAATTTCCTGCCTATTTGAATTATGATTTGGAGAACAGAATTAAGCCAAGATTTAAATTTCATGTGTGGGTCAAAGCTCAGGGATGGTGCAGAAAAGAGTACACTGTTGCCAGCCTGATTGCCACGAGTGAGAAACAATTTATAGCTCGTATATCTGATTTCCACCCAGATGCTACAAAGAAGTGGTTTGAGTATCAAAAGGAAAGAAGAAAACAAGTTGCTGAGAAGTCTTAGTCCACTTAAATTATTATTTGACTACTAACAAAAACGAATCATTGAAGATACCATATTATGGTTGACATGCCTCTGGTGATCTGGCTGCGATGTAACAACTAAATGTAATTGTTTACTCAAGCAATATTGGCTTCTTCATTAGTTGAGCAGAGATTTTACTGTGAAACCATGCCGAGTTCTGATTCCATCGTTGAATTAGCCGATAGAAAAATTCATGGTGAGATCAAGACTTGATGATCCGGATCTAGTTTTCTTCTCCAAGTACATATATGATTGAATTGTTCTGTATAAGTTAATGACATTACTGAAATTGGTTATATTCACTTGTCGACGGACTGATCCTGTGCCATTATTGTTCTTAGTTACTCTGTTATGAAGAATGTATCTTAAAAGCAGAGTAGTTTGAGCTGGCACAGTTGTAAGTCAATGAGAATGTTTCAGCACAACCAACTCAGAGGCAACAAGCATGTGATGCAACAAGCAGAAGAAATGTTAAAGACAAGTAGTAGCAGAAATTAGTTACAAGAAACAAATATTTACATTCCAAGTAGCCTCTAGTCTATGAATACAAGTGTAATCTCAGTTTACAAACTATGAATGAATTATAATATCTCTAGTCTATAATCTTCTCCTTGTTCTTCCTCTAGTGTCTTCTCTTCTACTCCCTCTGCTTTCTTATTTAAAAATCCACCTTCAACTTCTCTACGTGATCAACTCACAGATTTCTTTTTTGTTTTCACTGCACTATATTTCTCCTCGGAATCTTAAAAGCTGGTGGTTGGCTATACTATTGCTACAAGTCCCCCCTGAGCTCTTATACGCACACCCAAACAGTTAGTGTTTGAGGGGTGAAATAACTATTTTGTCCCCCTATTTGCCGTGTTGCTTTCATATTATTATACCTTGAACTTTAACGATGTAATCACTAGTGTTGTTAGATTTTATTACTTCTTGATCAACACTTATTGTAATGGGCGAATCTACATATGGGCCCCAGCTTATTATAAATATCACCAGTTCTAGCTTTTTATATTACTATCTTCGTAGATTTTGACCAATTTGACTTCCTCACTACTTTATACCCCCTCACATAATTAATACTTTTATTATATTTCATATTAAAATTATTTTGTATAATAAAGATACTCCTTTATAGATTATTTTTTGCAAAAAAATATACTAAGAATATATATATTTAACCCTTTTTTGTGATGCCACTATTTTTGATTTAAATCGACGATTGATATTCATTCATAAACCGTAAGATATTACCAATACAATTAATTGGTGAGACATGCTAAGGTTTAACCCCTTTTGTAATGTCAATTGCTTTGTAACTAATGAAAAATCATACACCAACAAAATAATTAAGCTAAGTGCTGGGATACTAAGATGAAATAAATAATCTAAATTGCATAAACATTGATTGAATATTTTATGCAAATTGATGTCTAAACATAATAATCTGACCTACTTTGTGTAAAAGTCTTAATTAACAAAAAATAGTTTCCCGATTATTCTTTTGCACTAGTAACCCCTTTCAGTAAAATGAAATTAATTTCATTTTTTTTCCTTTGACAACATGGTGCGAGCAAATTAATAGGAATCACAGTGTAAGAACAGTTTAAATAATATTAGCTATTAATGAGTTGTTTAGCATTTAGTATGAAATCAACTCCGCCCACGGAAAACATCGACGACTAATACTTAGATAAGCGATGAAATTTTAGTCGGATGTATATATTTAATCCCATTTTATTTTATTAAAAATAAATATATCAAATTATGGTAAATTTAAAATTATTAATCAAGCCAATTATTTAAAAATGTTAAAGTGTAAATGTTCAAGAAATAAAATTATTTTATTAGCCAATAAAAAAATGATAGTAAAATATGGAAGGGTATAATAGTCAATAGATATTTTATTTTATGTTGGGCTTAATCTAACCGACAATTGGGCATATAAAACTCTGACCTAAATGGTAATACACAAAAATTCGTGGACTCACTAACATTTAACATAAAACTCCGGGACCGAACGCCATTCACCCCCTTATTGTATCACGGCTGCTCCATGTTATGTGTTCGATGGATCACTGTGGACGTAGTATTGTAACATTCTCAGACACTGGTCGCACTTCTCTTTCATATTATGGCTAATTACTTGTTTGCCCCTAGAACTATCGTTTAATTTTGGTTAGTTAGTTGTTTGCCCCCTAAATTATCCTTTAATTTTCAACTCGTCTCATTTAACTTTCAGCTTTTTTTCTACGAATGCTCACCTGAATTTTATTATTTCAACTTTGGCAATGATTACTTGACCCCTAAACTAAAGTATACATTTAAAAAATTATTTTACATAATTGTAATAAAAACCGCCATCACTTCTCTTTATTGACTCATCCTACTCCCACCTCTACCCCACCCCCCTAAACTTTCCTCTGAATTTTGACAACCACTCAATTTATTCTTTCAAGACACATCCCACTTACACTCCCCACCCCCCACCCCTCCTCCTAAATTTACCAATTTAACTCTCACCGTCATCATTAACCTCCGGCATGTGTGATCTTTTGAATAATCTCGGCAATGCGATCTCGAATATGCAAAGTCGAGGTATCAGTCTCAAGTCAGAGTCCAATATTTGTCAATTTTAAGCATAGATTTCAGATCGAGGGGGATTTCTTTACATGGGAGATTGATGATGACAACAAAGTTCTTGGGGAAAGTTTTTAAGTTTTGTGAGTGTTTTTAGTCCATTAAAAAAAGCAAATCACATGCATGAAAGCTTTAATTCAAAAAGTTTAGAGAGGTGGTAAGATATGTCAAAGAAAAAATTGCTTGGCTGGTAAGGCCGAAGTGAGGGGTGGGGGCATAAGCATAGCCGACCTACCTTTGCACCAATTAATTTTTTTTTTTTTTAAATTGATTATAGATGATTGATGATGATAGAGAAGCATAGGAATGAAATTTTTTTTATTTTTGTTTTGAGTTGTTTGTAATTGATGTTTTCCTTCATTGTTTTAGTTTAATTTTGATGGATGATGTCTGGTGTGGTACTGTGGTGAAATATGGAAGACGTAGGGTAAAGCCTGAGGTTGAAGATGAAGTCTATTGGGCTGAACATTAAAAGATGTGGTGTTGGGCTCATACTTGGGGGTTATATCATATATGTTGGGTCAAATAAGTTGGGGTTACTACACATTATATGGACTAAACTGTTTAGTTATATTGGGACCACACATTGATATACTACTCTAGTAGTCTAGTGGTCTAGTATAATATTTGACCAAGGGTTCACCATCGGTTCGAACTATTTCGAATCGCTCGTCCATTCACGAATATCAATTTTATATTTCATTTCCATTGATCCTCCTAGCTGAATCTAATTATTTCGAAATTTAACTCTCTAATCGAATTAAACTTTCGTCATTTACCAATTTCATATTATTAGTTGAATTCTTTAAATAATGTTATGGATTTTAGTAACTCAAGCATATTATTCTTCATCATTTTCATCTCAAATATTAGTGATACATTTGTATCTCGATTTCACTACTAGTATTATTTCAATATTCCTAAAACCCTAGCATTGTCTTAATTTTTTTAATGTACATTTTTATACTAATTTTTTTTAATGTACATTTTTGTACTGTCATTTGTCAATTTTGATTGTTATTTAGATTCTAAGTTACCGATTTACGATGTAATGATGTTTTGAATCTTCTTTGGGCGGTGAGTGGGACGGGCAATGACGTGTCAAAAGCAAATAGCCATTTGGTAGTTGTAGATGAAAAGTTTGGGAGTAGAGGCAGCGAGGTGCTGCCAAAAGTAAGAAAAGTTGAGCTAATTTTATTCTAGTTACTAAAACATGAAATCTGCCCCTATACTTAGTTTAGTATTGTGTAAAATAATCATTTTTATATTTAAAGTTGAAATAAGGAACTCTTGTAAGAACTTGCAAAAGAACTTATAGTTCAGATGCAAGTTGAAAATTGTAACGATAATAGGAGACAAACAACTAATTAGCCTAAAAATTAGAGTCACCCTTCTAAAAACTATATTGATTATTTTATTTTTTGTTTTTTTTTTCGTAGTGATAACGCTTTATAGCATCTCTCAGTACTGATCGAATCATGACGAACCCAAAGTTAACTCTCTCATAATATGCATGATAACTATTGCGCTAAGTTCGACTGTCTCGAACCTATTACTCTCCACATTAGATTATATTATTTTTATTACCATATATTAATATTATAAAAAACATCGAATTAACATGGTGACTCGCCAAACTATTGAACATGAAAGCCGGCTAAATTTAATTTAGGATAAGTAGAGCTTCGAAGCTCGACTAGTCCGAACTTAAACTAAACAACCACCTAGCCATGCCTGGATTCATGCATATAATCCAAGCTCATCACGACTGTGTTACGTGTGATATACTTCTAACCCTTTCTGCCTCTTCTTCAAGACACCATCCTCTTTGCTTCTCCTCAGTTTCTTCTTCTTGTTCTTCTTATATTCACTCATCAACTGAATAACTGATTACTTTTTTAAAGAAAATTCGGTCCTTGTCATTGTAATCAGACTTAAATTGGTATCTCGGCTATCGGTGCAGTAATATCTCAGCATTACTATCCAGTTACTTTTAACACCCAAAAACTATTTATATCTATACAAAACTAATCCTTTTGTTTGTTCAATTCTTGATCGATCAATCAAGATTGAATTTCATCCAGAACCCCAAAAACAAACTGATATATATATATATATATATATATTGTTCCCTTAGTACCCAAAGTCGAGGGCACCACAGCTTTGCTCTGCCTCCATTGCAATGTAACAAAAACCAAACAGGGATTTCTCCACTGCATGGTTGGAGGGGAGGGGGTGGAGGTAGTGAACATGAGGCTTCAACGAAAGGGAAGCTGAAGCCAGTGTGTAAAAGCCATGCTAAGAATAGTTTGATAATTCATGAAAAACAGAAGGTGTTAGGCTCAGATCATGTGGCTAATGTGAATGGTATTAATAACATGAGCATTGATAAGTAATCTAGATAAAAAATGTTGATCAAGATTCCAGCTTCAACTCGAAATACTGACATTGGAATTTGAGGCCTAGAAAACAGTTTTTTTAAAGAAGTCCTTGAAGGTCGACGTTGGGGAAGGGGGAGGAGGGGTTGAATTGAAAGGGGGTGGTGGTAGTGGAATATTACATGAGAAGAAGGATCAATTGTTGCAAAAGAATTTGGAAAATGGTACTAGGGTGATGTTGGAAAGTGGCTGAATGGTGTTGAGAAGGAGAAAAAAGGTGAAGTTTTCGATATAGTTAACGAGGCAGGAGATTGAGGAAGATATATATTCTGTTACAGGATCAAAGGCATCCAGGAGGCCTAGGAAGAGAGCTAAAGCTGTTCAGAAGTATCTTTATGTGAGCAACTTTTTTCCTGGATCAAGTTTTATGCTTTGATTTTATAAATTGTTTTTGTTTATAATGTTTTTAGTAGGTGTGTTTATATTCCACTCTTGCTTCAATTCGGAAACAACCTTATCATGTGATAAGGTTGATAAGGTTGCATACTAGCCGACCTCCTTATTCTGCTTAGGCATGAGCCTCTTTAAAGGCATTGAGGCATGTTAATATTAACCTTACTTATGTAAGTATGGTGTGTGAGCAGAATGTGATTTCTGGTCAATGGCTGGCATCTATAACACCTGATTCGTATAAGGTGTCCTATATGAAGGTATAACTTATTCTTTAGGTTGAGATTTCACAAAGAGTATTTGGAATTGAGAAATCAATTAATCTTGATGATTCATTAGTGGTTAAAAAGACATGCGATGCTTGCAGGGGTAGATCTTTCGGGATAACATCGTCGTCCTTCAGATGCTTCCTTTCGGTTTCAACCAATTGGTTTCGAATTTTGGAGGTACCATTGGCCATTACTTGAAAAGATGATTGACAGTGAAGTTTTTGTGGTGGTCATCTATTATCTTTTGTTACAATGTTTTGAAGAATCCAATTTAGGAGCTCTGATTCAATTTAGTGCTTTTGGTAGAGACAAATGCAAATATTAGTGAAGTTCTTTCAATCACATATACTTGGTTAGTTAAGTTCAATCATCAATGTGGGGTGACAGCAAGTAGGACATATCATTGAAGGTTAAAGTTAATTGACATTTTCGATTTTCGAGACGTATATCTTGAACATGTTTCTAGTAGGACATATAACCGAAGCTTCTGTTCTTGTGCTTACGATGAGTTCTGCTAGCTGGACTTCTTTTGTAACATATGAAGTAGACTACAATAAATTAGTTTCTTAAACCTAAACTTGCGAATGATTCTATTTCTTTTAGATTTCTATGTTTTGATTTGTCGAAAATATCTTCCTGTTATCACAAATAAAATGTTGCGTACTATCAAAATTCCCTTACCAGTTTAGGTTAATAGCCTCTTCATAGACAGCGAAGCATGTTGGCATTCCATGTGTTGATTTGATGGGATACAAAAGAATAAAGATGGACCGCAAATTTCCGACTGCGCTTAATCATGTTATTCAACAATCAGCATCTTTACTGCTTCAAATTCAGTTAAGATATCTCCAAATTCAAAAATAAAACCTCAGGTTACATGCTCAACCATATGAACAAATGCTCAAAGAGTCAAAGGAAGAGAAGTTCCAACTTGGCCAAGATAAAAAAAATAAAAAATCCAAAAACTAATCAAGACAATGCGAGGTGGCATGAGTAAAGATAAACTCGAAGAATCTAACCATTGAAGACGCGCAGCATGGAATTCATCTTTAGGCTGGAACGTACGATTCAAGCATCAGTTGAGCTGGGGTGGGAGACTTCACCTCGACGATCAAGTACATAAACTTCCACTGCTTGTCCACCGAGTCCTTGAACATCTCAGCATAAACTTTCCCCCCACCATGAGGTCCCCGAATGTAGAAATTAACCTAAATGAGATATCTCAGTGTTAAAAAAGGCAAAACGTCTGGCAGAGACTAAGGGAGTATTTGTTAAATTTATTAAGAAGTTAAACTTAATTAATTCAGTGTTCAATTAATTAAGTTTGTTTGTTAATGGATTATTTTAAATACTTAATAAATTAATTTATCAAAACTTTAACAAATGTTAAGTTAAAATTCTCTACTTATTTTTTTCCTCTTAAAAAATCAAGCCGATAAAGTTCAAATTTACATACTTTTCCTCCCATCATTTTCTCTACATTTCACTAACCTCCATTATTACTATTATTACTATAATAATAATAATAATAATAATAATAGCAATAATAATAATGATAAACAATAATAATAAATATAATATTATTATTATTAATAAGAATAATAAAATAATAATAAAATATTAATAATTATAAATGATAATAATAGAATAGCAATAGTAATAAAAAGTAATAATAAAATAATAATAATAATAATAAAATAATTCACAATAATAAAACTAATTAAAATTGAGTGAATAATACCAAATAATAATATTAATAATACCAAAAATTATAATATTAATAATAAAATACTAATAATAATAATATAATATAATAATAATAATAATAATAAAAATAAAAATTCTAATACAAAATCAATAAGAATAATAAATAAAAAGTAATAATAATAAAAATAATAATAAATAAAAATAATAAATAATAATAATAAACAAATAATAATAATAATAATAATAATAAAATAATAATAATAATAATAAAACTATAATAATAATAATAATAATAATAATAATAAAATAAAAATAATTAATAATATATTATAGTAATCATATATATCTCCTAATCATATTAGTAATACTTATAATTTATTTATTTATTCAGAAGATTATTTATTTAATATACGATACATATAAATAAATAAAATAGTAATGAGTAAAGTTTGCCAATACAACTCAATTTAAATATTTTTCAATCAAGTATCAAACAACTAAATATTTCAATATTAAGCATTCGCTTATAATCTGGGCCATTCAATTTAATTTCATTTAATTTTCTGCATTTTAACAAAAATGCACTCTAAACGATAAGACTTGTTCTAACTTAAATAGATAGTTCAACAAAGAAATAAATCTTGAAAGGTTTTAGAATTTCTAGTCGTAAGTCACCTCAACATGCTCGACACCATCTTCATCAGTCCAAATCTTATTTGGAACCCGCTGACGTGCAGCACGATTCCTGCTTTCTGATCCGTAGCCAGTAATAGGAGATCCTATCCTCACTTTAACCTGGTAAAAAGAATATATCCAGTAAACCAATCTACAATACTCGACAGTATGGCCAAAACAATCATGTGTACTATGAACCAAGAGCCTGAAAAAAAGTTGAGTTGCATGATAAAGAACAAGGTTATAAGTTTCCTAATTACTTATGTGCAAAGTAATTATTAAGAATCCCACATCTCCTTCAACGATCAGATTTAAATCGCTCAAGAACTACAAATAAATCAGATTTCTCCACAAGCAACTGATCATAGCTCTTTTAACGTGACAGCTTGCACAATAAGAACTGAACAAGTTACTTAACGGGAAACATACTTGACCATCGTTCTGAATCCTTTCCAGAGCCTTCCCAAAAATTTTATACCTGCAATAGTAAAAAGAAAGGTTAAACATCATTTATGTGACTATTAAACATGACTTGGAAATAAGGTTTGCCTCCTACTCTTTCGGTTCAAATATTAGTTCTTTAAAAACTGCATATGCTGCGGCAGCAGCAAGCCCAAGCCCTATGAGGATGATAAAAGTGTATGACGCTCCCTCAGTGAATGTTACAGGCTTTTCAGGGATATTATATGTTGGAGAATCAAAAGGGTCTTCGACATTAGATACATCTTTCCGAGTCTGGTAAATAATAGAAACATAAAAAAATGTTCAGATAAGGACATTGTTTATTGGAAAATAATGAACAATAACTGCGAAGCACAATGTTTTCAAGATGCAGCGAATACTAATGCCAAATAAGAGAACTACTGTGTCCAGTCATCCTTCTCAAGGAGTAATTGGAGCAAGGTATCAGAATTTTCTGCAGGATCACATCAATAATATCCAGTTCAAGCTTGAGATACAAGCTCGAAGGGCACCCAACTACACTCTAGAAATAAATTAGATCTGCATTCACATGGCCAACCAAAACTCTTAGAACCCAAGTTTTCTTTTTAAGAAGTGAACTTGCCCCATGGTAAACTACAACTGAATTTATCCACATGGTAAACTGTAAACTACGAACGAATAAACTTCTACCAGAAACATGAAAATGAAAGCACTGAAAGATACATGAAATTGTGACCTGAAATTAAGTACTAACCTCAGACTGTTTTTGTCTTGTTGACTCCGAAGCTTTTGATGCAAACGATCTTGTGAAGCAATATGCTTCTGAATTCAAGCCATTGATCTTAGCAAGGTGATAGGGTGAAACAAAAGCAATTGCATTTCTACTCCATGGATCTTGCTGTAGAAATGAACATCCTGTCCACAACTATCACCATCAGCAAGGCATAAAACACATTATGTAACAGCCATTCTTATCCTTCGAATTCAAATATATGCCCGAGATTATTCAAGGATTTAACAAGTTAATCCAGAAAACAAATCATATCTAAGCCTGACATGAGAAAAGAAACCAAAAGATACTAAATCCAATAATTGTGATCACACTTTAGACAAGGAAACGGAAGATATAATGAAGGTTTTTTTAAAAGTCCATGATAGCTTAAGATAAGACATAAGGTTGCATAATACATATTGCAGGAAGGTGAAAATCTTATAAACAGTCGTGAGAGCTAATCTGAAGTTAGTATCCTGAATATTTCAAAAAACATTCCAAGGCATGTTGACCATGTAGACCTATTTGACAAGAGTATCAATAACATAATTAATCAACTTACCAGAAGCTTCATGGAAAGCCTGAAAAAAGAAAATTACAGAGGATTAGGAATTTAGAACCAAGAAACAGTGGGTACAGGGCATGTATCTAAGTTATGAAAGAAACAATCGGCATACATCAAACAAAAAATGAAAACCTGGACAAGCTATAAATCTTGGGGAAGACAAATATTCACCCGGCACACTAAACCAAAGACACTCCCCCCAAACGTGAAGTGGAACATTCACAACATAACCTGGTTACAATTACAGTCACCTGGGCCAGGTCAGGGGATGATCCGGGATGGGATCGCGGACCAAATTTATTAGTTTAACTAAATCCAGTATGGAGGGGATATACTCATGCACTTGGAACAATAATCTTGGTTTGGGTAATTTTAGTTTACTTTTTATACTCTTGCTAAAAATTACTGATAGCAGCAGCTGCCCTATTCAAGGGGATGGATGGAAATTCAGTAACACCCAAACCATTTATGCCAAGCATAAAGAACTAATATACGAATCATAACATTGTTAAATTAAGCAAAAATGAGAGAAAATGGAGCAAACTTGAACTTACAATCTTGCTAAGATTACTGATATCATCTGTTTTTTTCAAGGGGATATATTTAAAAATTACCCAAGATAGCTTTTTCAATTGGTGTGTTGGAAGATTAAGGTCCATCTAGGGGTTTAACATAAAAATCATATTACTATAAGCTAATCACTTTGCAACATGCCACCAAAGAATAATTAACATATCAATCATAACATTGTTAATTTAATAAAAAATACAGTGTTATAATGGCGGAACCGAATTTGCTATAGTAGCCCGTTGCGAATTCTAATACAAGAAATTAAGTAAAGTAATGATAACGTGTATCCCTAACAATGTATTCGCTTCCGCCGTTATAACAGAAAAAGGAGCAAACTTTAACTTACCCTGTTGCTAAAACTACTGATATGACCAGTTCTTTTCAAGGGAATTGATGAAAATTCAGCAAAACCAACATCTGAAACTCCTCTAGAAGGAGAATAACCAATAAAAGAAGTCAACCCTTTTCTTGATTTTGCATCAGCATACCATTTGTTCTTCAATAATGAAGCTCCACTTCTCCTTATATGATTCATCAAAATATATTGTTATTATCTAAATTTGTATATTATATTGATTTGGGTCAGTAAAATATTGGATTTTTTGTGCAAATTAAGGAGAAAACACAAAAAAATATCAAATTTTTGTTGTATGGTAGAATATTTAGACATGAAAACTTGGATAACACATAAACCTTGGATGATCAAATTGGGGGTTTGGGTCTGGTCCTAGGGCACGTTGCAGGGAAGAGCCCAAATACAATAATACCACCAATCTTATTTGATTAAATGAAATGAATTATATGAATATAGTGGTTATTTATTTAGTTTTATCCGAAAACTCTAAACGTGATCGGCTCTTCTTCCAATTTTCCTTACCTTCATTTGTGATTATTCTAGTTTCACATGTCCTAACGGTTATATTAATTGGAGTATTTTAACATGATCATATCATCTCAAGCAATTCTCTCCCATTTTATTATTAATGGAAGCAACCATTACTTTCTCGAATTAACTCACAACTTACTAATTTACTTATAGTTGATTACTGATTAATTGAAAATTTGATACTCATTATAAAAAGTAGCAAATCTTTCTTCCAATGAAAATGATTGATAAAGTTAGAAAAGTACATATGTATGTAGACATTGGGTTACTAACTACTTTAGGTATGTAAACAACATTGCAAATACTAATCATGTAAGTAAGTTACATGAAACCAACTGGATGTTATTTATGCCATATATAGCATCATAATTATATAAATTTACTCCTCGCATTTTACAATGGTATTTTTAATATGATAGATTGTATTTAACACAATGATGAACTCACAATTGTATTCAACAACATAAGAGATTTATAGTTCTAAATATTATCTGCCCTTGGCACAATTTGAGCTTCTCTCTTCTCTGCATTCTACATAGAAATTCTTGAATATATTATTATACACCAAGACAGGAACCATTTATGCAAGGAAACTGATTCCATGTTGCCCAATGACTTCCAATTCTCCATTTGTGGAAGGCTGCTTTGACCCAGAGATGGATCTCCTTATGTGCAAATATGCACAGTATTCTACTTCATATGGATTCACTCCCTTCATCAATTCTGAGACAACTGCGCCGATTCCTTCCCCTGTAGAAAATACGTTGTTATCAGGCGGCTTGGATCATCTATACCAATTGATGGCAGGTGACACGACAATATGTTTAATATGACACCTATTTTCAAAGTAAGCACTTACTCCCATTGGTAAGTAATTGGTGGGAGTTATGTGCCAGAAAATGAGAACGTTAGGCGTTATCAGGGATCCAGGGGAAATAGGCTGGAGATCTAAACGTACATGAATACCTAAGTAGAATACAAGAATACTGATGTAGCTTGGCATTAAGACTGTTCGTGGTGATGTTTCATATAGTATGATTTTGCACAAATAAAAATATGCTGAAATGGTAGAAAGCTCACCATGTGTGACAAGCAACAAGTTTTCTGTGGGATATTTATCTGCTAAGGCTTTTACAATCTGCACATATCTAGACCTTGCATCCTCCAATGACTCTTCCCATTTTGGCAACTTCAATTTTGCAAGCAAATGAATCAAAACAATTGCGAATTGTCGCGCAGACTATAAAACTCCAGAAAATTCACAGTAATTTAACCAAGAAAAGCAAGGTTGATAGGTTTATGATATATTATTACCTCTTTATACACTGGTTCTGCATCACGATCTATCGTTCCAGGAGGTAGAATAGATTCACATTGAGAGATGTCAAAGTCGAAATTTCCATCCTTAGGCGCCATCTCAGGTCTTATTGCTGCAGAATTCATCATCTCAGACAATCCATATTCGACAGAAACCTGAAAGGTTAACTTTGTTTGAACTCAAACATGCTCAACTGAACTCTATAGATTGAACATCTTACTTTCTGAATTCCGCCTGGCATTATCATCACTTACAAATTCTACAATTGTATTCTAGACATTTCTTCATTGTAGTAGTATTCGATCCAAGGAGGTTGTTTTATAATGCACATGATTTACTGAGAATAAAAGTACTAAGTGAACATAAGTAATAGCGGACTTTATAACCAGCTTTCGGCTAAACAAAAATAGACGGTTTCCCCCACTATCCGTGGGAAGAGCACAACAGTCAATTGCTCGAAACCCCGGATGGGATCCACTAACGCTATATGAAAACTTCATTTAGCCGACCCCACATAATGGTATAAGGCTTGTTTAAGTTTCTAAATTTTAAATAATTAAGTAATGAATTTATACATATTCTTGCAAAATGATACATCTTTCATATACATGAGCTTGCACACTGTTACCATGGAAACTTCTCCACATATTAACAGTGTATAAATTATTTAATGCTATTGATTTAGTACCAGGTCCAACATGCCATTTGCAAGCAAATGTCCAATCTTAATTAATTGTTGAATCGGTAGAATTGACTTGGATGGGACAAAAGTTATACAATCACCCAAGAAACCATACCAGGACAATGAAATAGACCATTCCAACGTAACTTCCAAGACAGAGATTTGTTACAGACAAGGCCACAAAGGGAGACCAAGTCACATGACAAACAATTTGTATCAACCTTGTCAATCAAAGACTAATTCTTATATTCTAAAAATAAAGACCCAACTTTTCTAATAACACATATAATCAATGTGATCCATATTTATTTATTTCTCATTTTCGCCTAAAATTAGTAAAATTGTTAGGTGGGGATGGCTGATAATTTACCCACAAGTTTATAACATTCTATGTGACAACGAAGTACATCATAATAATGAAATCCTCCGATTCTAATCTAAAATTCATAAGTCGAGCATCACGGAGGAAGTGAGAATCGACATTGATCCTCTTGAAAATAATAAGTGTATAATATTCTTATCAACTAGTGAGTGTATATTAACCTACTTAAATCTTGATCAATAATTCTATTTTTTATGATTCTTGTTCCATTGGGGTTCAAAGTACCATATCAACCTCCTCCATCTTGAAAAGATAATTTTAATAATTAAAATTAATAAATTTTATGATTTTAACTGATATGTTAATTTTGATTTAAAATAAAATTATCATGCTAATAATAAAATATATATTCAAAAACAGTATGATTTTTTTATCAATGGAGGGACTATTATTTACATGTTGATTCTGACACGGTGACACCAACATGAATTATTTATATGTTGATTCTGACACGGTGAAGCCAACATGAATAAATATAGAAAAGTTGCCAAATAGGGTAAACAAAAATAAAATGTTATCATAAAGTTTGATAGAACACAAACCTTAATCTTGGATAATTCGTTTTATATTTTAAGGCTATCACTACAATGAAATAAATCAAAATAGTTTATTATGAATGAGTAGATAGTCACTACATTTAATGTTGGGTCACTTTAAAAATAATTTCTTTCTTAACATAGAGATAAAGTTGCTCACAACCCGACTTTTCGTACTTACTTAAACGGAAACATCTTTAAAGGTATTATTAGAGCATTATTAGAATATTATTACTAATTTTCAAAGTTAAAAGGTGATGATCGCCTCTTGATCAATCTTAACCTGAACAAGTGACCCTACACATTACAACGATTTACCTAAAAGGGCAAAACAAAAAATTAATGAAACAAAAACAACGTTACCATAAAGTTTGATAAAAATTAAAAAAAACCAACCTTGATCTTAGATGAGTCAATTTTGACACCATCAGCTGAGGTACTAACATTCAACAATTTATCATCACCATTTACGGCGGCAGAGAGGGCTGAAACAACCTCAGCCGCCGTCTGGAGGCACCGGAGAAAAGGCGAAACGACGACACGATGGATAGGAAAATTGAGATTTGATCGCATCTTCCTGCCTTCATTGAAGGCCCTTATTTTACCCCCTTCAACAAGCTCAGGATCCCATTTTCTTGTTGCTTTCATCGCCCACATGGCGTCGAAGTTGTCTATTCTATCGCCATGTCTCATTACGACAACATTTTGGTACATTTGAGAGTTGTTTTGTGATGATTCTCCCATGGATGTAATAATGTTTGATGGTGTTCTTCTTGTTGGTTTGTTTTTTGGTAGCTTAGAGGCTTCTATTGTGGGAAATAGGCTTTTTTTTTATATAGTTGGTGTGTTATGTAGTACTTACATAAGTTATATCAAGTTTCCTATAATTTTCTACCTACATGCCTACATAGTATATGACAATTTAATAATCAAGTTTGACTGATGATGTAATTGTCGATTCGAGAATCAACAAAGGTCTGTTACATTCCAATTTGAAAATTAAAAGCGAAAATTAAAAGTCAAATAGATAGTTGAAAGCCCCGAATTATATTAAATTGGAATCTTGAAAATATTTAGTTGTTGATAACGGTTCAAAAAATACTTAGGGTAAGGTTGTATTGACAAGCTTTACCCTACTCTATTTTATTTATCTATATGTATCATATATTAAATAAATAATATGATAAATAAATAAATTATAAATATTATTAATATGATTAGAATAAATATGATTACTAAAATATATTATTAATTATTTTTATTTTTATTATTATTATACTAATTTTATTATTATTATTTATTATTATTATTATTACTTATTATTATTATTGATTTTATTATTAATTTTTTTATTATTATTATTATTAATATTATTATGATTATTAGTATTATTATTATTATTGTAATTATTGTTATTATTATTATTATTATTTATTAATATTATTGTAATTTTTGTTATTATTAATATTATTATTATTATTATTAATATTATTATTATTATTAATTTTTATTATTATTGTTATTATTATTATCATTTATTATTATTATATTATAATTATTAATATTTTTATTATTCTAATTATTAATATTATTATTATTATTATATTATATTTTTATTTTTATTATCATTATTCTTAACCTTCTTATTATTATTATTATATTTATTATTATTAATTTATCATTATTATTATTGTATTTAGTATTATTAATTTATTATTATTATTATTATTTTTCTTCTTATTGTTAGTATTTTTATTATTCTTATTATTAATATTCTTATTATTTTATTTTTATTTTATTTTTGTTATTATTATTATTATTATTATTATTATTATTCTTATTCTTGTCTTGTATTATTATTACATTTATTATTATTTTTTTTTGGTATTCTTGTAATAGCTTCGTTCGATACTAATATTATGAAATAGTATACTAGTTGCTAGGTGGAGTATTTTGAGGAGAAATCAGAAATTTGAGAAGTTGAATAGTTGGATATCTGACAAATTGATTGATCGGTAGTATATTTAGGTTTTGAGCATTTTAAAGTTTTAATTGAATGGAATGATATTATTTGGGGTTAGAAGTTAAATTTATGTTGGAGTTGTGTTGTTAAGCAGGGGCAATGGCAATAAGCCAGAACGAGCCAATGATCTTGAGATATTTTTAGTCTTGGACACATGAGGCCTTTTATACTTATCCTTAGCTTAGTCATCATCATCCAAATAAATGCTTAACTTTCTTCATAACGTCTTAATGGCAAATTCATAAGTTTCACCTCGATTTTTTTTTTTTTTGATTTTCTTCTCGTTTAGCTTTGGTCCTGAAATTTTATGGAGAGATTCCCGAGACATTCTCTCACCGCTTTGGGGGTAAAAGAAAAGTTCAAATCTTTAGATATTTCTTGAGTTCGAGGATGTTGACTTTTGAATTTGGAGTTGACTTTGAGCTTTGATGTTTATTATGTTATAGAATTGCCATATAAGCTTAGATTATCGTATAACGATTGATAATTATCGATTATGGGGGTTGAAAAATGTTGAGGAATATAGTTGACTTTGTTGACTTTTTGTAGAGTTTTTTCTAAATGGTGTTTGATAGTAGAAGTGTACTCTTGGACTTTATTTAGGATTGTTTGAGGTGTAAGTTATGATTTTGAGGTGATTAGAGAATGTTCGGATATCACGAGTTTTGTAAGTTGGATAGTGAATTGATTTGAAATTAAAGATGATTAGAAATGTGATGATTAGTTGTTAATACTCGGAGCGTTAGGACCTTCTGAAACTAGTAATTGGAACTTCGATCATTAATAGGAAAAGGTTGCGAACTTAAGTTGGAATAAGGTTGTCGGGGGAACTTTTGTTGGGTTATTTTTTGGGGGTATGTCGGTGTAGAGATTATATATGTAAGTAGAATGTTATATTATTAGTTGTGTTATAAGTAGTAATTATAATTTTGAATGTTTTTAGGCGTTGATCATGGGTAAAGGTCCGTTGTTGTGATTGCTTGAGCGGAGTTTTATTTAGCTAGCCGAGGTGAGTATCTATCTCACGGGTGTTGATTAACTATTTGATTACGGATATGTGTATGTGTATATATGTGATTTTGTGTTGAATTATATGTTGATTATCGTTGTATTTGTGGTCCTATGAGTAAATGCAGGTGTTTTGAGGGTTGTTGAGTCGTATTAGGAAGAGTTGTATATGAGTTGATGTTGTCGGTTGAGTTGATTTGTCCGGTATCTTGCTTCGTTCCTAGTACGATTTGGTGAGTTGCCTCGTACCTAGTAACGATTCGGTGATTGCTTCGTACCTCGTTACGATTCGGTGATAGCTTATGTCGACGGGCATAAGTTTCTCCCTGCAGGTTGAGGTTGATTATATGCGCATTAGTTGTAGAAATCCGGACTTATATTGAGTTGTAGGGTTGTTGAGTTGACACTCTTGTTGAGTTGTTGAGTTGTTGAGTTGTTGAGTTGACACTCTTGTTGAGTTGATACTATTGATTGCGTTGATAGAGTCGTTGAGTTGTTGAGTCGATTGAGTGGGTTGGTTGTATAGTTGGGTAGTCATGTTGTCGGGGTCGTTGTGTTGAGTCTATTTGGTTGTATTATATGTTGTTTAGACTTTTTTGGTTCGGTGATATGTTTTATGATTCATTTATATGTTTATGACGTTTCTGTTTTATGGATATTAAATTTGATTACGCTAGAGGTTGCTTTGATGAATTGATGTCGAATTAAGATTGGGGTTGATTATGGATCATATTATCAGATTTCATACGGATCCTAAGGTTGGTATTCATAGATTTGTACATTCTTCAAAGGTTAAAAGTTGAGTTGATTGATGGTTGAGATAACGTTTGAATGAAACTCGGTAGATGCAAGAACATTATAAACGAGAAGTTTATGCTCGTCCCATAGATGATGTTGATGATATATTATATATGGTGGAAAATTTGAGTCAGGTGTGTTTGTATGTAAGTTATGATCTAATCACGATGTGGATACCATTAAGGTGAATAAGTTAAATATACTATTGAGGAATTTGGAATTTCTTTGGGGTTATCTTGATTTAAGGCGTATGTTCTTGGATTGTATTAAGATAATGAAACAATGTGGAGATTCTATTATAAATATTCCGATAACAAATAGGTGTGTGACTATGATTTGAATACTTACTTTAAAGATTAGTATGAATAGTTAATTGAGTTGTGTAGGTTTGGTGTGAGATTGTATGTATGGGTGGGTATCAAGTTATGAACATTGAGTTGTATCTTTGAGGTTGTTGTGTGTTAGAGTTGTATATTAGATATTCTGGTGATTAAGTTGTCTTTGCGGTAAGTGGTTGACGTGAGGTGGGTTTTATCGGTTTTAGTTGGAAAGCGAATTGAAAAAGATTTATCGTGTTGAGGTAGCATAGAAAATATATAATAACGTGTATAGTTATTAGATAGGTAATGAACTTGAGTTATCGCTTGTGTGTATGTGTGGTGGATTCTTACGTGATATTTGTATTAACTTCGGCCATGCGTGGCTCACATTCCGATGAGCCGGGCGTCGATGTCTAGGTTGTTGGGATGACCGAGATGCTTTGGTAGAGTATTCTGGCGCGCGTGAAGATAGCGTGTGACTTGAAGACCTCAGCAGTCATACTTTTATTTTCTTTGGAGTTTGTTGTATATAATAATTATAAGTTGTAAAGCCGGATTTGTTTGATGTTGTTGTATTATTATTTTCGGTGGTTGTGGTGTTGGTTAGTTCGCTAGATGGACGAGAGTTGTATTATTTTACTTATCATGTGAAAGCGAAGTCGTTTCTTATTGTGATCGTTGTTGGTGGCTACGATTGTTGAGTTGATGATGGTCGGCGCAAAGGCGCAGGCGGGTCGTGTGATTCTTATTATTAATATTCTTATTATTTTTATTTTGTTAGTATTTTATTAATACTATTATTATTATCATTTTTATTATTATATTTATTTTATTTTTACTTATATTTTATTATTATTATTATTTTTTATTTATTATTATTATTATTATTATTATTATTATTATTATAAAAGTAGTAATAATAATAATGGAGGGTTTAAGTGAAATGTAAAGAAAACTATGGGATGAGAAGTATGTAAATTTGGACTTTATCACTTTTGATTTTTTTAAAAGAGGAGAAAAATAAGTAGAGAATTTTAACTTAAAATTTTGTTAATGATAAGTACTTAATTTATTAAGTACTTAAAATAATCCATTAACAAACAAACTTAATAAATTAAGTTCTGAATTAATTAAGTTAAATGCTTAATAAATTTAACAAATACCCCCTAAGTTACATTCTTATTTATACTGATTACAATTTTGTAATTTATTTAGCCCCACAAATTAGTTATGTGGTGTGATTTGGTTCCTAGTTTGACGAATACATTAAATGATAACAAAAAATGTTGGATTGGACTTCATTTTTCACTAATAGATACCAAAACGACCTGCGATTTAAAGTCAAAACTATTTTGATTAAATTGTAGGAAATCAATCAAATAATAATAATTTTGATCTTTTATTAATACGGAGTATTATTCATATAATATTAGAATATTTAAATTTTCTGCATATTATTTTTTAGTAGCATATTGTGGTATGAATATTTTGATAAAAACTTAAATTTATACGGAGTATGAGTTATTGATAGAAATGTTTATTTTGTATTGTATTAATTATGAAAATGATAAAAATTTGAAATAAATATAACAAATAAGAATATATCTCATCACAATTTAGAACACATTACTAAAAATTAGGTCATTTAAATACGAATAAATTTCCTCATTCAACAACTTCTAACAATGCAATCAATCTAGAAAGAAAGTACCAGTTCATTTCCTCTCTATTTTCCTATCGTCCAAAACAATGTACTCTTTCCAATTTGGTTTGGAATATTGATCAATTCCATAATTTGATTGGCCTAGTTATTTTGTTCACGAAATGTCAACTAATGACTTCGTAAAATGTTAAAAATGGGTACTTTGTAAAATATACTGCAGTAGTATTAAAAGAAAAAGACAGCAAAATGTCTGGTGACAAACATACACGTCACTTGTTTAATTAAATTTTAAAAGGTCATATGATGTGACATGTACTTAAATTGATTTTACAATAATGATGCAATGAGTTGATTTAGTCAATGTACTGATCCCTGATCTTAGCTTTATTAGTTTGACTTGGCCGTTTTCTTTGCATTGATTAATCAATCATCATATAGCACCTCGACTTCAATTTTCCACCAATTACTACACCTCACTAACAAAATAATAAATTTAATTTTAATTAAATTTATTATATAATTCGGTTTATTTAGAATTCTAAGTTTGATCACAAAAAGACAACATTTGAGTTGGTCAAACTAATAACTATATCTATATTTATTATCTATTGTCGGATTGTAGATATTCTTTGTCCTGATTAATTTAGAAGCTTGATCTATATTTTTGTAGGCCAATAGGAAAAAGCCGTATCTGTGATGCTGCGAAGAAATGTCTGATATGCGTCACGAAAATTACAATGAGCAGATTACCTTTGAAACAAAAGCGAGATTACAATCAAATGATTCGAGCAAAAGCAGCAGGATCGAAGTCGCGTCCGGCTTTCTTTAAACGATTCGACCTATTGGGTGTAGACGGTGATCGTTTTCCCGAGATAAAATAATGCATAGATCGACATGGCCCATGGCGAATCGTCGACGAACATTTCACGAGCTTGATGTATCGTAGCCAGAGAAAGCAAGCAGAGAATGGGGTTTTCTCGGATTTCTTGTGTAATTATGTACTTTTTCTTTTCGATTTACGTAGCCCAGTGAATTTGATGGATTTTCTTAATGATATGTAAGCTATTTCGCCCAGCAGCATCTCTTTGCGTTAAGATTGCCGCTAGCGCCACTTAATGGCCAAATAAAAGCATTAATATATAGCGCCATTTGATTTGAATGCCAATCAAATTACGATTTCAAGTTTGAAATATTATTACCAAACGAACTCGGCCAGGAAGCAAAAAGTTGGCTCATGACCCCCACTTTTAGACTGCGTTAGGTAATGGTCATGGCCTTAGCGCGCTGTTCCTGATTTCGAGCTTCATTTCCCAGTTGCACCCCCTGGCGAGCGCGTAGAAGTTTTGCGTAAATGATGTCAGCATTCTTAAGAAATTTCTTGGGAGGCGCTTCTTATAAAGCGTAAACAATAGCATGCAATGGTACGACGTCGTTTTAGCTTTATGGTTTGATCATCTTCAGCCTTGGCTTCATTGACCTGCAAATAGAGAAAGCCGGAAATTTTGGATTAACTTGTGGCTACAATATTACGCTTTATCCGGCATCATGAATCAAAATTTGTATTCAAACAAAACAATAAAACTAATATCCCTACAGGGATACAAATTTAGAGAAAAGATTTTGACTCGATAATCGGTGATACTTGACAATGGCCAGGTCTGCGTAGGATAGGTAGGTGTGAGTGGCACTTGGAACCTTCCACTTGTGTACATATGTTTACACATTCACCATGAACATAGTAGGCGCGATGTCTTGGAACTAATACGCTTTTGGTAGCAATCTTTGACATCACTTGTAGTCTCGATCGGCTTCGTGCTCGATTACCGGCTGTGTGTCGGTTAGGCCTTGAACCTTGCGTGCACAGTTACGTGAGTTGTGGAGTCAAGAAATGCACCCTCCATTTCTCTCTTCTAAAAGCGGCCACTACTTTTAGCTCACATGAGTGACTCTTCCGTATTATTTAAGTAACCCGGCGCTACTCATGATATCTCGTAAGTGCATTAAGCATGCAAACTTACTTAACTACACTCGCGAATTATCATTATTTAAATAAAGGCAGTGAAATCCCCCACGGTAATCTACTAATACAATATGAGCAGTTGTCCCTTGGAACACAGATCTTGGGATCTCCGGTCAATAGTGGGTTATGCACCGTCGTATTTTTTCTCGAGGTTTTGATCCCATTCGCTTTCGATGAATTCTCAACTAGTTCTTTTCTTAACCCACTTGGTCAATGGATCGGTATGTTATCCTTTGATCTTACATGATCCGCGATTGATAACTCCGGTTAGAATTAATTGTCTAATGGTATTATGTCTTGACGAATATTATGCCGACTTTGCAATTTATATAAGTGGTTCGCGTGCCCTCGATTGCGGACTTCATTGTGCAGTATATGCAAATTGGGCGTGGTTTCCAGCTCCGGAATATCCTCAATTGTCTTAACCGTTCGGCTTAACTTCCCATGACTTTATGCAAATGATGAACTTCGAGACTCATCGTGGATCTAGCGATTAACGTTTGTTTGAGGACTTCCATGGCCTTGGTACACCGCCGAGTGAACACATATCCACTAGTAGCCATTGAATCACGAGAATCGGAGATCGATTTGCGTCCGTGTACCCGCCAGTACAGCCGGATAGCAGCGTAGAGAGTGCGGCCGTAATTCGAGTATGTCTCGAGTAGCAAGTACTCGCGTCACTTAGCTTTCAATGATGCTACCGGATTACTCGTATATCTACTCAATTTGCTTCTTGAATAAGCTATATCCGGTCTAGTCTGACTCGCCGGGGAACATGAGACTCCCGATAGCGAGAATACTCAAGTTGGACACCTTTCCCACTTTATTCTTAAATTGAGGTATCGATGTTCGTCAGCTGGAGTTGGACATTCTCCCAAATCGTCTTGGCAAATTTCCCAAGAATTTTATCGACATAGTGTGATTGGGTTAACCTTTGAACCGTTAGGAGTTCTCATGATACGGACTCCCCGAAATTAGATGCCGCTTGTCCCGTATCGCCGTATCGAGCTTGGAGTTGACGTATCTTTGGTGGATTGAATCATCTTTTTGATTGCTACCAACAATAAGCATGTCGTCCAATACAAGCAGGAAAATTACATATACTCTCACAGTGGATTTTACATAAACAAACATCATATTTCATTGATTTTAAATCCACTTGAAAGTAATGCCTTGTCGGAAATACCGTACCATTGTTTAGGAGCTTGCTTTAACCCCATTACAAAGATTTGACAAGTGACATACTTTCTCTTCTTTACTGGAACTATAAAACCCACATTCCATGTAAATTTCTTAAATCTAATTCTCCATTTAAGAAAATTTGTTTTACATCCATTTGATGTACATCTAAATTGCTTGGCAGTGAAGCCCGATTGCTAGGATAATCCCCTAATGGATGTTATCCTTGCTCAGCGGGAATAAGTATCAAAAATAGTCTAGTCTTCTTTTTTGTCTATTCCACAAATGACTAGTACACTTTGTACTTATCTATCGTCCAGTCGAACTTTCATTTCCTCTTTAAAAATCCATTTTGGATTTTAAAGCCTTACTATCTCGGCGGAAGATCCACGATTCAAGTGTGATTAAAGGTGAATCGGCTTACTTCAGCCTAGCTTCATTTAAAGCGGACCATCGGTTAGGCTGACCTCTTGAAAGTAGGATTCGAGGAGTTAAGCTCTCCAGCATATCGTTCTGAAAATCGAGAACCAAAAGACTTGCAGAGCCACGTGCCGCTTTTTCTTCGTGAGTTCTTATCTTGACCTCGCTACGCTTGACTATCCGTGAGTCTCAAGTGCTCATGTACCCTCAGTTCATGTGTCACTTTTAGATGTCGAAGCACGCAGCTAGATTTCATCGGAAGAAGAGCGTGTTCAAAGAGCGTGACATTCGAGACTCTAACATGTATTCTTGTTCACTCGCGGTGTCACTCTTATGAACAAGAAACCGATATACGACACTATTTTGAGCATGTCAATAAAAATTGCATCAGCAGTTTTAGGACGATAGTCACTGTTTAGGAGAATGCTGTGACCTTTGCCCGAACACCGCTCGAGAATGTTTGTAGGTTGGTGCTCTGCCTTTGAACAATTTCAGGCTAGGGGTTTTTATCCTCATTTTTCACGAGGAATTTTGTTCAAAGGTAGTTAATTTGTCGATATCCCGGCTTCCCAGCGTTCCTTGAAGTGCTTTGAACTTATCAATGAGCATTAAGTAAATCTCTTTCAATGATCGATTTTCTTTGTGATCATTCGGTGGGGAGAATATGGAGTGTCGGCTTCGTGAATAATACCTTCGAGAACAAAATTGACCAATGGACATACTTCGCCACCTCACATGCCATTACTACTTTTTATCTTTTCTCAAGTTGATTTTCAACTTAACTTCTTTATAAATTGCAAATTTATCGGTGCCCTCATTTTTACTTTTAGTGATATACATAGCAAAATTTTGTGCAATAATCTACAAATGTGATAAAATATTCATTTCTACCTTTGGATTGAATTGGGCTCATATCACAACCGTCCTTGTGAACAAGATCGAGAGGCTTATTATTTATTCCACGGTTGGAAATGTTGGCTGCAAATCGATTACAACTTGACATACGTTTCGCACTTGTAATTCTTATCGATAAATTCATTAGGTATGTGGGTCAACTTGATCATTCTTAGCAAAAATTAAGTTCACATGTCCTAACCTACTATGCCATAAATTAGAGTACTTTCGCGAACATAGGCAATATTATTTTTATTCATTTTGTTTGTAACCATTCACATTCATTTGAAAAGACCATTTAACCATGGCCTTTCAACCAACTGTCCCGACTTGGAAAGTATTTACAACTGTGAGACTCAATTACAAGTTTAAAACCATGTTTTGCTAAGTAAGGAAACAGACACAAGGTTCTTCCTAAGTTCTAGGTTATCTGAGAACATTCTTGATATTTCCACGAAGTGTTAATTACCGGCCCCAGCAGTTCCTTACTCACCGATGATATTTGGAGTTGCATTATTAAGCGTGTACATCTTCTTACATTACATAGCTGGCTTGAAAGTAGCAAATTGATCTTTGACCGAACAAACGTGCCTAGTAGCACCGGTATCGATCCAGCGCTCTTTGTGGTTCGTGCCCATGAAAGTTCGCCTCGAAATCACGGCCGACAAGTTGATGCTAGGCCGATTATTTGGTGACCACATTCGCCATGTTTTTCCCATTGTTACTTCTCTTGGCCGGTTTACTCGAAGGACTTGACCACGTTTGTTACAATTATGCTTGCGCCCCAATGTGAAAACCTTGAAGGAATTCCACTTGAGAAAGAAATTTGAACCCTTTTCTTGAAACTATTTCCACTTGGAGTGCAAAATCGTTCTTGAAAGACCTCGAAGAAGACCCAAATTCCCTGACATTCACCTTGGGCTCCCCGCGAGAGGAGTTGGGATAAGCGATCACAATTCCGGCCTTCACTGTTACTTACCTTACATTCTCAGCGAGCAGAGATAATTGCAACGTGTTCATATCATTTCGGCTTGTGCTTAATAGTTCTTGAAATTACATCGAGATGGTGGCAATTTCTCGATTACCCGCGGCGACCTTGAACATTTAGATTCGAGCCCATTCCCTTCAACTTGAAGCTCGTGGAAGACAAACTCAAGTTCTCGAAGCGATCATCCACCGATTTTTTCATCCACCGTTTTATAGTCAATCTTCCATGATAAATTTCTTGGAACCCGCGTCTTTGAATTCTTGCCAGACTCGAAGTGCGTCCCAATATTGTTTGTAGTAAGCGTATGCTTATATACGCTATCTGACTAAATCCGACAAATAAATCAACAAATAATTACCGACTCGAATAATCGGTGTGTCTCAGGGAGGAATTATTGCTTGGAATTAAGCTCAAACGCCGTCATCTTGGGCAGAGTAGGGAGTTCCTCGACCAGAAGCTTGGTTGCAAGTTCAGGTCGTGAGATAAACGTCGAGCTTGTTACATACCTTGAAATTGACCCGGAAAACACGGGAGGCCGGTTGGTCGTTTTTACTTGACCAGACGATTGGAAGTGAGGAGGTAAAGTGACGGTGGTTCACAATTTGGAGGAATCTGCCGAGAGCAGTTTAGCGCTATTGAGGCAACTTGACTTACAGCAGCGCCGGAACATAGGAAGTGTAACCCCGAGGGGCGAATGCGGAACATTCGACATCGACACCATCCATTAACGCGGCTGACGCGAGCGGGCAATATTAGCGGTCGCGTTCACCGTGATATCGACATTGGATTCCGTTGCAAAGTGTTGTGTATAGCTCCGGTCGGATCATTTTTAAGGCGTAGGGAACTAATAGGAAAAACCCGGTATCTGGCAGTCTGCGAAAAAGAAATATCTGATATGCGTACGAGAATTACAATGAGCGATTACACGAAACAAAAAGCGAATTACAATCAAATGATTGAACAAAACGAGCCGGATCGAATCCTCACGTCCGGCGCTTTCCTTAAAAGCAGTTGACTTCTTCCCCAAGCGGTGCTTAGGGCGACCCGGTGATCGTTCCCGGATAAAATGACCCGCGATCGACGAACACTTTCTGCGAGGCTTGATGTATCACCTTGAGAAAACAAACGAAATGAGAGAATGGGTGCTCTCGGTTTTTTCTGTAGTGTGTGCTTTTCTTTCTGATTTACGTGTAGTGGGCGATGGATTTCTTCGTATGTAGAAATTTCTTCTTGGCTTAGCGTCTCTTGCGTTAAGATGCGCTAAACACCGCCAATAGGCAAATAAGCGTATATGCTTGCCATTTTGATTTGAATGCCGTCAGATTCTGATTTCAAGGTTTGAAATGTGCAAGCGAACTTCGGCAGGAAGCGAAGTTGGCTCATGCGACCCCCACTTTGAATTTGCGTGTCCGCGGGTGGCACGGCTTCCTGATTTCGAGCTCATTTCCCGGATTTTGCGCCCCTGCTTGAGCGTAGTAGAGTTTTGCGTAAGTAATTGTCAGCATTACTAAGACTCTTAGGAGCACTTTACTTATATGTCACTACAAGCTCTTGTCACAATGTGAGTGCGGCGCGTCATTTTCAAACTTTGGTTTGATCCCGTCTTCAGCCTTGAAGCTCATTGACACACCTGAATGAGAGGCAAATTTTTGGATTCTAGCAGCTACAATATTCAACTTTTATCAGCGTCCAGCATGAATCAAAATTTGTATTCGAACAAAACAATAAAACTAATATCCCCTACGGGATACAAATTTGAAAAAGATTTTGACTACGATGTCGGTGATAGCAACAATGACCGATTCCTGCGTAGAGATAGGTGGTGTGATGGCCTTGGAACAACTTCACGTACACATATGTTTACATTACTTAGCCAGGCATGAAAGTAAGCCAGCGATGTCTTGGAACTAATCTGCTTTTGAAGTAGCGAAATCGCGACATCTTGTAGCAGTGCCGATGCATTTCGTGTCGAGTTCTCCTTATTGTGTCGGTTAGGCCTTGGACATGCGATGCTGGTTACGTGAGTTGTCGTGAAAATCGCACCTCCGAGCATTCTAGCCACAAAAAAGCGACACACTTTGGCTTCAGCATGGGTGACTCTTCATATTATTTCGAGTAACCCGTATTCTAACTCTTTGATATCTCATGATGCGTTAAAAGCGTAGAGCAACACTGCGGGTATCGGCTGTTCATCCCCAAGGAGCAATTGAAATCCCACATGATAATCTACTAATACAATATGAGCAGGTTGTCCCCACTTGGAACTTTGAATCTTGGGATGCCAGGTCAATGAGGTAGGGTTGTCAGCACCGTTCGTATTTTTTTCTCCAAGGGTTTTCAATCCCGTTCCTTTGGTGAATTCTCAACTAGTTCTTTTTCTTAACCCTTGTGGTGATGGATCGTATGTTATCCTTTGATGCTTACATGATCAACGATGATAACTCGGTTGAGATTAATTGTCTAATGGTATTATGTCTTCGGCGAATGTCTCGACTTACCATTATATATAAGTGGTTGCGTGCCACTCCCGATTGCGGAGACTCACCCCAGCCATGAACATGCAAATTGGAGGCGGTTGGTTTTCAGCTCAGAACCTCCCTCGAGAAGTGTCTTAACATTCGAACTGGCATGCAAGCTGATGAACTGAGACTCCGTCGATGGATCCCCAGCGATTAACGTTGTTTGAGGACTTCCATGACAAATTTGCCACCGCTAAAGTGAACACGTATCATTTAGTAGCCATTGAATCACCGAGAATCGGAATCGATTTGCGTCAGTGTACCCTTAATCTGACGGATACTTGGCGTATAGTCTGACCAAATGATAGAGTATGTCTCGAGTAGCAATACTTTCGCGTCATAGCTTTCAATGATCGCTACTCGGATTACTAGTATATCTACTGATTTGCTTCTTGAATAGCTATATCAGGTCTAGTACAAGCTGGCATCGGGGTATGAGACTCGATAGCAGAATACTTTCAGTTGAGACCTATTTCCACTTTGTGCTTCGTGAGGTATCGATGTTCGTCCCTTTGGAGTTGGACATTCTCCCCAATCGTCTTGGCAAAATTTCCCAATTTTATCGACATAGTGTGATTGGGTTAACCTTTAGGCTTGATTAGGAGTTCTCATGTCTGGTCGAAATTAGATCTAGCTTGTCCCATGTCCTTCATGTCAAACTTGAGTTAAACATATCTTTGGTGAATTAGATGTCTTTTGATTGCTACCCAACCAATAAAGCATGTCATCTGCTCTGGCAGAAAATTACATATCCTACTCGTTGATTTTAAATCCATGAAAATGTGCCTTGTCAAACTTCTCGTACCATTGTTTAGGAGCTTGCTTTAACCCGTACAAAGATTTGACAAAGTCGACATACTTTACCTTTTTGGAACTATAAAACCCTCGGGTTGTTCCATGCTTAAAAATTTCTTCATCTAATTCTCCCGTTTAAGAGAATTTTGTTTTTCACATCCGTTTGATGCATCTAAATTCTTGATGAGGCAATTGCTAGATAATCCCTAATGGATGTTATCGCATCGCAGGGAGAATAAGTATCAAAAATAGTCTAGTCCTTGCTTTTTGTCTATTCCTTGAAATGACTGATACTGCTTTTGTATATCGTCGTAAAACTTTCATTTCCTCTTAAAAATCATTTTAGTTTTAAAAGCCTTATATCACAGCGGAGGAAGATCACGATTCCCGAAGTGTGATTACGTAAAATTGAATCAACTTCGCCCGTATAGCTTCGCTTCCAAAGCGGACCCAATCGGTTGAAGCCCGGCGGCCTCTCTTGAGGCCAAGTTCGAGGTTGGCTCTCAGCGTATCGTTACAAGAAGTAGAGAACCAAAAGACTTACCGACGCGTGCCTTTTCTTAAATGCGGTTCTTCTTCTCAAACCTCCTTACCTTGACTATCCATGATACCGATTGTCAGCAATTTTCATGTGTCCTTTTAGATGTCGAAGCACATGACTGGGTGGAATTTCATCGAGGAAAGACATGTTGAAAGCGTGACATTCGAGACTCTAATATTGTATTCTTGTTCACTTTCGCTTGAATTGTCACTCTTATGAACAAGAAACCGATATCGTGCACTATTTTAATATCAATAAAATTGCATCGGCCGTTTTAGGACCGATAGTCACTGTTTGGGAGGTAACATGACCTTTGCAACCTTTGCGCTCGAAGATGTTTGTAGGTTGGTGCTCTGCCTTTGAACAATTCAAATGGGGTTTTTATCCTCGTTTTTGCAATTTTTGTTCAAAGAGGTAGTTAGGCTGTCGATATAATTTCGCGTTCGCGAGGTGGCGCGAACTTATCGACAAGGCGTTCGTCATCTCTTTCAATATTCGATTTTTTCTTTCGGCCCGATCCACGTTCGATTGAAGGGAGAATATGGAGGTGTCAACTTCGTGAATAATACGCTCGGGGGAACAAAAATTGACCAAATGGTGAGCATACTCGCGCTGCGTCGCTTCGTACTACTTTTATCTTTTTCGAGTTGATTTTCAACCTTTAACATAAATTGCAAATTTATCGGTGCCTCGTTTTTACTTTCATCCCAGTATACATAGCAAAATTTTTGTGCTATCATCCTGAAGGTGATAAGTACCGTTTCCACCTTTGGTTGGGTAGACATATCACGCCTGTCGGCGTGAGCAAGATCGAGAGGCTTATTATTTAACCACGGTTGGAAATGTTGCTCTCGTCGATTTTGCTTAATACGTTCACACTGTAATTCTTGTCGATAAATTCGTAGGTATGTGATTCAACTTGATCATTCTTCGCAAGAATTAGAGTTACGCATGTCTAACCTATGCCATAAATTAAGAGTACTTTCATGAAACATAGGCAATATTATTTTTATTCATTTGTTTTGTAACCGTTACATTCATTTTGAAAAGACCATTTAACACATGGCCTTTTCGACAAACATGCCCGACTTGAAAGTACAACTGTCGGACTCAATTCTGAAGTTTAAAACCGTGTTTGCTAAATGAAAGAACCGAACCTGAGTTCTTCCTAAGTTACAGGATATCTGGGCATTCTTGATGTGACTTCGCTTCCCGAAGTCATTACCGAGCGCCCACGGTTCATACTCACCAGTATTTGGAGGTTGCATTGTCGCCATCGCATCTTACCAAAATTCATGGCTTGAAAGTAGCAAATTGATCTTTGACCGGGCAAACATGCACAGTAGCGCCGGTATCGATCCGCGGCTCTTGTAGGTTCGTGCCATGAAAGTTCACCTCGAAATCTGACCCGACAAGTTGATCTCGTCAGGATTCTTTGAGCCCGGCCACATTCGCCGTCTTTTTCCGTTATTCTTACCTGCTTGGCGGTTTACGCTCAGAAGAACATGACCCGCGTTTGTTGTGTAACCGCCCGTCAAAACGCTTGAAGAAATTCCCATGAGAAGGTGAACAACTTTTAAAACTATTTCCACTTAGGTGCAAAATCATTCTTAGCTTCTTGAAAGACCTCAGAAAGAAGACCCAAATTCCTGGCATTCACCTTAGGCTCCCCAGCGAGAGGTTGGGATAAGCAGTCACAATTCGGCCTTCTGCCTTTTCTTACATTCTCGGCGAGCAGAATAATTGCAACATGTTCATATCCTTTTCGCTTGTCTTCAATAGTTCTTGAAGTCACATCGAGATGGTGGCGATTTCTCGATTACGCGTGACCTTGAGCGATTTCGTTCGAGCCCGTTTCCTTGACTTGGGCTCGTGGAAGACAGCCTCGAGTTCTCGGCGATCATCCGCGATTTTCATCCACCATTTATAGTCGAGAAATCTTCCCCACTGATAAATTTCTTTGGAACCCGCGTCTTGAGTCTTATACTTGAACTCAGAGTGCGTCCCAGCTTCTTGTTTTTGTAGTAGCGTATGTTTTATATAAAATACAACCTCATCAAACAAATAAATCAACAAATAATTGGAAGCTCAAATAATCGGAGTGTCTCAGGTGATAGCGACCAAACTCAAACGCGTCATCTTGAACCGTAGGAGTTCTGACGAAGCAGATTCTTGAGTTGAGGTCGTGAATAGAAACGTCGCTTGTTCTCGCCGCTGAAGTACGACCGGAAGCTGGAGGCTTGATTTAGTCATTTTTACGCATGGCCGAACAATTGGAAGCTGAGGAGGTAAAAGTGGCGGTGGTGCAAGGCTGGAGGAATGCACTTGAGCAGCCAGCTGACGACTTGCAGGCAATGACTTGGCACTTTGGAACATGAGGAGAGAGTGTAACCCGAGGCGAATGCCGGAACATTGACAATCAACACCATCAATGCTTTATTTGACCCTGACCGGAACAATATTAGCATCGGTCAGCATTACTTTGTTGAAGTATCGGCATTTGGATTCCATTTCTGAAAGTGTTTATTGTATAGCTCCGGTCGAATGTTTTTAAAGTAGGGAACTAATAGGAAAAACCGAACTATACAACGGTACTTTGCAAAGAAATAATACAATATGCATACGAGAATTACAATGAGCAGTTACGAAACAAAAGCGAGATTACAATCAAATGATTCGAACAAAAAGCGAAACCCGGATCAATCGCGTCCGGCAACTTTCCTTAAAAGCAGATTCGACCTCTTTGAAGCCCGGTGCTTAGGGCGGCCGGAGGTGATCGTTTCCCGGGATAAATAGGCCCGCGTCGGCCAGACACTGCGAGCTTGATGTATCGCGCGCCCAGAAAACAAAAGCGAAATGAGAGAATGGGTGCTCGGTTTCTTGTGTAGTGTGTGCTTTTCTTTCGATTTACGTGTAATTGTTGATGGATTTTCTTCGGCAATATGTGAAATTTCTTTGCTAACCAAAAGCGTCTCTTGCATTAAAGGTGCACTAAACACCCCCATGTGAAGCGAAATAAAGCATTAATATGCTTGCCGTTTGATTTGAATGCCAAATCAAATTAGATTTCAAAGGTTTGAAATGTGCAAAACCGAACTACGGCGAGGCTTAAAGAAGTTGGCTCATGTGACCCCCCCCTTTTTAGGACTGCATTAGGTATTAAAAGTGCTTTTCTGCCTTTTGAGCTTCCTGATTTCGAGCTCGTTTTCCCAGTTTGCTTCACTTGGTAGCGTAGAGAGTTTGCATAAGTAATTGATCAGCATTCTTAAAGTACACTAGGAGCACTTTACTTATAGTATCCCCTTTCTCGCGCTCTTGTCTAATGTGAGTACGGCGTCGTTTTAACATGGTTTGATCCCGTCTGTGTAATTTCGTTATTAGCGCAAATGAGGAGGCAAATTTTGGATTCCGCAACCTTTCTAATATTCGCTTTATCAGCATCCCAGCGTGAATCAAAATTTGTATTCAAACAAAACAATAAAACTAATATCCTCTGAGGATACAAATTTGAAAAGATTTTTGACTCGATGTCGGTGATAGCGACAATGACCCGATTCTGCGTAGAGATAGTAGGTGTGATGGCCTTGGAACACTTGTGTGCATATGTTTCTACGTTCTGCCATGAGGCATATTAGGCTAGCGATGTCTTGGGAACTAATCTCGCTTTTTGGTAGCAAATCTTGACATCACTTCCATAGCGAGGTCTCGTCGACTCGTGTCGATTACCCATTGTTGTCAGGTTAGGCCTTGGGCGCGTGCACGGATACGTGAGTTGTCGTCAAAATGCACCCTCGGCGTTTCTCTTCATGACCCTTACTTTAGCTCGCATAGGTGACTCTTCATATTATTTCGAGTAACCCGCGCTACTCCTTCAGTATCTCATAGAGTCATTAAAAGCATAAGAAACGCGCACCTGAGGTATCGGCATTTAATCCCAGGCAGGTAGGGAAATCCCCCCCACATTAATCTACTAATACAATATGAGCGATTGTCCGCGGAACTTTGAGGATCTTGGGATCTCCGGTCAGCCAGTAGGGTTGTCGCTCGTTCGTATTTTTTTCTCGAGGGTTTTCAATCCCGTTCCTTTGATGAATTCTCAACTGGTTCTTTAGCAACCCTTGAGTGATGGATCGTATGTTATCCTTTGATCTTACATGATCACTTGAGTGATAACTCGGTTGAAGATTAATTGTCTAATGGTATTATGTCTTCGACGAATGTGTGCCGACTTACCGTTATATAAGTGGTTGCGTGCCCTCCCGATTGCGAGACTTCATTGTCGCGTATATGCAAATTGGAGGCGTACCCTAAAGCTCCGGGAATATCCCTCGAAATTGTCTTAACCATTACGGCTAACTGCCTTCTGAGCGTGAACTCGAGACTCCGTAAATTGGATCACAGCAATTAACGTTTGTTTTGAGGACTTCCATGACACGAGGCTGCGCGCCCTAAAGTGAGCAGCCTCCGCTAGTAGCCATTGAATCACCGAGAATCGGAGATCCAATTTGCATCGATGCCCCTCGAAGTACGGCCCGGATAACGTATAGTGCAACCCGTAATTCAGTATGTCACCGAGTACTTAAGTACTCATTCCTTAGCTTTCCCGATGATACATTTACTCGGTTACCATTATATCTACTCAATTTGCTTCTTGAATAAGCTATATCGGTCTAATCTGACTCATCGGGAACATGAGACTCCCGATAGCAGGAATATACTCAAGTTGGGGCCTGCTTTCCCCTTTATTCTTCGTGAGGTATCGATGTTCATCCTTTGAGTTGGGCGTTCTCCCAAAATACGTCTTGGCAAAATTTCCCAGGTACACAGGCATAGTGTGATTGGGTTAACAACTGAACCGTTAGGAGTTACCATGTCTGGACTCCCGAAATTAGTCTAACTTGTCCCGTGTCCTTAAAGTGTCAAACTTGGAGTTCAACATATCTTTGGTGGATTGAATCATCTTTTGATTGCGCTACGACAATAAGCATGTCGTCCCACTTGTCTGGCGATTACATATCCTACAGTGGATTTTACATAAACAAAACATTGTGACTCATTGATTTCGTCAACTTGAAAACATTAGCATCAAACTTCGTACCATTGTTTGGAGCTTGCTTTAACCCATACAAAGATTTGACAAAAGTCGACATACTTTCTCTTAACACGGAACTATAAAACCTGAGGGTTGTTCCATGTAAATTCTTCATCCCCAATTCCTCCGTTTAAGAGAATTTTGTTTTTACATCCGTTTGATGTACATCAAATTGTAGCGGTGAGGCGTGCTAGGATAATCTAATGGATGTTATCGCTAATCGCAGGAGGAATAAGTATCAAAAATAGTCTAGTCCTTCTTTTGTACATTCCCTTGAAATGACTAGTCTACTTTTGTACTTATCATCGATCCCATCGACTTTCATTTTCCTCTTAAAAAATCCATTTTGGATTTAAAGCCTTATATCTGGCGGAAGATCACGATTCCCCGAAGTGTGATTACGTAAAATTGAATCAACTTCACTTCGTATAGCTTCCTTCCAAAGCCGGACCATCAGTTAGTGACGGCCTCTTGAAGCCAAGTTCGAGGTTCGCTCTCAGCATGCTCGTTACAAAATCGAACCAAAAGACTTAGACACGTGCCCTTTTACTACGTGGGGATTCTTCCCTCGGCCTCTTTACCTTGACTATCCATAGTCTCGGTATAAACCTTGCCCTCGGGTTAAGTATCCTTTTAGATGTCGAAGCACCTTCGCTTTCGTTTCGTCGGAAAGACATGTTCAAGAAGCGTGACATTCCGAGACTACAATATTGTATTCTTGTTAGAAACAAAAGCGAATTGTAAACATAGACAAGAAACCGATATCATTACTATTTTGAGCATATCAATAAAAATTGCATCAACGTTTTAGGACCCGATAGTCACTGTTTAGGAGGAGAATAGCATGACCTTTGGCCTTGCGCGCTCGAAGATGTTTGTAGGTTGGTCTTCTGCCTTTGAACAATTCAAAATGGGGGTTTTATCCTCGTTTTACGAGGAATTTTGTTCAAGAGGTAGTTAATTTGTCTATAAACTTCCCCCAGCGTTCCTTGAGGTAGCTTTGAACTTATCAACAAGGCATTCATCATCTCTTTTTTCAATGATCGATTTTTCTTTTCGGCGATCCCGTTCGATTGAGGAGAATATGGAGGTGTCGCTTCGTGAATAATACAGCGCTCGAACAAATTATTAAATGGTGAGACATCTCTTTCGCCACCTACGTCACTTAGTACTACTTTTATCTTTTCTCAAGTTGATTTTCAACTTCTTCTTTATAAATTACCAAATTTATCGATTGCCTCATTTTTACTTTTTAAGTAGTATCATGAAAATTTTGTACTATAAATACAAAGGTGATAAAGTACTCATTTCCACCTTTGGATTGAATTTGGGCTCATATCACACACGTCAGTATGAACAAGATCGAGAGGCTTATTATTTCCCAACCACGGTTGGAAATGTTGCTCTGATCGATTTTGGCAACCTTACGTTTCAGCTTGTAATTCTTATGTCGATAAATTCATTAGGTATGTGATTCAACTTGATCATTCTTAGCAAAAATTAGAAGAGTTCGCGTAATCTAACCTACTATGCCATAAATTAGAGTACTCACAAACATAGGCAATATTATTTTATTCGTTTTGTTTTGTAACCATTACATTCATTTTTGAAAAGACCATTTAGCAAGCATGCTTTTCAATGAGCATCGCCGACTTGGAAAGGAGTACAACTTTGTCAGGACTCAATTACAAGTTTAAAACCATGTTTGCTAAGTAAAGAACAGGACAAAGGTTCTTCCTAAGTTACGGGACATCTGAGAACATTCTTGATGTGACTTAAACTGCCGAGGTAATTTACCGGCCTTGTGATTCCTTGCCACTGATGTTGGAGGTTGCGTTATTCGCCATGTACATCTTACCGCCATTACATGATGGCTTGAAAGTAGCAAATTGATCTTTTGGTAGAACAAACATGCCTATTAGCACCGGTGTCGATCCACCGCTCTTGTGAGTTCGTGCCCACAAAGTTCACCTCGGAAATCCACGACCGACAAGTTGATCTCAAATGCGATTCTTTGGTGACCACGTTAGCCCGTCTTTTCCCGTTGTTGCGCCTATTTGGCGATTTACGCTCGGACTTATGATGACCACGTTTGTTACAATTATGCGCCCCGTCAAAAACGAAGGAATTCCCTTGAGAAAGGTAAGGCAAACTTTTCTTGAAACTATTTCCACTTAGGTGCAAAAAATCATTCTTAACCTTCTTGAAAGACCTCGAAGAAGACCCAATTCCGCAGCATTCACCTTGAAACTCCCCAGCGAGAGGTTGGGATAAGCGATGTGATTCGAGGCTTCTGTGCCCTCTTCTATTCTCAAGCGGCAGATAATTTACAGCATGTTCATATCCGCTTTCGCTTGTCTTCAGAAAATAGTTCTTGAAATACATCGAAGATGGTGGCAATTTCTCGATTACAGCAGCGACGAGCATTTAGATTCGAAGCCCGTTCACCAGCTTGAAGCTCGTGGAAGACAACCTCGAGTTCTCGAAAGCTGATCATCCACCGATTTTTCATCCACCATTTATAGTCGAAATCTTCCCTGATAAATTTCTTGGAACCCACGTCTTGAGTGCTTATACTTGAACTGAGAGTGCGTCCCCATTTCTTGTTTTGTAGTAGCGTATGTTTTATACTCTGTTATACAATAATCAAATAAATCAACAAATAATTGCGACTCAAATATTCGGAGTGTCTCAGTCGGCCTGTCAAACTCAAACACCGTCATCTTGAGCCAGTAGGAGGTTCACCAGCCAAGAACCCGTTGCAAGTTCAAGGTCGTGAGATAGAAACGTCACTTGTTTCCGCCGCCTTTGAAATTGACCGGAAAAGCGGAGGCTTCGGTTGGTCATTTTTACTGCATGAGCCGGAACAATTAGGCTGAGGAGGTAAAGTAGCCCGGTGGTTCTGGGCTGGAGGAATGCCAGGAAACCCCATTTAGCGCCCCAGGCAACCGCTTGGAGCAACTGACAGCACTTGAACATAGGGAGGAAGTGTAACCCCGGGGGCGAATGCCGGGAACATTCGACAATCAACACCATCAATAACCTGCTGACATGACGGAACAATATTAGCATGATCGCGTTCACCGTAGTATCAACATTGGATTCCATTCTGAAAGTGTTGTGTATAGCTCGATCCGAATACATTTTTAGGCATGGGGAACTATTAGGAAAAACCGAACTATCTGACGGTACTTTGCAAAGAAATAATACAATAGCCATCACGAGAGTACAATGAGCAACTGATTACACGAAACAAAAAAGCGAGATTACAATCAAATGATTGAACAAAAGCGAGAAACCCGGATCGAGTCCGTCAAGCGCTTTCCTTAAAAGCAGATTCGACCTCTTCAGCTTGATTGCTTAGGGCTGACGAGAGGTGATCGTTTCGAGGATAAAATGACCCACCGATCGACGAACCGCCTCACGAGCTTGATGTATCACGCCGAGAAAACAAAAGCGAAATGAGAGAATGGGTCTTCTCCGGTTAACGCATTGTGTGGTGTGTCTTTTTTCTTCGATTTACGTGTAGTGGCTGATGGATTTTTCTTGACAATATGTAGAAATTGCTGTAACCGGCGTCTGCTGCGTTAAGGTGCAGCTACTTGCCCTTAATGAGCAAATAAAGCATTAATATAGCGCCATTTGATTTGAATGCCATCAATTCGATTTCGAGTTTGAAATGTGCAAAACCCGGCTCGACCGGAAGCAAAGTTGGCTCATGACCCCCACTTGCCGGAGCTGCGTTCGTGTCCAGCAGTCCTTGTAGCCTTTGGCCACCCAATTTCGAGCTCATTTCCCAGTTTACTTCCATAGCGCTTAGCGTAGAGTTTTGCGTAAGTAGTCGATCGCGTTACTAAGGCTACTAGGAGCCTTGCCCATAAGCATCACTACTCTCCCGCTCTTGTCTAATGTGAGTACGGCGTCATTTTCAAACTTTATGGTTGATCCGTCTTCAGCACTTAAGCTCATTGACAGAATGAAGCAAATTTTGGATTCCTGGCAGCTGCAATATTCCTTTTATCAACATCCCATGGATAAAATTTGTATTCAAACAAAACAATAGAAACTAATATCCCCCACTCGATACAAATTTAAAAAGATTTTGACTCGATAGTCGGTGATAGCAACCAGTAATGGAATTACTTAGCGTAGGATAGGTAGGTGTGATGGCCTTGGAACCTTCCTTTGTGCACATATGTTTACATTCACTAACAGACATAGTAGACTCGATGTCTTGGAACTAATATCTGCTTTTGGTAGCAATCTTGACATACTTTGCAGTCTCGTCGGCTTCGTATCGGTTACCCATTGTTATTGTCAGGTTAGGCTTGAATGGCGTGCAGTTCTGTGAGTTGTCGTCAGAAATGCACCCTCAGGAGCATTTCTCTTCATGACACTTACTTTGCTTCGCATAGGTGACTCTTCATATTGCTTCGAGTAACATGACTCTTTCATGGTATCTCATAGAGTCATTAAAAAGCATAGCTTAACACTTTACACTGCGGGTATCGGCACATTTCTCGTCAAGGCAGTGGGGCCCAAATCTACTAATACAATGAGCGGTTGTCACTTGGAACACGAATCTTGGGATCTCCGATCAACGAGTAGGGTTGTCGCTCATTAGTATTTTTTCTCGAAGTTTTTGATCCCGTTTCACTTTTCGATGAATTACCAGTAGTTAGCACTAGCAACACTGGTGATGGATCCGCTATGTTATCCTTTGATCTTACATGATCAACAGTGATAACTCCAGTTGAGATTAATTGTCTAATGGTATTATGTCTTCGACGAATGTGTCTCGACTTACCATTATATAAGTGGTTGCGTGCCCTCCCGATTCGCGAGGCTTCATTGTCATGATATATGCAAATTGGAAGCTGGTTTTCAACTCCGGAATATCCTCAAGAAATTGTCTTAACCATTAGAACCTTCCCTTGTCTAAGGCAATGAACTCGAGACTCGTCGTGAATCCTTGATGCGTTGTTTGAGGACTTATTGCGCGCTAAAGTGAAACAGCGTATCATTTAGTAGCCATTGAATCACACCAGAATCGAGTCAATTTGCATCCGTGTACCCCTCAGGAAATGCGGCCCCGGATACGCGGCGTATAGTGCAACCGTAATTCGAGTATGTCTCAGTACTTAAGTACTCGCATAGCTTTCGATGATGGCTACTCGGATTACTCGTATATCTACTGATTTCTTTCTTGAATAAGCTATATCGGTCTAGTACAACTCGCCAGGAACATGAGACTCCCGATAACTTGAGAATCTCAAGGATTGAGACCTGCTTTCCACTTTTATTCTTCGTGAGGTATCGATGTTCATCCCTTTGGAGTTGGACATTCTCCCCGAAATCGTCTTGGCAATTTCCCGAATTTTTATCGACATAGTGTGATTGAGTTAACGCTGGGCCGTTAGGAGTTCTCCTGTCACGGACTCCCCGAAATTAGATACACCTTGTCCCGTGTCGCCCGTGTCAAACTTGGAGTTCAGCGTATCTTTGGTGGATTGAATCATGTCTTTGATTGCTGCAACCCAGTGATAAGCATGTCACATGTCTGGCCGAGAGAATTACATATCCTACAGTGGATTTACATAAACACACTTGTCACACTCATTAATTTTAAATCCACTCGAAAGTAATGCCTTGTCAAACTTCTCATACCATTGTTTAGGCGCTTGCTTTAACCCATACAAAGATTTGACAAGTCGACATACTTTCTCTTCTTTACCTGGAACTATAAAACCTGGAGTTGTTCCATATAGAATTTCTTAATCTAATTCTCCGTTTAAGAGAAATTTGTTTTACATCCATTTTGATGTACATCTAAATTGTGATGAGGCAATTGCTAGGATAATCTAATGGATATTTATCCTTGTCCGCAAGGAGAATAAGTATCAAAAATAGTCTAGTCCTTAACTTTTTGTACATTCCGCGAATGACTAGTACACTTTTGTAACATCTATCGTCCAGTCGACTTTCATTTTCCTCTTAAAAATCATTTGGATTTTAAAGCCTTATATCTGGCGGAGAAGATCCACCCAATTCCCAAGTGTGATTACAGCAAAAATTGAATCGACTTCATAGTATAGCTTCCTTCCCAGCGGACCATCGGTTAGTGACGGCCTCTTTGGTAAGTTCGAGTTCACTCTCGAGCACGTTACAAAATCGGAACCAAAGACTTCTCGACACGTGCCCTTTTTCGTCGAGTTAACACTACTAAACCTCGCTTCCTTGACTATCCATGGTCTCGATATCGACTTTACCACTCGAGGTTCATGTGTCACTTTTAGATGTCAGAGAAACACCTTATTTAGATTTCATCGGAAAGACATGTTCAAAACGTGACATTAGAGACTCTAATATTGTATTCTTGTTCACTCGCGAATTGTACTCTTATGAACAAGAAACCGATATGCGTTACTATTTTGAGCATATCAATAAAAATTGCATCGGCCGTTTAGGACCCGATAGTCGCTTTGTTTAGGAGGAGGTAACATGACCTTTGCCCGAAACGCTGCGCTCGAAGATGTTTGTGAGTTGGTGCTACCTTTGAACAATTCAAATGGGGTTTATCCTCATTTTCTGAGAATTTTTGTTCGAGGTAGTTAAATTTGTCGTCGGCTTCCCCAACGTTCCTTGAGTAAGCTTGAACTTATCAATGAGCATTAAATGTCTATCAATGATCGATTTTCTTTCGTGATCCATTCGATTGAGGAGAATATGGAGAGTGTCACTTAAGTGAATAATACTGCCTTTCGAGAACAAAATTGACCAAATGGTGAGACTTTATCTTCGCCTACGTCGACTTCGTACTACTTTTATCTTTTTCTCAAGTTGATTTTCAACTTCTTCATTATAAAGTGCAAATTTATCTCATTTTTACTTTTCATCAAATATACATAGCAAAATTTTATACTATCATCTACAAAGGTGATAAAGTACTCATTTCCACCTTTAGTTAGATTTGGGCTTCATGTCAGCGCGTCACTTGTGAACAAGATCGAGAGGCTTATTATTTCGCTTACGGTTGGAAATGTTGCTCTAAATGATTTTCTTAACACACGTTCACTTGTATTCTTATCGATAAATTCATTAGGTATGTGATTCAGCAGTCATTCTTCGCAAAGAATTAGAGTTCACGTAATCACACAACCTACTATGCCATAAATTAGAAATTACTCCTGGCTTGTAAAGCGATATTATTTTTATTCATTTTGTTTGCTTAACCATTACATTCATCTTGAAAACACCATCTAACACATAGCCTTTTCAACAAACATGCCCGACTTGGAAAGTACAACTTTGTCAGGACTTCGATTACAAGTTTAAAACCATGTTTGCTAAGTAAACAGAACCACAAAGTTGCTACAAGTTACAGGACATGGGGAGCATTAACTTGATGTGACTTCGCTTCCCGGGGAAATTCATTCTCATTTCCACGGTTCCTTTAACCTCCTCGATGTTGGGTTGCATTGTCGCCATGTACATCTTCTCACCATTCGCAGCTGGCTTGAAAGTAGCAAAATTGATCTTTGACCGAACAAAGCATTACTGAAATGGCGCGGTATCGATCCACGCTCTTGTGGGTTCGTGCCCTGAAGTTCGCCTCGGAAATCACAGCCGACAAGTTGATCTCGTCTGATTCTTTGGTGACCACATTCGCCATCTTTCCCATTGTTATACCCTCTTGGCAGTTTACGCTCGAGGACTTATGACCCCGCGTTTGTTACAATTGTATACGTAAGCAGAATTCATAAAGGAAATTTGAACGGCTTTTCAAAACTATTTCACTTAGGTGCAAAATCATTCTTCTTCTTCTTGAAAGACCTCGAAAGACCCCAAATTCCCTGACATTCACCTTAGACTCCCAGCGAGGAGGTTGGGATGTGATCCTGATTCGACCTTAAATGCCTCTTACATTCTCGAAGCGAACGGATAATTTGCAGCGTGTTATTATCCTTTTTGACATTAGCCCAGAAAATAGTTCTTGAAATTACATCCCGAGATGGTGGCAATTTCGATTACGCGTGACGCCAGGCGTTTCGTTGAAGCCCGTTCCTTGACTTGGCTGCGTGGAAAGACAACCTCGAGTTCTAAAGGCGATCATCCGCGATTTTTCATCACCATTTATAGTCGAGAAATCTTCCCCTGATAAATTTCTTGGAACCCCGCGTCTTGAGTCTTATACTTGAACTTCGAAGTGCGTCCAATTTTCTTGTTTTGCTATTAGCGTATGTTTATATACGGCTTCTCCTGACTAAGCCAGACAAATAAATCAACAAACTGATGCATTTCGGAAATATTCGAATTGTCTCCGAGGTACGACCCTTGACAAACTCATTTCTGCATGCATCTTGAACCGTGAGGAGGTTCACCGACCAGAAACGTTGCAAGTTCAAAGGTATTGAATAGAACATCACTTGTTCGCCACCTTTGAAATTCGACCGGAAAACAGGGAGGCTTGATTTGGTCATTTTCTGCATGGCCGGAACAATTGGAGAGGTGAGGAGGTAAAGTGGCCGGTGGTTGAAAGAGGCTGGAGGAATCTGCCGAGAGCCCTTGCGCCCCGAGCGACGGCTTACAGGCAATGACCACACTTTGGGAACATGGGAGGAAGTGTAACCCGAGGGGCCGAATCTTAGGAACATTCGACAATGTAGCGCCATCAAGCCAACACCACGACCCTGACGAGACAATATTAGCATCGGTAGCATTCATTGAGAAATATCGACATTAGTTCCCGTTGCAAAAGTGTTGTGTATAGCTCCGATTAGAATCTGTTTTTAATTTTGTAGGGAACTAATAGGAAAAACCAGGAACTATACAACGGTACTTTCTGAAAGAAATAATACAATATGCATACGAGAGTACAATGAGCAGTTACAGAAACAAAAGAAAGCGAGAGATTCTGATCAAATGATTGAACAAAAGCGAGAAACCGGATCGAGTCCGTCCGGCCAACTTTCGCCAGCAGTTCGACCTTCCCAGCGGTGCTTAGGGCGACCCGAGAGGTGATCGTTTCCCGAGGATAAAATGACCGCGTCAGCGAACGCCCTCACGAGCTTGATGTATCGCGCGGCGAAGAAAGCAAGCGAAATGAGAGGAATGGGTGCTCTCGGTTTCCCAGTAGCAGTGTGTGCTTTTTTTAACTACGTGTAGTGGTGATGGATTTTCTTGTGATATGTAGAGAACAACTCTGTAACCAAGCGTCTCTTTGCGTTAAGGTGCACTAAGCAATACTTAATGAGCAAATAAAACGTATGCTTGCCATTTTGATTTGAATGCCAAATCAAATTACGATTTCAAGGTTTGAAATGTGCAAAACCGAACTCGGCCAGGAGCGAAGTTGGCTGTAACGACCCCCTTTGGAGCTGCATTCGTGTCCTTGGTCTTAATATGTGGCACAGGCCGCAATTTCCATTTCGTTTTAAGTTCTTGCGGGCGTAGAGAGTTTTGCATAAGTAGTCAATCCATTCTTAAGACTCTTGGGCGCTACTTATAAGCCCCATCATTCTCATGTTTTCTTGTCCCGTGTGATGCGGCGTCATTTTCAAACTTTATGGTTGATCCCGTCTTCGCGCAAGCTCATTGACACCACAGTGAGGCAAATTTTGGATTAGCAATGGCTACAATATTCGCTTTATCCGACAATTTTACGTGAGTAAGAAGTTCGTATGTATGCTGATCGAGACCCTCTTTTCATCACTTATGCTTGAGCTTCTTAAAGATATTGAAATATATTGATGTAAATAATAAAATGGTATTCATCATTATTAAAAATTTATCTACAAAATTAAATTATTGATTAATTTGAATTGGACGAGGCATTTATAACATTTGATAATCTAAAGACAATGAAATAAAGATCGCATATATAGTATACGTTTAATATAATTGGGGACAAGGAGTGTAAGTTATAACATATACTTATTTGCATAAATAATAAGGGTAAAGATGGCATGGTCTACTTTAGTATCTTTGGCAAAGGCCAATTACAATATTGCAATAACAGAAAATTCAACCATATTACTTCTTCTTCAGTTTATTGGGAAAAGTCAACTATATATTTCATAGTTTTAAACTTTAGTTATCTTTTAAGCCCCAATTTTAAAACAAATTAAAAAATAAAAGTAGATTAGAGAAAATATGGGCCGAAATTAATTGAAGCCCATATTATTGGTTGATTGATAATTTAATAAGAAAAGTAGACAAAAGTATATTGAAAATGTAAAAATTATAATTTTACATAATAGAAAAACAGTAATTTGAAACGAAAAATAACATAAAAAGACAAGTAAAGAGGAACGGAACGAGTATTACTAATCCTTGCCAAGAGATGTAGACTTCATGATGATTCCATTTTGACTCACTACTTCAAATGGGCCAGTAGTGAATGCTTGATTATCACCAAAATAGATAGGCCTTCTTCCATGCACATACCCACAATAATCTACATGAGTTTTTGTTTCAGTATCACCACTCATTTCGGACCAAATCGAAAATACTCCTGGAGCTATACCAAAAAAACAAATATTTTTGTTATGGTTCAACGAAGGGGATCAAGATTAAGAGAATACTGAATATACTACATGATATGATAATAAGTTGTTAAAAAGACACAATTTATTTTGAATTATTTTCAACAATTAATTGATTATATCGATCAAGTTATATTTTAGACCATAGCCTTCATTTTTCATAATAACTTAAAAGTAATTGTATTCCAACTTTAACCGGAAGATTTGACTAAATACTCAAAAATCAATTACGATCATAAACTAATTGTATTCAAATAAAAAAATTAACGTTCAAAATATTGACATCTAATAAGTTTTTGATGTGATATGTAATAATATGAACTTTTTAATATTAAAACTCAAAATTATGTAAATAAATGATTGATTCGAAGATAGTAAACTATTTTTGATGAAAAATATATTTCGATTCAATTGAGATGGAGAAAGAAATGATCCAAATTATTAGTATAAGGAAACAAAAGTCATCACCATGTGTCACAAGTAACAAGTTTTCAGAAGGGTATTTATTGGCGAGAGCCATTGTGATTTGCACAAATCTAGCTACTGTTTCCTCCACTGTCTCTTCCCATTTAGGCATCTGCATACATTTTTCAGACAGAACATTGTTATTTATCTCGCTCGAGAAAATATAATTAAGTTTGAAAAATGGTGGAATTGGCTTCGATAGTGCAGTAGCGTTGCGTAAAAATTTCGGAAAAGTAGCATTATACTCTTTGTTAGAGGCGTAATATATTTTCTTTTTTGTATGATTCTTTCTAGCATTCTTTTAGTTGAAATTTAGGTACGTAATTTATAATAATAATATGTCACGTCTTTCTTAAATATTTAATTTTAAAAAAAAAAAAAATTTGAAAAATTTAGATTAATCACATACACATATTAAATTTTAATTTTAATTAATCATCTTCATATAAGTAAATAGATGAATAAAATATCCAAACTCTTACAATAATATATATAGTCGGTGTCCATTATTATATACTCCGCATATATCTAATTGAATAAAAATCAAAGCTATATGAATGCATTATTGCTGGTTTATTACTTTATTGAATGTGGATTGAAAAAAAAATAGATTAAATTGAGTCTCAACTGTTATAATACATCTATAATATTTTCAAAAAAGATTCCGATACTCACCTCTTTATAGATAGGTTCCACGTTGTGATCTATAGTTCCACCAGGTAAAATTGATTCGCACTTTGAAATGTCAAAATTGAATTTCCCATCTTCAGGTGCCATTTCCGGTTTTATTGCTTTAGAGTTCAACATCTCACACGTCCGCCTCAATAGCGACTGTATCAATTAAAAAGTATTTGAAAATCGTCGTATTAACGGCCTTTCCTTGATTATGGAGGAGGTTGTTAGGATAGTTCACCATTTGCATGATTGGCATTAATAGCGTAAGAGATTAAATTGCGTGGTGAGATCGAGTCGAATAGGATAATGCAAGAATTGGAGTTTAAGATTGGCTATGCGATCAACTCGGTATTCGACTAGGAGAAGGTTTTCATAATTCTAGTAGGAATAGGATGTTTGATCTATAAATAGTGATCGGTTCCATACTTGTACATTCTATGACATTAATTTGAGAGAAAATAACAATAGTTAGCTACATTAGTTGAGAGATTAAAGATTGAGTGATTGTAATCATTAATTTTATTCTTCATTAATATAGCTATTATTAGTAATTGGAGGTCGTCAAAACCACAAACAAATTGTTGAGTTATTTATATTTGATCGATTACATATTCAAATTATTTGTTTTAGGTTAGAACTAGCGTTAAGGTAGATAATTGCATTGATCTTTTGCTTGTTTTAAAATCTAAGAAGTGGTATCGAGCTTTGGTTTCGTCGTGAGGAATGAAGCCAAGATGGTGTTATTAAAAGCTTGCCGGCATAAGCCATCAAAGAAGCAAAGATGATGGATGGGTGCTCATGTCAAGCAGCTTGCAAACAAATCGAGAAAAAAATTGAAAACTCACGAATTTACTCGAATTGGAGCAATTGGATAGGCGATGCTTGAGATACATTAGGGACTAAATCGTGTTAGTGTTATTCACCAGTAATAGAGAATGAAGAAACTTACTTTATTAGTTCTTTGGTCAAAAGCTTGAAGGACTTTTGAGCCGACGAGCGACATAAAGTAGGTTTGGTGAGACAATTAAGTAAGTTAAGGTATTTAGATGATCAACCGATTACCGAACATCTAAACCGATTGGAACATCTATTCAATCAAGCTTTACCGGAATGGAATTAACTTTTCAAATGAAGTCAGAAACTTTATAGTTTAGCTGGGTACACTCCCAGAATCTTGGGAAACATTGTGTGTCTCCCTTAGTTCCTCATCCGCGGATGGAACACTAAATAAGGAGGCCGTGTCTAATGCCATCCTTAATGAAAGCACTCGTCGAGGGATAAGCAGTGAAGTGAACTCATCTAATGTTCATGATACTCTAGTATATGAACATAGGAAGAATAAGAACAAGGCAAAACAATGCGCAAGTAAACCTAAAAGCAAATCGAAGGATAAGAAGGGCGATAAGTGTCATTATTGTAACAAATTGGGCCACTGGAAATCGGAATGTTATTCCTTCAAGAAGGACGTTGCTAATGGCACGGTGAAGACCAATAAAACTAATAACAATGATGTTGCTCTTGTAAATCCAAATTGTGACTTAATTGTAGTTGGGTCAAGTGATATTTGCTATACATCGACGGATGAAGATTGGGTTATTGATAAGGGCATACGTTCAAAATTGTTACTCCTCCACTGAAACACTTCTTTAAAAAGCATTACAAAGAAAGGTGATTTTGAATTTAAGCAAAATGGGCAACAATGGCTCGTCTAAAATAATCGCAATTGGAGACATACTTGCGAAGACGTGTATTGGTGAGATCATTACCCTAAGAGATGTAAGATATATTCCAGATTTTAGGATGAGCTTAATCTCTTCGGAAAATTGGATGATCAAGGATACACTAATATATTCGGAAAGGGACAATGGAAGCTAGTTAAAGACTCTCAAATAATTGCTAAAGGTATGAAGGTCGGAGCTCTTTATCGGTCCAAATTGGAAGTTATTAACAACCATATCAACATTGTCGAATCTAGCATGGAATTGTGGCATAATCGCAGTCGCATGAAGGACTGTCATTGTAAGCGAGAGATTATTCCAAAGTTTGATGGCTCCAGGCGAAGACTTCATTCGTTGCCTAATGGGAAGCTTGACATAGGGAATGCATTCAATAAACAAGCGAAAAGGAAAGGGAAGGTTCTTGAGCTTGTGTACTCGGACGTGTGTGGACCTATGACTACAAAGACTTTAGGAGGATGTTGCTACTTTGTTACATTCGTTGATGACCATTCAAGAAAGTTATGGGCATATCCATTAAAGTCTAAAGATCAAGTGTATGAGATCTTCAAACAATTTCATATGATGGTGGGCAGGAGGTTGGAGCCTACCGAAGTGTATTAGAACCTTACGATGTGGTGGAAGTACATTGGCCTATTCGATCAATATTGCAAGACGCATGGAATTAGACACGAACAAAGTGTCCCAAAGACACCGCAACACAATGGCTTGGCCGAGAGGATGAATAGGACAATCATGGAAAAGGTTAGGTGCTTATTATCTCATTCAAATTTACCTAGAATGTTTTGGGGAGAGGCTTTGAATGCTTCTATTCAAATAATCAATCTTTCTCCGACGACTTGACTACAGAAGGGAAAATCTTAGAATAAGTTTAGAGTGGCAAGAACATCACATATAAACACCTAAGAGTATTTGGTTGTAGAGCTTTTTTACACATTCCCAAAGATGAACGTACTAAGCTCGATGCAAAATCCAAACAATGTGTCTTCTTAAGTCATGGGGATGATAAGTTTGGATATAAATTGTATGATCCAAAGGCCAAGAAAATTGTAAGAAGCCGTGATGTGATTTTCTTTGAAGATCAAACAATAAAATATTTTGATAAAGAAGTAACCATCGAGCAAGGCGAAAGGGACACGGTTGATTATGAGTCCGATGATGATTTGGAAGTTGAACCACATACTCAAGATATCGAAATAACATGGCTAATGATAATATGGAAGATGTTCAACATGAAGAGTCACTCGATGATAATCCACCGAACCAAATGGGGGAGATTTTGGATACGGGAAATTCACAATCTTCCAATACAAGTCCTCCAACAACACGAGTATCGACAAGAACTCGGGTACCTTCTTCCAAATATCCTCCACATGAATATGTGTTACTTATATATGATGGTGAACCAACTTGTTATCAAGAAACCTTGGAAAGGGAAGATAAGCATTTTTGGTTTAAAGCTATGGAGGAAGAGATGGCCTCATTAGAAAAGAACAAGACCTTTACTCTAGTTAATAGATCTCCTGGTCAAAGAGTATTGAGAAATAGGTGGGTGTTCAAATTAAAATTGGGAGATGGAAATTCAAGTCCAAGGTACAAAGCTCGTCTAGTGGTGAAAGGGTTCGAACAAAAACACGGCATAGACTATGAAGAAATCTTTTCTCCAGTTGTCAAGATGACTTCAATCCGAGTTGTTCTTGGTTTGGTGGCTTACTTTGATTTGGAAATTGAGCAATTGGATGTTAAAACAGCCTTTCTTCATGGCAATCTTGATGAAGACATATTTATGGAACAACCGGAAGGTTTCAAAATTAAAGGCAAGGAAGATATGATTTGCAAGTTAGAGAAGACTTTATATGGCTTAAAACAAGCCCCTCGACAATGGTATAAGAAGTTCGACTCGTTCATGGGGGAGAAAACCATGATCGATCATTGTGTCTATATAAAAGGACTCTCTAATGGTGATTTCATAATACTTCTTTTATATGTCGATGACATGTTGATTGTGGGTAAAAATCTTAACGCAATCAAGGAATTAAAGTGTCAATTGAATGATGCTTTTGAGATGAAAGATTTGGGGAGTGCACGGTATATTCTTGGTATGGAAATTAAAAGGGACCGTGCTAGTAAGAAGTTATAATTTATCATGAGAGAAATATATTCTTAGAGTGCTGAAGTAGATTGATATCGCGAAGATGCGAGCCCGTTAGTTGTCCTCTTGGGGCTCACTTTAAATTGAGTACAAGGTTGTAACAAATCGAGAGGAAGTGATGTTGGATGACATGGAGGAGAGCGTGCCCCTTCTGACTTACATGGGGAGTCTACAATATGCAGCGATGCTTTAATGCAATTAAGCGTTGCTTTTCCGGTTGGTCTAGTGAGTCGGTTCTTAGCTCATCCTGGGAAGGAACATTGGGAGGCCGTTAAATGGATCTTGAGATATTTAAAGGGTACATCAAATATGTGTGTTTGCTATGGGAAGAGAGAAGCTATTTTGGAAGGGTTTACGGATTCGGACATGGCGGGAGATGTGGACACTAAGAAATCTACATCCGGCTATTTGTTCACTTTTGTTGGAGGTGCCATCTCATGGCAATCCAAACTAGAACGATGTGTTGCATTATCGACTACGAAGGCGGAGTACATAGCAATTACGAAGGTTGCAAGGAATTACTTTGGCTCAAGACCTTCAATGAAGTTGGTATTGCACAAGATAAGTTTACTATTTTGTGTGATTCACAAAGTGCTATACATCTAAGTAAAAATCCTTCTCTCCATTCTAAATCAAAACACATACAAGTAAGGTACCATTAGATTCGAGATGTGTTGGAAGAAAAACAAGTGTACATTGAGAAGGTACATACAAGTGACAATGGTGCGGACATGCTAACCAAAGTCCTACCAAGTGGAAAGCATGAAAATTGTTGTCGTCGCTTGTATTTGAGGCTCGATCAGTTTCATTTCCTCGCCTTATTGAAATAAAGTAAATAGAATTCTCCACTTTTGAAGCTCGGAAGGGGGAGAATTGTTAGGATGGTTCCTCGACATGATTGACATGTACACGTAAAGTCGTGCGTAGTGAGATCAGTCGGAATAGGATAAGCAAGAATTGGAGTTTAAGATTGGCTATGCGATCAACTCGGTATTCGACTAGGAGAAAGGTTTTCATAATTCTAGTAGGAATAGGATGTTTTGTGTTGGAAATCAATGATTGATTCCATTTATTATGCGAATTCTGTGATTGTGTGTCGGTCGTTCTGGAGTTAGGTTTAAATGTGATTATCGAACTTAGTGTTCAACTTAGTAATTGTATATTACTAGTGTGGGTTCATGATAATTTAAGGGGTTATGGTGATTGCTAGATCTTTACTTTCGTTAATCGTTGCATAATAGTAATTAGTCAATTATTATTATTATACAACTTACAATATCTGACCTAGAAAGTCCGCCTTGCATCCTGATGGCCGTTGAGTTATATTTTAAATACTTATGAAATTAAAAGAGAAGCTGTGTAATTGAGAAATGTATTTCGATTGAGTTCATTTTATTTAGAATATCTATTGAACAAATAGAATCCATTAAATAGTTATTTAATTGGTTAGAGGTAATTTTAGTATTTATCGATAAACTTTGAAAGATTATTGATATTGACTCGTCTTATTTAAAGCTAATTAAATAGTTCAACTCATTAACAACTGTTCTTGTCTAGCAGACTAATAGAGTTAACGAGTCATTTATCTTGCGGAGTTCTTGTGGGGCTGTTTTAACTGTAGTACTATATAAAAAAACAGCTTTAGGGTTTATAATAGTTTTGAAAAATATTTTCATCGAAAACTCTCGTGCTTCGCCCAGCTTTGGCGAAATTCTCCCAATTTTGGGATTTTGATTTCTTGTTCATCCTTGTTTACTAGCATAGATCGGTTCTTGATTCAGCACTCTCTGGTGTGGACGACTAGAGATATCATACGATTGATATTCTGACAAAGGAGGCGAAAAGGAAGTCAAGAACGTTGTGAATTTGAAGTGTTGGAGTTTTTGTGGAATTTCTTTCAGGCTACTTGCTTGTAAGTACTCACATTCGCCCATCTTTGTAATTATGTGTTTTTGTATAATAATGTATTAAGCACTAAGATCATGGAATTATGGATTTGTATTTATCTTCATATTATAGAATTTTCCGTCGAGTTTGATCATAAATAGTGATGGGTTCATTACTTGTACATTCTATGACATTAATTTGAGAGAGAAAATAACAATAGTTAGCTCTAAATTAGTTGAGCTTAAAGATTGAGTGATTGTGATATTAATTTTATTAACTTAATTAATATAGGCTATTACATGTGGTGGAGAGTGCGTCAAAACCACAAAGCAATTAGTGTTGATTTATTTATATTTGATCGATTACATATTCAAATTATTGTTTTTCGGTTAAGAACTAGCATTCTTGGTAGATAATTGCATTGATCTTTACTTGTTTAAAATTATAGCGGAGGAGGTGAATCGCGGGATGTCATTGGCCAGTGGGGGGATGAGAGCTTGGCTAAGCCTTCAATCTGAGATTTTTAAACTGCGTGACTCGGCTTCGCGCGAGTCTTAGTATCGACATTTATCAGCACATTTCGTTCTGGGTTATTTATCTTATAATAAACTAACTATAGTTATCAATTTTCATATAGATTAAATGAGATGTAAAATTAATATGTTGCATTGATTTAATTTATAATATATAGATAATAATTTGTCCTTGGAAAGTCAACGTTTAGCCTGTACGAATTCAACAATAGAAAGCTCAGAAATTAACACATCATTAAGATATGCCTGACTTTATCAATATTATCTGATTAAAACAATCAAGCATAAACTAATGGACTTTTATATGAAAAATAATCGATCACTTGGTCTCAAATTAATATTTCTCAAGCAAGATGAGAACATCTAATTGGATAGTAAAGAGCTATTGCAAAGAATATTAAAAAAGTCTAGTCTATGTTTCAATTGATTGAATATTGAAGTTTATTTGACGATTGACCTCAAATTAATAAAAGAATTATTATTGAATCCAATCATACTCCGTTAATATTATGACATGTGTCTAATTTATTTTATAAATTAATCAAAAGTTAAAGTAAAAGTGGTTTCATAATTTTGATAAAATGTAAAATAGACGGTCAAGGGACGATCTAGACTCAATAATATATACTTCCTCCAATTTATTTTAATGGTCGTTTGACTTTTTTAAAATTGAACTTTGACTATCAATTATTAATTATTTCTTATTCTAAAAAATATAAAAATTATATAATTAGATTCTTCTCTTAAAATAATTTCATAATATTAATTTTTTAATAATATAATTAAAGAGTAATTAAATATTAAAAATTTACCTCGTAGGAATACAGTTAAAATGGATTGGAGGGAGTATATACGTATGTTCACCTAATTTTGAAGCAATAATTAATACCTTGATCTGAGATGGATCAATGGCAACACCGTCACTAGCGTTGCCATACTTCACCAACTCATCATCATCTACATCCACGGTGGCAGAAAGAGCGGAAACAACCTCAGCCGCAGTCTGGAGGCACCGGAGAAAAGGCGAGACGAAGGCACGATTAATCGGAACACCACCAAGATGTTCCCTGAGCTTCTTCCCTATGCCAAATGCTCGAATTTTCCCTTCATCTACAAGCTCCGGGTCCCACTTACAAGTAGCCGTGGCCGCCCACGCCTCGTCTATATAATCAATCCGGTCACCGTGCCTCATAACGACGACGTTTTGGTAACACACTTGTTGGTTAAGGGACCCCATGTTCATTTGGGTTTTTTTAATGGCGTTATTTGATAGACGGATAAAAAAGTACAAGTAATCAACGAGTCTTCAAGAGGGAAGGAAGTACAAGATTTATAACGTGTGTTTATTGGATTTTTATTAGGAAGATATCCAAGAAGATTAATGGAATTTTCAAGGAAGAGGAGGAATTTTTGTCATTTTTAATCATAGAAAATACTTATGGTGGATGGATGCATGGGATTTTAGGCGTGGTTGTTGACTTACAAGTCGTGGTTAACGAATAAACATTGACGGAGATGGTATGGCATGGAAACCAGAGGAGAGTAGTGTTTTTTTATAGTTAAAATTATAATAATTCTCAATCATTCTTCCTTAACATGAGATTCGAATTTTTAACTTCATGGATCATTCATTATATATTTTATTACACTTTGTATTAGTCTCACAATATTTCATCCTGTTTACTTTTATTCAAGGGTTAGCTTGAATAATGCGATTCTTAAACATAACCAATCGCCAAATCTTATCACTTTAATAATATAGTAGTTTTGTTGTGGGCTGCAAAGGAAAGACAATGACTTCAAAGTCTATATAGTTCGAGTAGATTCGGGCTTGAGTTGTACGAGCTTGTTGGGATTGTTGATTTTTGCTATGTGACTTATGACTTGTGGGCTGACTGATTATGAAATCTCAGTATTGTCACATTGGGCATTAATAGCATAATAAAAATTTGGTGTAGTAAAAACACGTATTGTAAGATTTTTGTAGATTCAAATTTGTAATTAACAACACATCATTTGTATGGTTTGCATGCCCGATTCCACACTTCGTTCTTACTAAAGAAAGAAATTAAGAATTTACCGATTTGGTCTAAACTTCACTTCTAAAATTGAAAATATTAATCATTAACATCGTAAAAATGTGAATAAGGGTTGTGTTTATTTAGTTTATTCGCTTTTAAATACCCATTAATTCTTAAATTATGCCTATTTTAAAAAATACAAAAGTTAGGCAAAAAATATTATCTTTTAATTAGTAAAATTCCCATGCCCAATTGATATTAAGCGAGTTAATAAAAATTAACTACTAAATAATAATATATTTTATGTAGACTTACTATTCTTGTATTATTATTATAATAGGTGTTATAAATAATCATATGCTTTGTGTAGAATTATTATTATTATTATTTATTATTATTATGCGAGAACTATTGTTATTATTATTTATAATATGTATTAGTTAAATAATGTCGTATGCTTGGTGTAAAATTATTATTATTATTATTTAATTCCTATACATATGAATTTTATATATTGACATTCACAAAAATTTAAATTATATCAATTTAAGCGACATAAAGTAAATAATTAGATATCTTATATTTATGATCGATTCATGATATGTTTGATCGAGAGAGACATCCAATTGTTAAAATAATATGTGTGTCTACTACATGAGCGTCTCGATTTGGTATAATTGATATATATCTTCTTCCCGATGCGATTCTGAATGTCGCTTAAAGTGGATATGATTACGAATCTCGCATTAGGTAATTTATTGTGACAATTGCAATTGACAAATTAATGTAGCATATCTTTATGCTTTTGGTAGAGATATCCCCAATTTGTTTGCAACATAGTCGTAATAAGTAGTAAATTTTCTTCGTTCTTTCAACTTTAATAGTAACAAAATGTGATAAGCATCTAGTCGAATACCAAATTATTTCCTTAATATTATCATTATAGAAAATGTGTTTCCGTTAGTTGATGATAGCGAAATTACGAGAATATGTTAATATGATTCTTGTAATAAATGTAAAAAAAATTATTTTCTTTTAGTTGGAGAAAAGATATGAGATGTTTAAATTGAAGATGTTTAAATCTTTTGAAACTAATTATATTTATCGGGTATAATTGTATTTGATTGATTATTATTAAGACAATGTAATTTTGGATGTTAATATACTAATATTGCATCAAAAATTATTACATACTTTCGATTGACATATATTATTTAAGTTTATAAAAACTTATCATTTTTTGTTGAATATGTATTAATAATAATATATTATTAATAATTGAAGTAATATTACTAATAAAAGTATACTTGAAATAAAATGTACTAGAAAATAAAATAAATATTATCCACAAAAATGAAATCCGATTCGTGTTATAAAATTTATAGTAATACTTGAAAAAATATTTAATCATCATATTTTATCCTAATTTTTTCATCTTTATATTTAAAAGAGTTATTAATGATCGAAGTTGTTTGATCGAGTGTCTTGATTTACATAATTATCTTTCGTTGCGTGATTGTTGTAACAGTCGTTTTATTAGTTTTAGTTAAATGAGATTTTTCAAACTAAGTGTTCAATAATTAGTAATTGTAAAGTACTAAAATGGGCACTTCATGATATCGAGGGATTATCTTAGATCCATTGCATAGCAGATGTAATAATCCATAATGGTCAATTATATTGTTATCTTACGACTAATAATATCGAGAGCGAGGAAAGGTTATGCAATACAATGCCGTTGAGTTATATTCATTTGGCCAGAATTAAATCGAAATTGTTAAATTGAGAGTTGATTGAAATCAACGAGATACCCAATCGAGAGTTTACATTGATAATGTAAAAATACAAATTGAATAATCGAATCGATTAAATTGCTATTTTATTGTGATTTGAGGAAAGCTTACTAGTAACGTTAAGTTACTTACTCTTTTTAGTAATAAGTTGAATTACTTGGCATGTGATTAGCTTGTTATCAGCTTAGTCGAAATTATTCGTCGAAACCAAAGTAGTATATAAGGGAAAAGATGAAATGAAAAACCTAAGTTTTTCATTTCTCCTCACTTCCCATATTTAAATAATACTTGCCTACACTTTTAGGTTTTTGAGTAAGTTTTTGGCTGAGTCTTGTCTATCATTTCGTAGATTACATGATCCCGTCGTAATTCAATCGCTCTTGGTGTGAAAATTTGTAGGAGCATTTAGGTATTAGGATTCAACGGAGATCGGGGGAGATTGAAAGTTAAATGCATTTAAATTTGCGTTTGTAAAAAGCCTGCCATTATTAAATGCATTATATGAATTGCATTGTATATGTTTCGTAATTACGTTATTATACATTTATTCGATCTTGGTTGCATTTGTTTATTTTTTATGAGCAAAGTTGCGTAATTTTCAATAGTATCCTCGAAAAATAAAAATATTAATTTAAAAAAATCGAAGGTATAGTTTTTACACAATTTTTAGAAGCGATTTGAATTAAGCATAAAAAATATATGAATATTTGAAAAATCGTTAAGTAGGTACAGCCTTGGCGTCTCGCTTTCTTAGTTTTATTTAAAAGAGAGCGAATGATACATGAAACACATTTAATGTTTCAAGTTTTCATCATTTTGATCGTTATGTCATTATCAAATTTATATTTCCATCGTTAATGTTTATGAGTACAAATTAATATCTGATAGATTGAAAAGTGCGAGGGGCCAGACGAGGATGAAATTTGAAGGGAGCAAAATTTGTAATAGCCAAAATGGCGGGCGGGGGGCAAATTGAGAGAAAAAACTAAATGATAAAGAGAGAACAAAAAAGCTAGTACCAAGAATGCACTGTAGCTCGAACATGTGTCATCTTTGAGTTGGTACAATTGCTATACCAATTGGCTACAATTCTCTTTGTTACTATATTAAATATCTGAGAACTTACGTGGTACGTGTTTATCTTTATGGTTTTTAGTGTCATGTGGTAAGTATCACTACTTTTGATACCATTTACCTGGCTTATTCGTCGTACTCATTATTTTTAGTGTCTAGCGCCCCCACTGAACTATTTCAGGTCATTTTCAAAGTATTTTTAGTGTCTAAATACGATCATCACGCTTCTAATTTTCATTGGTGAAATGACTATAATGCTGCTTAAAATACTGCGTTGAATCACTGATAAAATATTTATTTTATTCACTAACCTTAAAAGTATGGGCTAAAGTATAGGAATTTAAAAATATCAAATAAACTTTTCTTCATACTTAGCAGCAGTTGTTATACACCTGTTTCGAAATAGTCTTTGAGTTTGGGTGTGAAATAATATTACCCTCACTGACTGCCAGTATTAGTTAGGAAGTTTGTTAAAGAACTTAAAATTATGCATTTACTAAAAGTTACTATTAGTGTGTGTATAGTATTTGCCCTTTCTCTCTGACCCTTGCGCTCTTGCCCTATCCTAAAATGCTTTCCGCCGTCTCATGACCCACAAATATAAATCGCTATTTGTTATACGAGAAAATATCTAGCGATGCGTTCTTAGGAGATCGAGGCCATGTTGGTTTGTTTGACAAGCGAGAAGAGGCCTCACGATGCGTTGCTTAAAGCGGTTTGGCGTACTCGATTTATCCCAGCGGTGTTTAGAGATGGGATAGGAAGACTCGTGGGGTTGATAGTGATGACTAATCAAAAATGGAATCGAGAGGTCGATAGGTGAATTCGAACACGTCGATTTATTGTGGACCGTCATTTCTGACAAACCATTGCCAGCTTGAACCGCGCTGACATACATGGACCATAATGGCTTGCTATAGGTTTAATTTTTATGTTTCGTTTTAATCCAAATAATTACCTTGCTTCCCACTTGAATCGAAACATAATCCTTTATCTCCCTCAGAAGTGCGCTCGTTTTCTCGATTTTCAATTTTCCCACAGAATACCAAGAGTTGAATTTTTTTGGAATCGGTAAAATTTCTACGGTTAGTTCTTGGAATTAAATTTAGATTGAATTATTAAATTGATTAAATTTACGGAAAAATGGGAAATTTTAAATTTTTAAAAAACCAAAAATCAAACACGTTGCCTCAAATATTGATTGAATTGTTGATGTATAAAATTTGAGTGAATTAGTAATTTTTATGCTCTGTTTTGTTGACTAAAAAAAATGGTTAATGGAAATGGGTTATGTTTGGGATTTTGAGTGTTGATGGAGTGGTGGATGAACATGGTGATGGTGGGGTGGGGTGGGAGTAGATGTTAATTTGATTCTGACATTAGTGATGGAGTGGGGAGCATTTATCTGTTTTTTTAATTGAAATATTGATTTTTAAAAGCTAATGAAACTTCATAGCTTCTTATCTTGCGAATGGGGGAGGGGCAAAATAGTCATTTCACGCCATCACCTCTAGTGTTAGAGGACAAAATAGTCATTTTACGGTGACTCGTGTGTATTTTAAGGGTAATAGAGTCGTTTCACTAATGAAAATTAGGTGTATGGAGTCGAAGTGCGCAGAGCATTTAAAAAAAAGTATAAAGCTCTTAGGAAAGTTCGAGAGAGTATCATGAGACAAGCAAAAATGATGCAGGCGCTTCAAACTATTAAAAGCATCAAAATGCGAGGGCTGTGCATGCAGAAAGCTTGATATCTGAATACTATATTAACTACGGAATCGCAAAGGTCTGCGTAGGTCATGATGAAAATTTGTATATTTTTATACAAATACACTCTAAAAACACGTTATGTACTTGCGAGTATGAATACATTTCTACTGCGTATACACTTTTTGACATATGTTATTTGAGTAGATCGTCAGCGATGGTCAGCTTCGGTGGCCCCAGATCAATAGTTTTTCATCCCTTGATCAATCCGATTAACTTGAGTGGTTGGTTGATCAACACTTAAAAACTTCATTCCGAGAACATGATTTTTCGATCCATTACCCGATCTTGACGGCGTGCTTCCTATATATTCTCGATCTCACCACCGTCCCTACTCCCTTACTCCCGCCCTCTTACTTGAAACTTCCCTACGCACTTCTTTCTCACTTGTCGCCCGACCGTTTGGAAACTTCATTTCCGCTTTCCGTCGCTTTAAATGGAGCCCAGTATCATACCAACGTAACATTATCTCAACACTACGTATTTGTATATGTAAATTAACATTAATGATAGATCTTTAACTCCGATCTACAGATAAAAATAAATTCGATTAACTGATCGAAATTATCCGTCTGGTCGAACTAAGCTCAACTTAAACCCCCAATAAATCTTTCACAACATCACATTCCATTTCTCCCAATAATTCATCACTTTCACTAGGGTTTTACCCCCCACGCCCCATAATGTCACGCGCCACCAGATCCTCCACCACGCGCCTTCTCTACACCTTCTCCACCACCACCCCCTCCCCCTTTGCCGCCCTTCTCACCGGAAACTTCCACCTCCGCCACCTCTCCTCCACCGGAAGCTTCCACTTCCACCACCGCCACCTCCCCTCCTCCTCTGCCGCCACCCATCTCGCCGGAAACTTCCACCTCTGCCATTTTTCTTCAGGCGCCGCAGCCGCTCGAGTGGATTCGTCGAAGGAGGCATGGTGGAAGGAGTCGATGGCGAAGGTGCGGAACATAGGGATATCGGCGCATATCGATTCGGGGAAGACGACGTTGACGGAGAGGGTGTTGTATTATACAGGGAAGATACATGAGATTCATGAGGTGAGAGGGAAGGATGGAGTGGGGGCTAAAATGGATTCAATGGATTTGGAGAGAGAGAAAGGGATCACTATTCAATCTGCTGCTACTTATTGTACTTGGAAAGATTATCAGGTTCACTTTTTGAATTTTGAAGTGAATTTGGATTATGTTGTGTGATATTTGGTGAAGAATATAGCAAAAGATAGTATTTTTATTAGTTTGTGGTACCTTTGTCCCAAAAAGATTGTCCAGTTTTGAAAATATATTGAAAGATAGTATTTTATTAGTTTGTGGTACCTTTCTCCCGAAAAGATTGTCTAGTTTTGAAAATATATTGAAAGAATGCATTCTTAACATGTTGATCCTTATTGTACTAGGAAAGATTCTCAGGTGATGATATTGAATTTTGAAGTAATTTTTTTTACTTTTTTTGATGTTGTATGATATTTGGTGATTTTTTTATATTGAAAGATTGTATTTTTAAGATAGTTTACTATTCAATGTGTTGCTACTTATTGTATTTGGAAGGATCTTCAGGTCAGGACCTTGAATTTTGATGTTCGACTTTTTGAATATTGAAGTCGATTTTCTTACTTTTTTTGTATGTTTTATGATATTTGGTGAAAAATATGTATCGAAAGATAGTATTTTTAACATAACTTACTAATAACATGATCATTTTGGTTCAATCTGCTGCTACTTATTGTAGTTAGGAGGATTATCAGGTCAGGATCTCGAGATGAGGGAGTGTCTGACTTTGAGTTTTAGTAGTTTGTGGCACCTCAATTGTTAAAAAGATTGTTTGGTTTTGAATTTTGAAGTCAGATGTTTTTGTTTATGTTGTGTAATATTTGGTGAAAAATATATCAAAAGTTACTATTTTTAACATGACTCACTGTTCAATCTGCTGCTACTTATTGTCCTTGGAAGGATTATCAGGTCAGGATCTTGTAATGAATTAGTGTTTGAGGTTGACTTTTACTAATTTGTGGTACCTGTGTTCTAAAAAGATAGTATAGTTTTGAAGTCAAATGTTTTTGTTGTGTAGTATTCGGTGAAAAATATAGCAAAAGAGAGTATTTTTAATCTGCTTTATTGTTAACATGATCGTTTGGATTCAACTGAAAGCTATGTGTCAAATAAGCTAGCAAAGTTTGTTAATTTGGACCGTTGAAAATCAAACTAAATTATTTTTTTGTGCTTTTACTATGCATTAACTTTAGCGATGACATTGTAGGTAAACATAATTGACACTCCGGGTCATGTTGACTTCACAATTGAAGTTGAGAGAGCTCTGCGTGTACTCGATGGAGCCATTCTTGTTCTGTGTAGTGTGGGTGGTGTACAGAGTCAGTCAATTACTGTCGACAGGCAAATGAGAAGATACGAGGTTCCAAGGCTTGCTTTTATCAACAAACTTGACAGGATGGGCGCAGATCCCTGGAAAGTGCTTAACCAGGTTGTTTAAATAAAAAATATATAGTAATATTCATTCAAAGAAACTAGATTGCAGTGATATGTATTCTTGTTTGGGGGTAATATCATTTAAGTTTCCTTCATCATTTCGAAAGGAAATTGTATTTTAATTTATTCCAGAGATTTCTCTGAAACACTACGGATATTAAGTCTTTGTGAACCATAAATGGCAAGAGATGGAAGGTGGGATAGTAATCGGTTCACTCCTAGCAGTATTAATGGTATCAGCTTCAATTTCTCACTCTTTCTCTCTCTCAGGCGCGATCTAAACTTAGACATCATGCTGCTGCGGTGCAAGTCCCTATCGGTTTGGAAGAAGATTTTCAAGGTCTGATTGATCTTGTGGATGGAAAGGCTTACTACTTTCGTGGTTCCAGTGGGTCAGTTTCCAATTTATAATGCAACATGCTTAGCTATCTCTAGCATATCTATTTATCCTTGTCCAATCTTTGCTGATTTCTCTTGCAGAGAGAAAGTTGAAGATGAAGACATTCCTTCTCATATGGAAGGAATAGTGGCAGAGAAGCGTCGTGAATTAATTGAAACAGTATCTGAGGTTGATGATCAACTTGCCGATATATTTTTAAATGATGAACCTATATCATCCATCGATCTCGAGGTTTGTGGAACGTTAGCTCCCTGAAGTTTTACCATGTGGTTATATTGAATTTAGAGATAAAATATTTGAAAATTGCAAAGAAAAGTAGAAAAAATATAATGTAGCAATCAAAACGCATGCTCTTAGTTTTCTTGTTATCCCATTAATCCAAGTCCCCTGTGGTCGCTCGTATCAGTTCAATTTAGCGAGCTCATTCACATAAACTTCCGCTTTGGGTGTTTAGTGTTTTCCTACGTTTCCTTTTTTTTCTTACTTTATTTCTTTTTGTTCCTGTGTGTAAATTCTACGTTTAAATGAGATTTACTTATATTTATGTTCATTTGATGAGGAAAACTGAACCAGAGTAATTAACTATGGAAAGGAATTCGAAGTTGCCCATTTCTTCCATGTTTGCTTTTTATCAAACGAATTGGAACAATTCAATGCATGTAGGGCTTCAAAGGTTCTATAACTTTTGTCAGTAACTGCTAGGAAATTGATGAAAAACAAATATTATCATCTTGAAATTTTGAGTTCCCTTCATGTTACTTCGCTTTTTAGGTGGGCTTGTTTAACTACTGAAAAGCTCTGCTCCTCTACCCCTTACCCTACCTTGTCGCAATCAAACAAAAGATGAAAATAGTGTAGAACCTGAAGAAGGATAGATGAAGCATCATACATTACCATCATGGCCCGTGTTAAATGTCTCTATTTTTTTGCAGGAAGCTATACGAAGAGCTACTATAGCTCAAAAGTTTGTGCCAGTATTTATGGGTAGTGCATTCAAAAACAAGGTCTGGACTAATGCTTGTTGTTCCTTTGATATTATCTGCTATGATTCCAATCAATTAAACATCTCACTTGGACTTCTCACTCTAGTTTTGTTTTTAGTAAAATTATTACTAATTAGGAATACTCTTTAGGATGTGATACTGTATTTGCATTTCTGGTATCTATTGCTTTACAATTGGTAGTAGGGTTTCTGATTGTCATGTCCAAAATGACAGGGGGTGCAAAAACTTCTTGATGGTGTCATTAGTTATTTGCCTTGCCCAATAGAAGTCAATAATTATGCTCTTGATCAAACAAATAATGAAGAGAAGGTAAATAAATATTAAACTTGCTTCATTTGAATATGTATTATGTCTCTGAATTTGTGTTATGAGCTACTACTCCAAGTTGTCCTTGAATGACACTGTCACTAGGTCACTTTATCTGGAAATCCAGCTGGGCCTTTGGTTGCATTGGCTTTCAAACTGGAAGAAGGACGATTTGGTCAGTTAACCTACTTAAGGTATTGTGAGTTTTTAGATCTCCTTTTTGTCAGCATTTGTGCTGTGTTACTATTTTTTGTGGCAACTTCATAACTTGGATTTCCTTTTTATTTTTAAGAATCTACGAAGGTGTCATACGCAAGGGTGAAATTATTACTAATGTGAACAATGGGAAGAAGATCAAGGTTAGGTCACGATGTTGCATTATTTGTAGAAATTACGCTTCTTTCATGTTTTCTGGAGCCAATAAGGGATTAACTGCTGTGACCTTATAGGTGACCTCGTAATATCCTGTACTTGTTTCTTTTTCTTACGGGAAGTCTCTTTTATTTTGACAGGTTCCTCGTTTAGTTCGTATGCATTCAAATGAGATGGAGGTTAGTTTTCATTGTTTACATTTCACTTAATTTTGTTTTTGTGATTTTAAGCAAAGTAGTGCTACTCTCGAAAAAAATCACAATAATTGATCTGCTATTGAAAAGTAAAAACTACTTCCTCTGTATGATTCAACTTGTAGCCTTCGGCTTTTTTGGTTGAGATCAATGATTTTTTGAAGGTTAAATTCACAACATGCACAAGTATAAGCAAAAAATAAAGACTATGATAAATTGTATACAAAAGACTATCACTGGATGTAATTTTATCACTAAATACCCAAGTTACATAAAGAAATTAATTTTGGAATCAATTTATTGGTTTGAACCACGAAAGTCAAAATGTGACTAGTAAAATTACATGGAGGGAGTACTTGAGAGGAGATTCTGGTGCATTCTTTGTACTCTTTTTCATGTCGGCCTAATCATTTTCTTTCCCTTGTTTTTGTCTTGGATGTTACAGGATATCCAAGAGGCACATGCTGGACAGATAGTTGCTGTTTTTGGTGTTGATTGTGCTTCTGGTATTTGCTTATGGACATCATTTTCGCCCCCTTATTGGCAACTTCAATTTTTTTCACTTTAAAATTATTGAACTGCAGAATTACATAACTTTATGAGATCTCATTTAATCTGTTATGGTTCACTTATGTAAATAGGGGATACATTTACTGATGGAAAGGTGAAGTATACCATGACTTCTATGAATGTCCCAGAACCAGTGATGTCCTTGGCTCTTTCACCGGTTTCTAAGGATTCATTGGCGCAAGTGAGTGGTTGCATCAGAGATTAGGTTTAATAATATTTTTCAGAGATGTCCATCTAATTTTTGTTTCTACTTCGTGTCTTGCCATGTGGCCTTCAATTTTCAAAAGCTTTAAATCGCTTCCAGAGAGAGGACCCAACCTTCCGTGTTGGTCTAGACCCAGAGAGTAGTCAGGTCTGTAAATGTATTCCCATATTGCAATTTAAAAGTCAACTCTGAATATGCACCTAAATACAATTTGGAGAGGTCATGGGGAAGCCGTGCTTGAAGTCTTCACCTCGCACTCTTGTTATTTCATGACCAGACAATCATATCTGGAATGGGAGAATTGCATTTGGACATATATGTTGAGCGGATGCGAAGAGAATACAAGGTAAGCTTTCATGAATTTCAATCAGAGAGAGACCTGATTGTTTTTCATTTAAATGCCAGTTTGATTTCATTCCCTTTTTTGGTCAGGTTGATGCAACTGTTGGAAAGCCCCGGGTCAACTTCAGAGAGGCTATTACTCAGCGTGCCGAGTTTGATTATTTACATAAGAAGCAAAGTGGAGGACAAGGGCAATATGGTAAGGTGGTCGGGTAAGTGGATAAAATAGCTCGTCTCTTTTTCAAATCTTTGATTGGTTAAGGTATATACATGATGTGATAAGATGAGAGTTGCCATGATGTCCTAGCCACTTGAAGGCTTGAATCTGATTCTTATTGTTGTACCTTTTACTTCTCATTGATTCCCTTTTTCTTTATGGCCTGTTTCAGTATTATTTGTGTTTTCCTGTTCTTTTGGAGGGGGGAGGGGGTGTATATATTTGATTCCATACACTTTGCAAAAGAATTACATGACGTGTCCCCTTTATCTTGCAGGTTTGTGGAACCACTTCCTCTAGACTCGAAGATCAAGTTTGAATTTGAAAATGTGATCGTAGGGCAGGCTGTGCCATCAAACTTTATTCCGGCAATCGAGAAGGGTTTTAAAGAAGCGGCCAATTCGTAATTCTTGTTTTCTAAGATCTAATGGTTTACCAATGCACTGCTGACTTGCTTTGACCTTTATCACTCTGAAAGTTGAAACTAACTTATGCTAGATTGCTAGGGAAGGATTCAGAATTTTGTTTGACAGTTCTCAATGAATTCAATCTCTTAGAATTCAATTTAGGGAAGATCGAAAAACTGAAGAACTGGTCTTCGATCTAAAAGAAAAACTGAAAAACCATATTCTCGCAAGTTGAAAGTAAAATTTTATGTGGCAGCAACTACCTTATGTCGTCAGTGTCGAATTACTTCAAAAGCTTGTTGGATAGCAGTTTAATAGAAACAAAGGAACACATTCAAAATGGAATTGATTGGTCACCACCTCATAGTATTTTCATGTGGACTAGGCATCATATTACCACTTTTTTTTTCCTTTTTACCACTGGTAATTTCATGTCAGCCTTCGCTGTCATTATTGTCATTTACGGTATAAATTGTCTCTTTGCAGAGGTTCATTAATCGGTCATCCAGTTGAATATCTTCGTGTTGTTTTGACTGATGGTCAAGCACATGCTGTAGATTCGAGTGAACTGGCATTCAAGTTAGCTTCAATATATGCCTTCAGACAGGTATGAAAGAAACGTTATAGGATCTCTAGAATATATGAAGCCTTTAATTTAAACCTTTCTGATGTTCTCTTCCTGGAAGGGATTCTCTTTGGCTTGACACAGTAACTCTATCTATTGCAATCATTTTCATTTTTCCTGCTTCAGAAGCTTATTTAATTGTGAATCTCAAGTTTCTCTCTATTGGCAGTGTTACACAAAAGCAAAACCTACCATTTTAGAACCAGTGATGTTGGTGGAACTAAAAGTACCTATGGAGTTTCAGGGGACTGTAACGGGTGATATTAACAAGTGAGTTCTTTTTCCCATTCACCCTTCCTCGTTTACACCTGTGAATCTTTATGGAAATATTTAACCATATTTGTGATTTGAATAGGAGGAGAGGCTTGATTGTTGGTAATGATCAGGAAGGAGACGACTCTGTGATCACTGCTCATGTGCGTACAACCCTTCTAATCCATCTACTTCATTTACGCACATGAATTTGTGAACATCATTGATCAATGTTTAGAACTCTAATTATCATTGCCACATTAATTATCTTAAATTGGTTCAATGCTCCAGGTCCCTCTTAACAATATGTTTGGATACTCGACTGCCCTTCGGTCTATGACACAGGTATATTATGCAGAGAGTATCTTTACTTCTTTGCTTGTAAAACAAGTGAACTACTGCTAGAAGTGGGAAGTGTGGATTGAAATGATTTCTTTTCTTGTACAGGGAAAAGGAGAATTTACAATGGAGTACAAAGAACATTTGCCAGTTTCACAAGATGTGCAGACACAATTGGTAAATGCATACAAAGCTACCAAGGGAACTGAATAATTGGTTTAAACATACATAAATTATCATTTGAAACTTCTATACAAGTTTGTATTAATTTGTTTTCAGTCAATAGTATAAGGGTCATGAAGTGGCCAGGTGATTTTATTTGCAGCAACTTTGTAACACATGCATGATTGGTTATAGTTTATATAGATAAGCATCTTCACCTCAGCTCTCTGGATGAAGGGAACCACCATCCATTGATGTCATGTGGCGGCGACTTCCCTCATAGCCATGATCTGACTTATTTAGAAACTTGTAGGGTCCAAACCTCGTCGTTAGGATTTTATTTATTGTCATTCAAAATTTTGAAGGTAATTTTGTCTGTCACTAAATTTCTATGTTTCCAACATTATTGTTCATCATAGCCTGATGGATAAGAGGTATTTCCTTTGAAGCGAAGGCCAATGGCGTGTTGACATTACTTTGGGAGTACATACACATTACCATGGAGAAACTCGTTCTTTCTTATCCCTTAATTGTTTTCTGTATTTGGGGGCCAACATCATTTCTAATTTTTTGCATCTTTTGCTAAGTAACTTATTAGTTTAACCGGTTGGTTGCGTCATTATAAACTGTTTATTGTATGTTATACTTTATGCTAGATTAAATTTCAGTTAATTCTCTAAATCTCATTTCTTAATTAAAATGAAGATGCTTCACAGCCAGAAAAAAGATGTGCAAGGTCATATCGTCCCATCTGTGTGGACCATTGGAGAAGATTGTTGTCAGTTCGACTAACATGATTTTTGTTTGGAGTTTACCCTCTTTGATTGAAGTCGATTACAAGGAGGAATATGTTAACCATGATTTATTAGTAGATATCTATTGATGAAGCGGATCTTAAATTAATATTGAAGGAACGCTATAAATATTAAACAAAATTGAATTGAAGATATAACTGTTATTATTGAATGGCGTTGATTAATTTATTTTTTTTGCAAAAATATAATTATAATTTTGTTATTGTACAATATTCCTTCCGTCTTTTTATAGTTTTCGTTGTAGCAAAAAAAATTGTTTTTTATAGTTGTCGTTTTAGCATAATAAATAGCATTTTAATATTTTCAATGTATTTTTTTTTTACTATTTTTTCTCTAAATAAACAACCAATCAATGATATTGTTTCATTGTGATTCTATATTTCAATACATTTTTTAACTATTCTTTTTTCTTAATCTATATACAAATGGCTAAAATGATAATTAAAAAAAAAATGGAGGGAGTATAAGTTTCTCAAAATTAAAAAGAATGGTCGTAGCCCTACATTTCTCTTAAGTTACGTCACAACCAGCACAATCATCTTCAACTTTTAACATGCGTAAGTCTAGTTATTAGTGATGTAGCCTAATTTATTGAGGGTCCAAGAAAGAAGAATAATTATCTTAAGCTCATAGGTTTAGGCCCATAGGTTTAGGTAACCAGCACAATCATCTTCAACTTTTAACATGCGTAAGTCTAGTTTCTTGAAGATCATCAGGTGAATGACTTGTCGTTCTTCGACAAACTTTGGTAGGTAGAGAATCTTTTCGAATTAACATAAATATCTCCAAAATTGACCGTTAAAAGGTAATGTCGACTTTTTAATGCATATTTACTACCCCTCTTAAATATTTTAAATACTAACTTGATCGTCGAATTATGCGTAGTGCTTGGCGTGGCCACAGCAATGCTGTGGCGGTTCTGTTTCTCGGGATCGCTTTGTTGCGAGGCGGGATATCACCGAAACTTCTTGCAGGCGAGGCAATATCAACCCATTGCGCTCGTATAGAAGAAAGTCCGGATAGTGACGCGGGTTTATTGAGGCCCGACTACTCGGCCGAACCGGCCCGAGCCTCGAAAAAGCTTTGTCATTGTCGATTACTCCTTCCTAAATTACTTTTTTATTTACTATTACATGAAAAATATAAAATTGTTATCATTGAATTGGTTTTTAAAATATTTTAAAATATTATTTTTTGTAATTTTTTATAATGTACATAAAGGTAATTGATGATTAAAGTTATATCACCGAAAAGTAGAAAATCGATTAATTTGAAATGAAGGTAGTATTTGAAGTTGATAGATCAAATAAATTGGTTTAGCATTCATAACGTTTGTCTGACCTATTTTTTAGCAACTTTAAGAAAAGTATAAATGAGTCCGGGGCATAGCTCGACTAATGCGTAAGCGAGAGTGCTTTAAATGTCGGGAGGCTACAAGCGCCATTGTGGTGCTGAGTCGAGTCACGCGAAAGTGGCGGGAACTCGTATTGAAGTGGTTAAAGGCGTAGATCACGGCGGGTTGAGGCAAATCACGCGATTCCGCCATAAAGTGGAATCACGGGCGGGGGACACCGACGGGTTGCTAATGTAGCCGGTTTCTGGCTTTTTAAGAAAAGTATTAATAAATAGCAATCAAGTAGATCCATTGGAAGTAAATGTTTGTCTTCTCTCTTTTTGTTCGTCATGATCTCTTTTAATTTATGTGTTTTTATCAACGAATTAAGTCAATTACAAGAGAAATTTTGAAAAATTGCATACTTTGATCAAGTTTATTAATTTGTAGCATCCTTACAATTTTTTTTGGCTATTGTGAAAATCTGAAAAAATACCCCGGTCAATTTGTTCCTCGTTTCCACTTTTACTCTTACCGACCCTTGTGCCTACACCCAGCCTTGTCGGCTACTGACCCACTGCCCACTGCATGTGCGGCTGTAACCTCTTACCCCGCGCGCTCACCCCCATTATCCACATTCTTTAGCTACTTTATGACACGCCCTCGCCTGCAACCTACTTTTGTCCGCAAATCAGTCCCCTTCCCGCATAACCTGAAATCAGGCGCACTCTGATCCCCAACTCCGGCGTATCACTCTGACCCTTCCGGCCAGTCCACATAATACCCAGCGGCCTCAGCACCCTCTGACCCTAAATCCATCCCAGCAAACCCTCTTTCTGAAGTTGAGGGTATTTTTCTTGTTTAATTTAGTAAAATTAATTTTTTTATTGATGGTGGTGTTTGATAAAAAACATCAATATACTCCACTAGATGTATACTGGCGTATATTGGTATATTTTGGTGTATAGTGGTGTTTTGACAAATGCTAGGATTTTGGTAGTGTATGGGTGGTGGTGATGGTGGTGTGGGAATTGGGTGATAGTGGTGGGGGGAAAGAACTGTTCAAGTGGGGAGGCGTATGGTTGTGTGGGTGGGAGGTCGATGGAGTAGGAGTTGGTGGGGTCGGTTGGAGTTTGGTCGGGGGATTGGAGCGGGGTAAGAGTGGGAGGTTGCGATGCGATGGGGAATGCGGAGTTCTGAGGGGTGTGGTGCGGTAGGGAGGTAGTAGTGGAGGTGGGGGTATGGTGGTCTGCGGTAAAGTGTGAACTGATGGTCAGGGGGTGGTGATTGAAAAAGTTGGGAGGTGAAAGGGAGAGGTATTTATGTATTTTTCATAAAAATTTGTGTCATTTAGCCCAAAAATTTGGAAGGGTGTTAGAAATTGATAAAAATATTGATTTGGTGCTATTTTTCAAAATTTTCCTCAATTACACATAAGCTTGTACCAAAAAATATTAAGTTTTGTTTCAATTTGAATGATCCATTTTACACAAACTTGTTACATAAAATTATTTTTGCACATAAACTATATATAGCACATCTCAAAGACGTAGTCCAATCAACAATCATAAGTTTTAGACAACTATATATATTGAAATAATTGATGAAAAGATCTTAAATAATGAAAAAAGGGGGTGTTTGTATTAAGAATTCAAGGGGTTCAACCACAAATCAAATTGATAGTTATATAAGTAATTATTTAGAATCATATAAACCATATGTATATATGATTTGACCTATTTAATGGAACAAATGGCGTTCCTTTGATAATTTGAACTCTGGGGCAGTTGTTGGCCTTTTGTTTTGACATTTTCGTTTTCAGAAATGAATTGTAAGGTGGCTGCAGTTCGCACATGTTGAAGTGATTCAATGATATCAAATTAAAATTCATTCTCGACCGTACTAGGTTTTGTCAATGAATTCTTGTTTTTTTGGAGAAATAATGATGATGGTACTCATCATCCAACTATTGTCTCCCCTTTTAACGTTCACTTGCCATCACTATATACCATTATTTAATTTCACCAGATATTATCTTTGTACACTGTAGTCTTATTTGTCATGGTAGTAATCAATTTGTTCTCATCATTACATCTAATTGGAAAAAGGATATTTAATTAGTTCAAGACCTTCTAATAATAATACAAAAAATGGTTTCGTTCTACTTTGTCAATGTAAGAAATAAAAGAATCTGAAATGTTGGTACAATGCTCGGAGGATAATGCACATAATTTCTTTGTTAAGGTTATTATTGAGGAGCATGTCGTAGATTAAGACTTCTCGGGTGAGTTTTAAGGTCCTAAGCTACATTCTTTTTTAACAATTATTGATTTTTCGATAAAACATCTTAGATTCTTAACTCGATATCAAAGTGGATCATCTTCTAGTGAAGACTCCACGACCCCATGACTGGAGACGTAATAAATCATGGAGTGTGTGAAACCACATATTTATGAAGTGATTGACTACTTCTCCCTCTATGATGAGCTGATGTTGACGAGCAGAGAATTGAAGTCAACCATGTGATAATTTCAGGCCGGCCTTTTGGCATTGTAGTTTGCAGAGAAATATGCATTATGTGTACACTAAAGGGGGGTAGGATAGGGTCCGGTAATAGTTATATCATTTCCTGCCCTATTAGTTCTGTTCTTGTAGAGACCCAACTTCAGCAACTAACACTGGCATCCCTTGGTATTTTCATAATTTAAAAAAAATTAGTTGCCCTTTTATATTGCGAGAATCATTTTATGAGCTTTAAATCTATGAAAGCTTTCAATCATTAGACTGGTTTGATATTCTCCATTCATATTTTTTCATTTTCAATATAACATCAACATTAACATGCACCTTTAAGAAAAAAACTTTTACTTAAACTGAATAAAGGAAATCGGATTGTACACAATAACCTTAACTTATTATAGAAAGAAGCTAATTGTGAATTGATATAATATGGAAAAGTCAAATTAAAACAATGCGAGTAGATAGTACAATCTAACAAACTTGTGATATGATACTTATTATTTATGTAAATTATAAGTTAGTATATTTAAAAAAAAGGACTACATGACAATCTAAGGGACATATCATTTGGTCAGAAGGAAATTTCCAATGGAAAATATTCTCAGCTTCAGTGGCTATTTCGCAATTTTAGAGCTCTCAGTAGGGCAAAATTGAGAGCAAAAACCATGTACAAATTGTTACTTTCTGATCTACAATATTCCCAGCAAAAACCATATTCCCAGCTTCAGTGGCTATGTACAAATCAGTGCCCCACAGGGCCCTGACCCCTTTTCTTTTATCTGATCTACAATACAAATAGAGAAATAATTGAGATATTTAGCATTTTCAAGTTTATACTTCAATACAGATCTTATAAAAATTTGAACTTATAAGTGACACTCCTTGTAACTAAATGAACTATCCAAACACCATTGCACCATATACCAAAAATCAATTATTAATAAGGTGATTTTATCCAAAAGGTAATCAAACACCCCCAAAACTGTAATTAAGTAAAGAATTTTCTTCTTCTATTAATTGAATAATTTTACAAGATTGACCATACAGCTGAATATATACTACATACTTTCCATAATAGCTGATACTAATTAGGTAACAACAATAATACTCACTATTTTCTAGGAAGTGATTTATACTCATACATCACAGATTGTCGACTTTGACAATTTTGTTGTCATCTTGAGCTTTTTATTTGTCTGTATTTTTTGTTTATTGTATATCTTGTGAAGCTATATCAATGAAAAATACATTTCAAACTCTTTCATTTATATATTTTTTTAAATCAAATATTATACAACACAAATAAATAAAATTTAAGGTCAAAGTTTGAAGATTCTGATTATAAAAAAGTAGACGATCTATGATGGAAGGAGTATTTTAAATATAAACAGAATCAAATATACTAAAAATCTTCCCTCTGTGTGTTAATAAAAACAACTCTTTAGTTGTTTCCAAATGCATATTTATGTATAGAAACTAAATGTTATTTAATCTAGAATAGTTTTGCAGTTGCAATAGTTATTTTAACATTTACTTCCATTTACTAAATGGCTCATCACTCATGATAGTTCTTACAATTCTTATTATCTTTTATATATGAAATAGGAGCTAGTTGATTGCACTTTATTTTTGGGTTAATTCGGAAATAATATTCTTGTCATCCCACAGATAAAGACATAGCGTTGGAAGTAGAAGCCTCTTCGGAAGAATACTCCAATTGTAAGAAGAAACCTCTTCGGAAAAATCAGAGACTTCCCCTATCCAGTTTAACCAGAAACCTCTTCGAAAGTATTGGAGTATGCATGTTAATATCGATAATTACGCCCTAGTAAAGAGATCATATGGCAATCGTTCTTAAATATGAAATGAACTAAACATGCAACCTAAACCTTATTATGTGCAACTTTAGTCAAACATTTAGGACTAAAATTACCATCCTAGTGTCAAAAATTCAACAAAATAAGGAGCCCTGAATTTTTTCACCATACTTCTATGTTCTAGTCCTAATAATTACACCTATTTTATAAAGAAGCACCCTCCTAACCCAACATGTTCCTTACAGTTGTATACAAATTCAAGAAAACTAACACACACCATGTGTTCTGTGTACAATAGTTCACTTGTGGAAAGCTAAAGTCATCCATGCATTTATAAATAGGTAATGCAGCTTTCCTGATCTCCCCAAATCTTCTTCTGTTAAAGCTGTCACCTTTTCCCCCTCAAATTCAAAGCAAACCAACCAAAACTCAAAATTAAAGAAGCTTTCTTGATTTCAGTATCCCCAAACATAATGCAATATCTTAATATGTTACCTTCTTTTGTACAACTTGGAGTTGTATAAATGTGGTAACAATAAGTCTTTTTTGGTGTGTTCACTGTTCAATTATCAAGCTCAAATAATAAAAGTAGTTAAAGAAAATATGGGGTATGAATGGGGAAACCCATCAATGATCATGCTTTCTGGTGATGAAAATGTTCAAGAACATGACAAAAATCACCAAATTTTCAACCCTTATGACAGTGGACAAAGTTTTTCTAGTGTTTCTTCAAGAATTGTTCATCACAACAACCACTTAGCTCAATACCCCTCTTCTCAATACCACCACAACCACTTCTTTGAAAACCCAAATGGACAAGAAGCGTCAAACAACACAACCCATTTTCCCTCTCTTTATGATCATCAAACTTCTCCACTTCCTTTTGAACCTTCCGGTTCGACCGGGTACATGATGATGCCTAAAACCGAACCGGTTATAGATGGGGTTGACTTTTCTAGTGGTACTACTCAGACCAGCAGGATTGGACTTAATTTGGGTGTGAGGACTTATTTTTCCTCTGATGATGACTTTGTGAACCGGTTGTATCTCCGGTCTAGGGCTTTCGAGGCCGGTTCGATTAATTCTCCCAAGTGTCAAGCTCAAGGTTGTAATGCTGATCTTACTCATGCCAAGCATTATCACAGAAGACATAAGGTGTGTGAGTTCCACTCCAAAGCCGCCACCGTTATTGCTGCCGGTCTTACCCAACGGTTTTGTCAACAGTGCAGCAGGTACGTTATTCTGCTTAGACGGGAGTCTCTTTAACGACACTGTAACGTGTTCTTGTATTATATATTTAGTCTCAATTATTATTTAGCCATGTTGCTTATTGCAATATTTCTTATGTGTTAAAGCTACATTTGGTAAGAAGGGTGGATCCCAATTGCATTTGTGTTCTTGTACAATTCTTGTTCTCATGTTTCCCTATGCTCTTTGTTCTTGCTAATTATAGTAAATGCATCATCGTTTTCTATTTAGTCATAAGCACATCAAAGTAGAAAGTGAGGACGGAACCTTAGTTTAATGTTTCTAAACCACCTTGTACTTATATATCTTCAAAATTGTTTTAATAAATAGATTTCATATGCTGTCTGAATTTGATAATGGGAAAAGAAGTTGTCGGAGGAGGTTGGCTGATCACAACAGAAGGAGGAGAAAATCTCATCAGCAAGCAAATCAAGAAAATGCCAACAAGTCCAAGCTGAATAGTTCACCTTCAGAAAGTCTTCTTCCTAGTAAGTCCTGATTTATTTTTTCATCATTATTGGGAAACACCCTACTTGTTATCACAGGATAATATTGGGTACTAACGGATCCTCATGCTCCGCTTAGGAGGGCCCATGAGATAAGACTGCATACTATACTACCTCCTAGTCCTCTTAGGTGGGCCTCTTCAAATGTAATGTTATTGATCATTGTGATTAAACAAACAAATTATAGAATTAATGTCCTTGTGAAATTTGTTAATTAGGGTCATCGCCATCTGATTCCGGTGTTCAAGCATCATCAGTAACTGTTGCAGTTTCACCACCGAGAATATTTTCTCTGGACTATGGAAGTTTCTGATCAATGGATGAGTTGTGATCACTGATCAAATTAAATTGGGCCATCTATATCATGTGTTTAGTTAACTTCTTAACTGTTTGGTACATTTTATGTTGGGAGACATGGAATCTTTTTCAAGAATCAGAGTTCAGATTTGAATTGAGTTCCATAAGACTTTTGTAATATGAAAAATGAAGGTGGTGGGGATTGGTTTCTGAAAAAAGGTTTCTATTTCTGCTATAAGAGCTGGTTTTTGAAGTGAGGGTTCATGCAGGCTTGTTACTATTTCTGTCATTTGGTATTTTGGTGCATTATTTTATTTTGTCACCTACTTTGACATTTCCTGGAAAGTGCAATCAATAATGATATGTGGGTGGGTTAAAAGGTTAAAAAGAAAGGGGAAAATAGACCTTAATTGATAGCACTCATGGGAAATTTTATTGTCATGTGACAAAAGGGATATTCATTAGTGCGATTCGATGCGATTTTTACATGAAATCGCATATTTCGGCTTTTCTTAGTTTGGTATGATTCGGTTTTCTCGTTCAATCGTTTTTTTTTCGTTGCGATGAAAATCGATTTTCGGTGCAATTCGGTGTAAATCGGTTTCAAGATTGTGAAAATATAAATTAACTCTAGATTCTGTAATTCAACATCTATAGATAAAAAAAATAATAATAATTAAGGACTATTTTTACACTATTGATAATTTCACTAACAATTAAATAACTCAAATTAATAAATTGAAAAGATAATTTACTTTTACTTATTTAGGGAGAGAAATATGTGCTTTCAAATTTTTTGGTGTAGATGCGCTCACCAAATCATTAATTTATTGTTGTATGGACTATGTTATTGAATTATTGTTCCATTCTATTTAAATTTACCATTCTAATATAATTTTATTAAAGTAATTGTCTATGAATAATGTAAATTGCAATCCAATGTAAATTTCAATATACTATGAATAATGAAATATTTATTTGAAATATATAATAAATTTAAGAATAAACTAAATATAAATGATGGAATTAGATTACGTTGATTGTGATTCGGTTTAAGTAAAACCGCCAAACCCCGCCAAAAGTTTCCGTTTTGAAATTATTCAAACCTCATCGGTTTCGGTTTCAAAAAAAATTGAACCGAATCGGTTCAAATTGGTGCGATTCGATTTTTTTTTTTCAATATGACCATCCCTAGTCACAAACTCAAAACCCCCGATCCAAATAGTCACCAGACTTGATGGAGTGTCCGATCGGTGACTATTCTCAAGGAGCCTTATACATTGAAAGTAATTGAAAAGTTTGGCAAAATGTCATGGTCAATTCAAGTATGGAAGAAAATGTCATCTTAGTTTTTTAATTTGCTTAAATAACATCCTCTTACACCAAAATGACTAAATTACGTTAAAATCCTACACCGTTTTCATGTCTTAGCGATTCAGCATCCACCGCTTTGAACACCGGAGCGTCCCAGCTGACCCACCCATCTCCCATGTGCTCCGGACGGAAAATGCTCAGGGAAACCTAATATTATACGTTTGATTGAGTCGATATCGGAGCAAAATAATTGGGCCAGGGACGGGCCGATAGCTTCTTGGAGTGAATCTTTGGTCGGTTTTTGACCCGGTTTCAGTGGATGCTATGTGGTATTAAATTTTATTGGAGAAAATATTTCAATCCGGATTTTGGTTATTTTGGTCCGGATTCGGGATATTTCAATCCGAAATTTGGATATGTTTTTCATATACCGAAACTTTCGGGTATTTATCGGAATATCGGTCAGGTTTCATTCGGATATCGGACAAAAAATTATACCCAAACCCAAACCGATAATCTTATCAAGTTAATATCCGCCAGGTTTGTTCGGAATTACTACGTGGTGGTTTCCGGTTCTCCCATATGCACATTGAGGGGAAACACGTTATATCATTTGTTGAAGACTATCTGATTATATGCTGTTTAGGGAATTAACATTCTTAAAGCCCATGGAAAAAGTGCAAGAGATAGGTACTTGTTAAAAGGGTATGCTCTAAATACAGGCCGGGCTGCCCAAGTGATGCCTTCAGAGTTCAGAAGACTAAATGGAGATGGGCGTCCTAGGGAGCTAGGAAAGGTAGTTTCATCTTTGTTCCTCGAAAAATTAAAAATATCAAAACAACATTGTAAAATATTAAACCCAATTATTGTCTTGCAACTTGCAAGTTACTTATTTTACTCTCTATTAACGATTTACCCTGATCCAATCATACCACAAATGTTGCAAAAACAAACTAATAAGCATTTGAAAGAATCCGGTCTAGGGAGTAATGAGATTTATTGAACCTACCAAGTATGAACCATATCTAAACCTATCAAGCTCTTCTTCATCCCTACCATTCATGCAAAAGTCAAAGGTGTGACAGCTTCACTACACCCATCGACATTACTCACATTACTAACGGACTTCCCAAAATTAATGTCACCAATTGATAGGCTAGCTAACACTGAGTAATCATACTCTAAAGTAAAATAGTTTTATGAAATTAAGAAGAAATTACAAATCCCGGTGGAATATTTAACAAATATCAACAAGTATAAAATTAGGGAGTGTAATATGATCACATGGAAATGCACGTGCCGAATATTTTGCATTGGGATCAACATCTCACCCCCTCATGTCACGTGGATCAATAATGTCTACCACCTACCCAATGCCCTTCACTCTTCACTTCAACTTCAATAGTGTACCTTCTTTTGTCTTATACCAATTTTATCTCGTTAAATGGGGTCAATCACGTCGATCATATAATTACAAAGGATCATTTCCTTCATTAAACACATGAACTCGTTGGTTTTTTTTTATTTATTTGACATCCACAATAGATTGATTATTAACAAAGTTCTTCAACTTCTTAAATAATTGTATCAGATTTAGGTATCATTTTCTAACTTCCACATAAAATTAAAATTCATATTGTATTAGAAACTAGTTTTATAAAAGCACAAATATGAGTCTTTCTCTTGCACAAAAGAGTTCATATTGATCATATGCTAAATCAGTTTCTAATTTGCTTGTATGGGTATAACCAAATGATAAATGAATTATTATTGGAATTCGAAAAAGATAATGAGTCTTGATAGTCGTAATGTGGGATATTCAATTTGAATGAGCACCAGATATTGCTCTTCTAATGATTGAACTCTAGACGACCTTGATTTATCCTCCTCACAAACTGTCAGATCGAAATATAAGAAAACCTAAATAGTGAACAACTGATTTTGAATCAACTATCAAATGTGTAATTTTCTATCTTTCACTTACGTTACTTACCGAGCAGAGGGTACATGGTGAGGGCGATGGTCACTAAGATAGTAAAAGCACAATGGTAAAAACTTATCAAGATAAAAGGTAAAAACTAAAGGCACATTGATGAGGACATTATTGGAAACAAAATCCAAGCTGGAAAAAGAGGACATCTCAGCTAAGTTGTCTCGTACTTTACTTGCAAGAATTCTCATAGTACGGGCGTACCTTACTTGCTTCTCTTTTTCTTCACTTAGTTGTCTCCTTTATTCACTAGTAAACATATTTGAATGAGGAGAGCACCTAATCAAATTTATTATGGTGTCTTCAAATTATATATTTTAAGAATTGTATTTAAACACAATACTTTTGAATGCAATAATCAAAGTTAAGTTGAGGATATTAAAGGTTTGAAATCAATATAAATATTCAAAAATCGAGTTAAAGCATTGTGGCTAGCGTAACTGCTTTAATACCATCCTTAAGCATCCAAGCCCAAAACCTAGAATGAGTACGTAAAATGAAATCAATTTATCATTCTAAAATGAATAGAATAATATTGCATCATCTTTGGTGTAATGGTGTATAACTTCAATAATAAAAGTTACAAAATGAATAAAATGGTTTTGAGCCAATTAACAAAGGTTCTTGAATTGAATTTACTTGGAAATAGCTTTGGGCCTTTTAATGTATGATAAAAGTACTACATACAATACATATGCTCTCAAAACCACCGACGTTTCCATCAGTTACTCAATGGTAATAAGACTAAATTCTTAAAAAAAACCTCTCAGTCAGTTTAGTCAGAACAAGTAAAAAAGCTCAAGGCCAGCTGGAGATGCACACTACTGTCGGTACATTTCACTAGAGGTTGAATGGAGCATCCATTCTTGACTAACCACTTCTTAATTATGTATTAAGATTTAAATAAATATTAGAGTCGAGTCGAACCTTTATTTAAACACGATAAGATTTGATTATGTTCGAGTTGTTCTGTTAAGAGAATAATAACCCTTGTTTTGATTCTAATGTAGTACACACACACGCTTTACATATATATATATATATATATATGCGATAAATACTAACGAGGCTATACGGCTAAAGCCTGCACAATATACATCTAGTTAACACCGCTTTACTCGAGTTAGAGCGTGCGAGAACTTTGTGTATCTCATTTTTGATGAAAGCGACTCAAAGCAGGTTGGCCCAGCGGTTTTGTAGATGTTAATGGCCGAGAACTTCGTACAAACATGAGATGCCGATATAGTGCCGTCGATAGGGCATCGCGCAAGAAATGTCAATCAATCTCTGTAATAGCCGATGGATTCATGAAAAAGCTGGGTTCGCCAAATATGCTGGCGATTAGTGACACGATGAACTGCGTCGGATCTTTGTTAGCCGAGCGCGCTCTAAGAGACTTGCGTCCATTTCAGCTCGCGTATAGCTTTGCCGTGGCTCGATATTCGCTTCAATGAGGGGCAGAGAATTGTGTCATGTTTCTTTAGTTTCCATGACCACAGGGAGAAGATCCCGAAACATCCATCGCAGTCGCGATGTCGCCGTGGTAGGACAGGCCTTGATCGAGAATTACGCCACCACTTGTAGCGCGGGGTATTCTCCTTATTTGTAAGCGACACTCCTTGTCAGGAGACCCACCCAAGATATCTAACAACTCGAAGAAGCCGCAGTGATCTTCCACTTAGAAGCCTGTGGGACAAAGTATGTACTGCAAAACAAATATCAGGGCGAGTGAAAGCCAGAAATGAGGAGAGAGCGACCAGCAGTCGCTTTATGTTTATCCGTATCCGTGAGCTCGCTGACTGTCAGCTTGACTTACGGTTTTTGTTCCGTGAGAATGTCGAAGCCGATCTAAGAACCGCTTGAGAAATGATGTCGAAACACTTCCGTTTGAATGAATGGAGTGATAGTATGCGCCCAGCAAAATCACGGTGATCGAATTGAAGGAGCTACCGATGCGTACCTCGTCGGCGAGCTTAAATAAGCCATACTTTGTCTGGCAAAGGCAAGTAGCTAGAGGCGCCCCGTCGCGTGACATTCGTTCACGTCGCATAAACAGAGCAGGCTGGCACGCTCGGTTCCAGTAATCGAGGCCAACAAAAAGCAGTGCACTTGCCGAGTAAATGTCGAGAGATGAGGCGAGAGTCGGCAACAACTTTCGTTATATAAATCGTACTAACGAATTGCTGATACGCTCATTATCTACTCTTTGGATGATCATCAATCTTCGAGAAAGGGAAGATGGATTCAACAAATTTCACATCTCGAGAAACAAAGGACTCTTTTGTCTCCAAATCATAAACTTTCCACCCCTTTTTGGTATCCAAAAACACACATTTTCGACTCCTACTTGAAAACTTGTCCGATTTAGCATGCAAATTATGAGCATAACATAATGATCCAAAAACCCGAAGTTTGGTGAAAGCCAGTCCTTTACCAAACAAATACTCATAAGGGGTCTTAAAACTCAACACTTGAGAAGGGGTCCGATTAATTAAATAATCGGCCAGATTAACACGCATTCTCCCAAAATAATGTGGAAATGATAAATTTTCTTGGAATTTCAAAGCTCGTGCCACATTTAAAATGTGTCTATGTTTCCGTTCAACCTTGCTATTACGTTGAAAGTGTCCCCACATGATGTTTGGGAAACACAATACTTTGTTATGCAAAATAACTCTTGAATAGAAAAATTGGTGCCGTTATCATTTGCGTGCCATTTTGCTCGTGCGTTAAATTGCGGATCACAAGTCTTTAAAAATCAGTGAATAAAGTAAACACCTCCGTTTTATCGCGTTCCGGCCACGGGCGTAGCCCACATAATGTCCGTACTACGGCACCCGGCCAGCAGCGTGTCAGCAGTGGGTGGCCGGGCGGCGGTTTTGATAGATTGAAGTTAGGTAAATGGTTTTAGAAAACCCTAAATGTATTTTATGTAATTATTTTTGGTTTTTAAAATTATTGGTAATTATTAATTTCAGTTTTAAATGTTAAATCATAAATTTTGTCATTAAGATAATTGAATATATATCTTGAATGACATTAAATTTGATTTATATTTTCATTTCTTAATTATTTCATTAATTGATAATTTTTTGAAAATATATTTCATGGTGACTTTTAAATTTTGAATTTTGGGTTAATTACTTGTAAGTAATTATTCCATGATTTAAGTGGCGATAATTATTGTAATAATTATCATTAATCGTAATGGGAATATATTTAAATTCAAAAATTCCCCCGCTAATTGATAATTAATTGTAAAATAATAGGTAATTAATTAGTCAATTATGAACACATTTAATCTCATTTCATTTAATATATGACATTAATTGCATTTATATGTTTTTAATATTTTGCCCATATATATTGTTATAGATACAAAGGAGAATATTTGGATATGACCAGTTTAATTTGTTATATACGATTAGCGTCATAGAAAAATATTATGCTTGACTTTTGTTGAGTACCGTATTTCCTTTTTGTATTCATTTACCATGACTTTTAGCGTCTTTGTCTGAAGTTGGGTTAGAGTAGTAGTATGTCTTCTTTGTGGTGGCATTGAAAGATAGTGTTAGCATATGGCGTCGCTTGGGGGTGAATAAGGGAATTTGGGAGTCGTTGAGCCGCTTTTCGACTTATAAAAACTTTAATTCAGAGTTTCACCGTTAATACAACTTTAGTAATTTGTAGCAGCCGACAAATGCGGAATAGACTAAAGTAACACCCTCAAATGAATGCTAGATAAAAGATGAAACAATAAAACGATCTAGTAATCATTATGTCTGTCAACGTCAAAAGCTCATTTTTGATCAATATTAACAGTAAAAGCTCATTCATGCATAATCACGATTAAATCCATTAAATGGCTATTGATCGATCTAGCAATCTATTAAACATACCCGCAATTCAATACGCATAAAGACATACTAGGTGAGTTTAAGATATTAGCGATAGCGAAGTTTAGTATGATTTGATCGGTGCGGAATATAACAGTAAGTTCATTGATCCAAATCCAAACTATCCCTAATCATGAATAATCAATTAAGATCGACATATGATATTCTATTTTGGCTCGATTAAACTTGACATATCAATTTAACACAATAATTCAATTATATGCCGGCATATTCAATAAGCGTATAAAAAGCTAGCGTATAATCGAATCTATGATTCTAGCATATATATAATATATTGCAATAAAATAAAGAGTAGAAATAGAATGCAAACTCGACACGGTGTTTTCACGAGGTTGGCTAATCTATATCCAGGCCAATGCTCTGCGCGCCAGGCTTCAGCTAGTAGAATCCCTTCAGATGGTGACTTGCTTAATGTTGAGTATTTGAACGACTTCTGACTCTTGGCTCGTAGCACCGTTAATCGCCACTAAGGGCAAGGAATCACCTAAAGTTTGACTCCTAACTCTGGAATTGGGAACCCGAGCCTCGGCCAGGATTTCAGCCCGATCAAGTCGGAGATCTGACTCATACACCTCGAGCAGCTACATGTCACATTGCTTGGCCCAGCCTCAGCCAATTTATGGAAATATACTTTCGATTCTGGCTTGAGTAAGCCTCGCTGACACCTCGAACCTCGAGCCTACAGTATGAAGAACAAATCCTAGCAATGGGACATACTCTTTTATAGAATGAGATTGTTTTTATCTGATCCTAAATGCTCTCGATGAGCTACAATAGGATTACAATTTTGGCACAATTTATAACTCCTTACATTGAGTAGATAATACATTGAAGCTTGTTCAACTCCTTGTTGAGTAGATAAGACTTTGAAGCTCTTGAACTCTGAATTTGAGCATTTTCATCAAACACCTTGAATCTTTCTTTAGTTTTCCATTCTCGTTCAAAGTTTAGCATGAACCAAACTTCATCTCTTTGATAAATCACAATTAAAGCTCATGTATTTGATAGATTTGGTGTTTTAAAGATGAGAAATGAGTATAAAACATTAGAATTGTTTGGGAATAGTTGGGGAAAGAGTTTGGAAGATTTGGTATTTAAAGGGGTGAAAATGGAGTTGAAAGCGGACAAAAACGGCTAGTTTTTGACACCCATCGAGACATCGAGCCAGTCGTGGGGTTTTAAACAAGAAAACAGCAAAAAAATGCTGGATCATCGAGACCTCGCCGGGGCCACAAAGTCTCGGTGGGTCTCGATAAAACGATTTTTCTTGAAACTAAAATCGCATTTCAGCCGTTATGGCTCCGATTTAGGCGATTCAAAAGCGTTGGAAGCTCTTTTCAAACCCTTTAATAAATGAATTCCAAACCCCAGTTTATACACATTAAGATTTTCAAAATATTTTAACGACAAAGCGTTAGCAAAAATATTGGAAAGCGATTAAGTCTTTAGTAAAAATGATTTGAAAAATATCTCCCAATAAGAACTTCAATCAAGATCAAAGGAAAGAAAGTAAAGTAAGATTAAGCCATAACTTTTACCTAATCTTTGGCTTAAATCCCGAACTTCGTCTCTTCCGATCTTGATTAACCCGTGACTTTTCTTCTTGGTCCTTTCATGGCATTAGATTGAACGATCTTCTTCTTAAATCGTAAAATTAACGGCTTTGAAGTTTGTATGGTTGATTCTTAACACATCTGCATATACTCATATTTTGGCATTGCAAAAATCACCTTGAAGCTCATGGCGTTTCTTCGTTGTCTTGATACTGCCTTGATATTGTGCTTGTTTGATATCAATGTATCCTTTGTGTCCGACAAACACCTTTCTAACATACCTATGAATTAAATCACTTAAGAATGTTAGATAGTAAATCAATGTTTAAGTCATCGTTAAAGCAAGGTATGGGACTCGTAGTCCAGCCGGATAAGCATTTCCACAAATACGGCACTTGGAGGAACTTGAGGTTTCAAGGTCTTTGAGAATACAAGACTTGCAGCTTGTTAAGTGCTATAATAGGACTTATGTTAGCATTTCACTTGTTAGAGTGATGTAATGAGTCCTAGGAATTAAATATATATCTCCTAAATGTGTGTTATTTATTTATTTTTCATGTTGTGCGTATTTGGCTTGAATATGTGCTATATATATGCATGAGGATTTAAATAAGGATTAAATAACATTAATCTCTAATTAAAATTTAAACGATGTATCGAAGCCAATTTTTAAAGTTTTGAAATTGGTTGCTTTATCTGAACCTGTTGTGATGAGGTATTCTGATTTTGCACTTTGATATGACAATGAATCATGTTGATGATTTCACTTAGCGTTGTGGGCTTTGGATGATCACTCCAAGTAACTATTTGGTTTAATTGGTATGCTTCGGTTTGTGGGAGATACAAAAGTCGGAGTAGCATCACATGGTATCGCCCAGTGACCTGAGAGTTATGTAGTTGCCGTGGTGGTTGGTAACCCTCTTGTTGTCTTTGGATTCAAAATGTATGCGATGTTGCTTAGTTTGGTCACGGGCATAATGAACTTTAATTACCTGGCATATTACTTTACATAATTGGTTGATAAACCTACTATTATACTTTGATTCAAAATGTATGCGGTATTTGCCGTTTGAATCCAAGTATAAGTGGATCTTGATACCTTGTATATTTTGTGAGATTTGAAGTACGGGTATCATATTTACAATTCATTTTGTAAATACGTATGGATTGTTTGAACTACGCTTGTTTATTTTAAGTAGCATATTTCCTGTGTTTGGCATATTAAGTTTTACCTATTTTTATTCACTATTCATTGGGCAAACTAAATGCATGACTTTATAATGTGAAATAAAATAAGTTAAGGAGAAATCCGAATGACTTGTTGATACAAAGTGTTCACATGATCTTCTTCAACCGTTTCTGATAGGTTGTATGCTAATAGAGATAAAACTTTAAATACCTGAAGCATTTAAGACTTGATTCAATCATGTTGATCGTTGCATGAACTTTGGTTCAAGTGAACAAAGTCACATGATTTGATTAAAGATAATTAATTTTGATTCAATCAAAGAAGGTGATGATGCTACTTGAAGACCAATATATATATGTGTCTCTTGTACAAACAAGTCTTAAATGATAAATAGTTTGATCTCTTTTATAACTCGATTGAGAAAAACTATTGAATGATCTTGAATGTTATTAATATCTGCATTTCGGGACATGTGATGGAGTATTTAGTTTTCTTTAACATGATGAACATGGTTCATGAATTGTGAGAAACAAAAGCTTATGATATGTAACCAAATAAGCAAAGTTATCCTATTATGGCCGGTTCTCGCGTCACTTATGCAGTTAATTGAACATGGAACTATATAAGTTGAAATTAATGATTCGCTTCATTATTTCGAACTTTAAATCATAGAAAAGAAGGATTTTAAGTAACATTTAGGAATTGAAAGAGATTTGATTAAATCTGTATCTCGAAATAATTTTTGTTGTCAAAAGGTAGCAATGTCTTGGCATTTATCGATTGTCGAGAACACTAGTTTTGGCTTCATGATTTAATCATGGATATGAGCCAAATATAAAAATAGATGGAAGACGAAGATACAAGAAAAGTTATCGAGCTCTTGTGTAATGATAGCTTGACTACATTATAAGAGCACACGGTTTAAACTCACCTCATGAAGATGGTTGGGATTCTAAACTACTTTCTTTACACTTGTAAGAGTACAAAAGAGTGTCGCGTTTGACTTACACGTTTCCATATCAGGTGATTCTGATTAAGGAAACATTACTCTACTCTTCTTTAAAAGGAAGCCTTGAACAACAAACGATTGAATAATACTTATGGATAATGACTCGAACGAGACTTGAGTATAATCTTGAAAAAGATGAACTAAGTCAACTCTTATTAGACTTAGTGGGAGGTTCATTAGTCTAAATTAAGTTTGTATGTTTACATACAAGTTAATTAACTTGAGCAGAAGACTTGAGTATAATCTTGAAAAGATGAACTAAGTCAACTCTTGCTAGACTTAGTGGGAGGTTAGTTAGTCTAAATTAAGTTTGTATGTTTACATACAAAAATTGAGTGAATTTGAGTCAATGAATGATACATCAGAGTTGATAAAGAGGGTATGAAAAGGGCCATATGAATACTATCCAGTTACGAGTCGGAAGTATCGTCGATATAAGTATTAGTATATCATCCGAAAATAGAGGCGTCATTCTAATCTTAAAAGCGTGCTTGTTAGATACGTAATTAAGGAATTGTGTTTAATGAAGTTAAAACCGCGGATGGATGAGATCTTTTCGAATTTCATATACCAAGATAATTTTATTACAACCTTAGATGTGTCATTAGTTGAGTGATACAAGTAAGGATTGTGTTAACGTGGTGAAACACAAAGAATGAAATAATTTCACATGTTAAGGATTCTTCACGCCTACTGCTTTAAATTAATTTATTCATGATGACGTAAGACAACTCGAGTTGTGTTTTGATAAACAAACTTTGAAAGCGTCTAGAGTATAGGATAAGTTAGTATTATGTAGTAGACATAATTTAACTTAGATCCGAAGATTGATATGAAATCATTTGTACATAACGGAAGAAATTTGACATTTATTTCCGTCAGCTATAGTGTTTCAATTTATTGTACATGTAAGAGTGCTTACGTTATGAAGTACAAATAGTGGAAATAAATATGTGACTTCGAATGCGTTAGTGAGAGCAAGTAGGAATACGAGCAGTATTAGAACCACCCGGTTATATCAAGGGAGTATCGCTCTTGTCATTTAAAAGGTAAAATGTGGTAATCTGAAATGACAACATGAATAAATAATACTCAATAAATGACTTGGTCATTTAAATTGAAATAAGATGTGAATACATGGGTTGAGAGTATAAAAGCTCTATTTTATGTACGGATGGTGATTCATCGAGGGTAAGAGCCCATACTATATTACTTTTACGGATGGTGAATCATCGAGTAATAAATGTATTCGTTAAATGGCTTGTCGATTAAATGAATAGGTGTTTAATCATACATTTGGTTGAGAAAACGATATTAAACATATTCGTTAGTTGGTATTATCATGTTTATTCCAAACTTTCTTATTGCTATTCACTTGAGATTGTAACATGTGGTATAAGCAAGTTATCAAGGATGTTCTAAAGTAATGATCGGTGATGATGAATCTTGACATTGTTGTGGAACTCCACATACCAGTATGTAAAAAGAAAGTTTCTATACTACTAGAATCTAAAGTTGTAAACTTAAGATTGAGTATAATGGAGTTATATTCTCACTTTGATAGCAGTGAAAATCAATAAGAATTAAAGTGATGAAAGAACGGCAGAGTTCACTTAAAGTTAGTGGGGAATGTCTTTGCATAAATGAAGTTTTATACACTAAATGTTGAAGAAATCTTCCTCTGACCTTAGAGTATGTGTGATTAGATGCTTGCATGCATTGTCGGCCCGACTACATATATGTGACACATGTATGATCGATCAACTATATATATGTGAGCTTGCATGACATTTAGCGGTAAATTTAAAGATGTCATGAAGCTCGAGGTGATTGAAATCTATAATAATTAAATTCTATAAATAGGCAGATTCTTTTCTTGACAGAGCAACTCTTGCATTGGGAATTAATCCTTAGTAAAGGGCCTCACGTTAATGAGGTAGTTGAAGTCTATTACATAATAATATGATTCGCGTATCTTGTCCAATTAAATGTGTTTGTGCTATGACTATGTGTAGCATGATTCCCGTGATTGGGTGTGAAGTTTTACTAAAAGGTATTCACGTGGATTAGAATACGTTTGGTAATAACTTTAAGAGAATAGAAATGGCTATGGTGCATGGAATGGATCGATTGTTGATCTTCGCTTTTATGGCTGGATGATAGTAGCATTATGGGCCAGTTATACCCGTATGAAAGGCTATTAGCCAAGAATTTCAATAATAGGGCTGATGCAGTATGCTTGATGAGTAAACTAAAAGGAAGCTTGAACTCGGTATTACAACTTGACGATCAATCTGTTTGTTGGTAATGTTGTTAAAATAATATGCATTAATAAGGCAGAGATGTGTTTTAACACATTTCGAGTTGTGTTAATAAACTGCCCGATAAAACCCGAGAAATGGATTTGGAAACCGCTTTGATGCGTAGTCTTGCGTGACTATGTCGGGGATAATCTTAGTCATTAATGATTCATGGATTTGAGACGGTCGATGAATGTAAAATTTGCTTGTAAGTAGTATTTCGGTAAAGGATATTGATTGTAATCAGCATCTCTTTGCTTTACATATCATGAAATGATCTAAGAAATCATCTGGCTTAAAGGATCCGTGTATGGATTTAAGCGTCATCACCGGTTGAGATCGCTTCCCGCGTGATTGACCAAGTTTGGTTTTGCGAGCTTTATGAAAGGCTGAGCATTATTGGCAAGTTCGATGGGAGCTAGTTCGTTCAACTGCGGAATAAGTTAAATAATTAATTAAAACAAAAGTTCACTTTGTGTTTAATACGTTGATAACTAAACTACATGAATGCGTGATTCATTCATATAGTTACCCGTTATTTATTTCACGTACGTTGAAATATATATTTTACACGTATTGTATCCTCGATGAGTGAAAAAGTTAAATCCACTGGGATTGATACATGCATACAGGAAGCGTGAATAGTTGATGCGTCTTGACCTAGAGACATAGGATGACGAAGGCATGGTGGGATCTTGATAGTTAGGCTGACAGAGCATCATATGACTATGGTGTTTTGATTAGTGATCGAGATAGATCGTTAACAGGGACTAGATCGTCTGAGTGAGGCTGTAGATGCAGTGGTAGGAGGCTGGCATGACCGAAAGCAATTCATAGAAGATGTATATCGTGTCTATGATATTTGTTTAGAATTTTAGGTTAGACAATTATTAGACCTACGATATATAACTATACGTGTTATATATAAACTCTGTACTTTGGTATGACCCAAGCGTACACTTAGCGGGGATTATAAAGAGCGTATGTTGGGTGTATGATAGTATAACGATAGATGTTGATATATTGGGAGGGATTTATCCGTCCTTGATATCTGAGGAAGATCTGGGGCCTCTGTGCGGTTAGTCTTGATTGGTTATGGGGCCCTTGTAAATCTTTGTCGGTTCATCTTCGAGTAAAAAGAGATTGTGGGTGTTTAATACTTAGCGCTTCTTATGGATTAACTACTATTTAGAGATCGCGTGATAAAAGGAATTGTAAGATGTCGTCCAAGGGTAAGTGGGAATGTGAAATCGTGAGAATTGATTCCTTTTATTATGCGTTGCGAAAATTGTGTATCAGTCTCGTTTACGGGTTGGTTAAATGTGATTCTTTGGAACTAGTGTTTACCTTATTAATGGTATATTCTTAGTGTAGGTTCGTGATAATTTAGGGGTTATGAAGCGATTCTTCAGATGCTACTTTCGTGTCGTTATAATAATAGTAATTGGTCGAGCCATTATTATTATACAACTTACTATTATCGATCTAGAAGGTCGCGCCTCTGATGATATTGAATAATATTCGTGAATGAAATTCGCGAGACTTGTATATTGAGAAATGTATTTCTCGATATTTATATATTTGTCAAATATATATGTTGATGAACATCGATTAGTTAAACTGAAGTCTAATCAATTAAGCGATTGAGATCGATGAATAACTTGATAAGTTATTCGATAGTGACTCGTTAGTATTTTAATTGACTTGTTAAGTTAATTGAAATGGGCAACTTCGCTAGTAACTCATTATTTATTAGAGGCTCATAACGGTCTAATTAAGTTAACGAGTTAAGCCCGATTTCTTATGATTCTTACTTGGTGGAATTTTTTTTTAGAACTTGGTATTTAAGAGGGATTAGGTTTCATGACATAAGAATCATGAAACCTCCGCCTCTCTCTCAAAAATATGTGCGCCCCTCTTGGAAATTGGAAGAGTTTTCTCTTAGAATTCTCAAATTAAATGTAATACAACGAGGATTCGAATCACCGGTTCGTTCATGGTGTGTACCCGATGCAGGGGCGTCGTTTCGATGTTGAACCAGGCGTTGGAGAGGGATTTTGAAGGGGATTTCCACCTTGGCGAGGCACATCGATGAGGATTTGGGTTCGTCGCTTCAGATTGAAATGTAAGGATTACATTATACATTTTATTTTATGTGTTTAGATTAATTTATATAATTTTGAGGATCAGGGATGTATGAATTTGGTGTTGCTCCTTGAATAGAGTAATACTTCAGATTACAACATATACATCTACGTTAACATGCCTAAATTATCGATATAATTATTTTCCACGTAAATGCGCACAGCGTATTATGTCTTGTGGCTGCAATGGCTACCGTTTAAGTAGAATTAGGTGATCGGATATTATGCAATCTTACTTTTGTGATAATAGGAGTTGTTTTCAAATTGACTCGATAATGAAGTGGGTAGAAACTCATGTAATAATGATTATTCAATCTTCTTCATAACATGGGCAATACTTGAGAATGTCACATGATGAGGAATACTATGTGTCTTGTATAGGGGAGGTGGATCACGTGAAGCCACAAAAAAAAGGATGAAACTAAAAAAGTGCCTTAAACATTAGGGTATATTGATGGTGTAAGGTGATCACCGACAAGTCCCAGAACAGAGTTAAAAACAAGTCCCAGAACAGAGTTAAACATACTATGTATTATTACTTGAATAATATTCTACAATTTACTGAAAATGCAGGCAGACATTGCCCATGTTCAAGCAAGTTCCTTACTGCTTCCTCTTATCCTTTTTTCCATCCTCATTAATGGTCACGTGCAGAGGTTGAGAAGTTCATGTCACAAAATATTACCCCCTTTCACCCCTAAAATATTTGGCTAATTTGGTTGATATTTTTATATGTGTATTCAAATACTTTTTATGAGTTGTCTGAAAAATGTATCAATGATAAAGACTTTGAATGCACTTTAATATTATCATAATAATTTGTTAATTATGATCATTGAAAAATTATTTTAACCCATCGAAATGTAATGTTCTACCAATGTAGCGCATGACTCATAACACCTATAGAACGACTACAAATGCAAGACATGGCTCTCAACACCCCTTGGGTTATACATGAGATAATTAGCGGCATAGTCATGATACCATGTAAATTGATAATAGTTGGATCAAATCATGATTTTTGTATACATAACCCTGAAAATATAGAAATTCATTTGCTCATGACTTCATTAACTTTAAAAAAATTCTTGTGCTACTAATATGAGATATAGCTCCTCAATAGACTAAATATATGAAAATTATACCTTCTACATATACTACTAATCCTTAATTAGGAGAGCAGTAACTAAGTCACAAATTGGATTAAAAAACAATAACACAGTACTGTAGTGTCACTCTCACTCATCTTGTGGTCACTGTCCCCAACCCATGTTACACTGCCCCCCTCCAATCTCAACAACATTTATTTTAATTCCATCTTTCATATTTAAATATGGAATCAAGATTCTGCTCAATCCCAACTATTGTACACATTCACATCTATATGAAACCTCGTGTTCTCACTCAATCACTCCCCCCCTTCATCTCCTCTCTCTGCCTCTCCAACTCCATACCAAGTCTTGCACCCTGAGAGAGGAGGTGAACTAATCTATATAACTTATAAAAGTGTGGATGAGTCAAGAAACCGTCATAATGGATATTTATGGACAACCACAAACCGAATTGTTTCGGGTTGAGGATCTTTTCAACTTCCCTAATGAAGAAATTTTCTCTCCTAATTCAACCACCACTTCCACCACCAATAGCACCACAGACTCCGACCTCGCCCTCCACCACCAAAATCATAATCCTTACTCATATGATTACAACAATGCCTCAGACTACTTCAATGACTTCAATAATAGTAACAACTTTTCTTTTACTGACAAACTAGGCGTTCCTGTAAGCATCTCATTTCTCCACTCAACATTTACCAGAAATTAGTACTTATTATGTCCCAAAATATATTGTCCAATTTTCAATTCGAGCGTTCACTTTTTGAAATTAAACTTTTAAGTGTTTTTCTTAGTGAAAATATATCAAATTCTACTATAATACTCTCTTTCGTTTATTTTAAATTGACGTTTTCATATATTGAGGTAGAACTTTGACTATCAATTATTCTTAAACTATAAGTTTAAAAATTAGAAGGAAATAATATTATGAAACTATCTTCGAAGACGAATCTAATGATATAAATTTTATATTTATTAGAATAATGAAGTAGAAATATTAATATTTTATACCGATATAATCGAATACTTTCAGAAGGAAGTAATAATTATGGAAAAATTGTAATAATAGTATATTTTAGCATTGTTTTCGCAAATTTAGCATAAATTATCAAAACTTGTAAAAATGTTTAAATGTGGCATTTCTGCAATTTTCCAAACATTTTTTAGTTTAAACAAAAGTTATATGTGTGGATTAAGCCTATAAATGTATTAAACCTTAAAAAAAATATTCTCATAAATCACCGATTTATTTGATCGTTTAGAACAAAAGTATTTTCTTAAGAAATTATTGATTATATAATTTTTCGAGGAGATAGAAAGAATATCAGCCCAAATGAAAAAGAATATTAGCTATGCTTAATCTGAGCTTGATCTGAAGTTGTATTGAAAGAAATTTTCTTTGAATGATCGTTTAAATTGAAAAGAAATAGTATTTAGATTCTATCATTAAAAATTAAATTAAACAATCTTTTCGAAATATAACGAGTAAATCATATTTTAAATACTATAATTTCCCCCTTAAATACTTGTTTCAATTATTTAATTTTCGTTTGTTTTTGTGTTTTATTATAGAGTGAAGATGTTGCAGAGCTAGAATGGCTATCAAACTTCGTCGATGACTCATCCTCCGAATTTCCACCCAATTCCTTCGCCGGAGCCACCAGTTTCCGACCAGCCACGTCAGCATGCACAAAACCCTCCCGCCAATCAACACCCGCCACTTGGACCAGTAATAATAAAAGTTCCAATATTAATTCCACCATAAGGAGAAGAGACAGTTCAATAATAAGAGATAGTGCTGACGTGGAACGTAGATGTACTCATTGTGGGTCCGAGAAAACCCCCCAATGGAGATCGGGCCCCTTAGGCCCGAAGACTTTGTGCAATGCATGTGGGGTGAGGTATAAATCGGGCCGGCTTGTGCCCGAGTATCGGCCCGCTGCGAGCCCGACTTTTGTGCTGACTCAGCATTCGAATTCGCATCGGAAGGTTATGGAATTGAGGAGGCAGAAGGAGATGCAGGTGGCGGCGGCACAGGCACCTCCGCCGCCGCAACAGGAAGAGTATTATGGCATGCGTCATTCTCAGGTGTGCTGACAAACTAGAGAGACGTGTCAAGGAGGAGTTCGGATTATTCTAATACATTTTAAGTGATGTTCTATGTTACAGTCGGTTAAAAACGTGTCACGTGTTTATCTTGTCACTTGTCATTACATCTTTGAGACAAGTAACAAAGAGCATTACATAAAATGTGACGGACATATATCCTTCTCTAGCTATTTATAGGCCACGAAGCAACATGAGTTTCCTTTTTTAGCGTTTTCAGTTTTGACGATCATGAATGCAGCCAATTGATTTTCACGGAAATATTAAGAAAATGGCGAAATTTTACTGTTGCCTTATTATTTTGGTTTGAATAAATGTTTCTTATTATCTTGATTTCAAATAATTTACAAGTTCAGATTTTAATTGTTAATATTAACCAATGTTAGAAGCTTAATTGATACAGAGCTTTATGAGTCTGAGCTATTATGTTAATACTTTACACTATTTATACTTTCCTCCGTCATTTTAATTAAACTTACTTAATATTGAAATAAATCTTTGTCTTGATTCTTTCTTTAATTATATTATTAAAAATTAAAAATTAATATTATAAAAATATTTTAAAAGACGAATCCAAATATATAAATTTTATATTTTTTAGAATAAGAAATAATTAGTAATTGATGGTCAAAATTCAATTTTCAAAAAATCAAATGACAATTAAAATAGATTGGAGGGAGTACTTTATAGTAACATATGTAAAAAAAATTATCTTTGATTGTTATACTCCCTCGAACCTTTACGATTATCCAATTTTGAATGAAAAAACAATCTATTTATAAAATGTGACGATTTAATAGAGGGATTAATTCACGATTATTATCTCCCGACCAACAAAAATTACATAGCTAATTTTCTCAACCAATTAACTTAGATATGTTTTAACAATAAATAGTCAAAAAATTAGCTCGAACATATATTATTTTCCTAGTGAATGAATTCATTTACGAATTAAAGAGGTTAGTTCACGATTTTTTTCCTTATGAGCAACAAAAATTATTTTTCTAATTTTTTCAACCAATCCAGTTAGACACGTCCAAAGAACAAATTGTCTAAAAATTAACTCGAACAAAGATCATTTTCATAGTAAATAAATCTGTTTACGAATTGTGCCGATTTGATAAATGGGTTATATATATCACGTTTTTTGCCTCCTGGCCACAAAAACATAAAGCGATAATTTTGTCAATCAATCAACTTAAACACAATCAAACAATAAATTATCAAAAAATTCGGTCGAACAGAGAACATTTTACAATTTTCATAGTAAAAGAATCCATTTACAAATTGTGCATATTTAACAAAGAGGTTGGTTCACAACTTTTATCTCCCGACGACAAAAGACGGAACTACTTTTTCATTGTAAATAATACAAATTGTGCAGATTCAACAAAGAGGTTAGTTCACAGTTATGTCTCTCGATCACAAGCAATACCCGACAAGCCATCGCCAAGCAATACTCGACGAGGGTTTATGCTCTAGCTATATCAAGAAGCCAACAACAAAGTTCGATTAAGAAAAACACAAACATGAAGGATAGCACCTACTGACAGAACAATACCAACATCAAATCCTTTCTGCCAATCCAGCAGAGTAATGGAGAGAACTTCAAACCGAGCAATTATATGAAGGTTGCAGATAGTAGTGCATAAAAATGTATAGACAGAGGAATGGAGATTCTGAACTCCTGGTTGAATTCATGATATAATACCCCTTTAGATTTAAGCTATCACCGCCTGAAGGATGCAGTCACCGGGGTATCTGCTCAAGTACTTTTGTATGAAACAGTAACGATTACAGTTAATTAGAGATGGAACGCCACTTCTTCACAAGTTCTAATAGATGGCACTTCAAGTTTAAAAGAAAAAACTCATCAATGGTCCAACGTGAATTTTAGATTGAGATCCCGTAGTTGCTTATCTTTGATACCTCCTTCGACAGAGCTTTCCTTTCACGCTTTGTCTCAGAAGCAAAATTAGTCACCTGAAACAAATCGAGATAAACAATGCTACAACGATTAAGGACTTAATCAATACTGAATAGATGTGCCTATGAGAGATGCCATAATGAAAGCAAATCAAGGTTAACCAGATGGCAAACTGCCTCGTAGCATTTCTTCTTTTTTTTATGCACACGAGAGATTAAAAAAACAAAGGAATCTAACAAAGGTGACCACACTACACTCCTAGTCAACTCCAAGGATACTTTTGCCACAAGAACGAGAAAAGACAAAGCTATAAACTAAGATGGCACATAACAATTTGATGACCTCTACCAATATAAGCCACATGACTAAAGGATAAAGCATTCTATGCTATCTATAGAAGGACACCAATATGTCAAATAGATTGTCCAAACAAACAAGTGAAGCTCGTGAAAATCGATGATAACTTTCTAATTTCTCTATTAGAAACCCATTACTGTTAAACGAAAATCAATTGATGCGACTAATAATAATTATATGCTGACATTGTTCTTCTCTAAGACTGATAAACTTACTTGTGTTCGGAATCGAGATGCCTCTCTCCTTGGGAGCTCCTTAAGGATGTCCTTCAAGCCTGATTCATAGACGGAGATCAATAATAATATATTGTCAATGGATAACTCGATAAAATCTCAACCTCTGAGAAAGTAATAATAGCCTCTATGTTTGGTTGTTTACATACCTCCAGTTTGCCTCTCAATCTTATAGGCAGAACCTATGACACTTTGGATTTGCTTCCCAGTTTGTCTAAGAAATAAAAATTGTTGGAGAGAGAGAAGTCATGCCATTTTCTTTCAAGTGATAAGTATAACAAGATATTAAAGTTTGACATATAAGCTCCATATGATGTACACATACGTCAGTTTTGTACGTCCTCTTTTTAGCTCTTGTTCAGCTTCCGATGTTGTTTTCTGAGAAGTTACAAACACATATGTAAATGCCTCTATGTTGAACCAGATTAATTCGAAGGAGAAAACATCCATATTAAAAACTGAATGTCAAAGAGATTTGATAAACAAATATTGCCCATCAACCAAAAACTTATGCATTCACCTACAGGCCACAGCCCACTAGAATAATGAAAATACGAATGTAAGGGTAGGATTGCCGGAGGTAGAGAGAGACTTCAATCTTAGAAGCTTATCCACTACAGTAAAAGAACGGCTTAACATCTGGAAGATACTAAGACCGACAAATGAACCCCATAATTGATTTCTTTCTTAAGCTATCCTTAAAAAACAAATATCCTAACACAGAATATAAAGCCAATAAAGGGTCATTGAATCTTACAAATCATAGTATTCAAATCAATGCAAGGAATGATTAGAGATAAATATTATCGTGAAGTGGATAACATGAATTACCACAAGTTTTTCACTCTCGGCCTTCAAATGGTCAATTGTTTTCCTCAGCTCCATGACTCTTGCATCAGCTTTAGCAAGCATGGCCTGAAAGTAAAAACATGAATTTCTTTGAGTGATTAACAAATAATATTTGACATATACAATCACTGATATATTACTCTTGTGATAGAAGTATAAAAAATATCTATCTTTCAAGGTTTTAAAGATGCGAGTAAAACATGCATCCATTTTGTCCCAAACAGGTGCAATTATTTTTCAACTGTTGATCGCATATTCGCATCTAACAAAGAACAATCCCACCATTTCTGAACTCAGATTCAGATAAAGTGAAATCCAATTACCTCTTCACTCATGAAGAGCCGCATACCCTTGAAATAAAGAAACTGCCTGGGTCCTGCAAAAAGATATGTAAGCAACATATTGAGTGCATGTGAACTTACAGTTTTCTTCTTATAAATTTTATTTAATTTTAAATCAATAACACTTCCTTAAATCAATAAAATTTGCAATTATTACATAACCGCACTATACATAAACTCAAGTGAAGAAAATTTATTTCTTGGCACATATATGTTGCAGTGTTAAAAGAGAACTCATTGGTAGCATACTTTTCAAACCCAAGAACCCTAAGCCGAGAACAGCGCCTCCTGTCAACAATGGATGCGAAGCAGCAACAAGTATGCTCTCTGAAAAATAAATAAACACAAAGAGGCAAGTTACTTGAAAGCTTTTCTACTTACAGTAGGAAAGTAAACTAACAAGTGAGAGTGTGAGACAACGAGAACTAACCTTTAGCTTTCCCGACAGCAAGATCTTCATAGACCCTGTATTCCGACTTTACATCGTCCAACAAGTCCTGCAACAAATTTCTTTATATGAAAATGTCTAGTGCTATAGAAGATGAAATGCAACTTAAACATCCATGGTTCTTCAGAGTTCAGACGTTTCAACATGCTCACGTTAAAGGTTTTATTGCATTGTGCATTACATGAACATTTGCACAAATTATTAGACCTAGTTACGCTACGATACGAGCCAAAACATATACTACCTTCATCCCTAAAAGATTGCCTAATTTGTCTTTAAATGGTCAAAATTAACAATTTTTTGTTGTCTTAATTGACACACATAACTTTGATTTAAATCAAATTATCATGTTAATAGTAAAGTGTGTTTAGAATACTATCTTTTGATGTATTTTTTGTACCAAATACTACCTCCATTAGAAGTAACTGGCTTAGCAATGAAAGAGACTCGACTTTGACTATAAATTAATCTTGTTTAGATATTTGGTTATTGACGTGTAACATAGTAACACACAAGTGGGTTGTGATGGAGGGAGTATTAGTGAACAAGTTCTAATACTATAGCATTTCAAAGCAAAATTATATAAAAATAAATCAATCAGCATTGAATTCCAACTTCAATTATACAAAACCAACATGTAACAATCAAAAGCTTGTCAAGACATTGGAGACTTGGACACAGGCGCTTAGTAGGGTTACATTACATTTCGATAGGTAATCTATCAGATTGCTTAATCTGTTATATTAATTTACAACATATGAATGAATTTAATTGAATAAAAAAGGTTGCAAAGCTTACGAGAGTTCGATTAAAATGAGCTTTGGAGGTGGACAGTATACGATCGAGGCGATGTTTGGTAAGAGAAATAGCATTTTCCGAAGCTTGTTCAATTGTTTTTAGATAGAAATGTGCTTGTTGCAAAGCTTGATCGATCCATGGGGTGGTCATCTCTAGGTGGGGTGGTTGTGCCGCCGGAGGTGGTGGTGGTAGGCTGGTTGGACCTTCGGACATTCTTCTATTGCTTTTCTTAATATTTTGGATTTGGATTATAATCACCTCGTTTCTGGTCGAATATTGACGTTTTCTGATTTTGATGGGGAAGAAGTTTTAAAGGAATAATCAATCTTTTTTAAAGATAAACATATTCACTCAACTGTTATACACACACCAAAACAATAAACGAACAAGGACGAAATTACTATTTTACCCCTGAAATTTTTCTCTATTAAGCCATAAAAACAAAGTCATTCTTTCTACTGCCAGATAAAACAAACACAAGTCCAATTCGCTTATTATTAAACAAACATTCGATTTATTACTGCTTAATTACGAACACGACGACAAATTGTTACTTTTCCTTACAAACATAAACGAATTGTAGAAGTTTGTCACGATCGAAGCGACCGAACTAAAATGACTAAAGTGGAATCATAAGTTGAATAATGTTATCATATTTAAACACCAATTAAAAAACGACCAAGTTGAATCATAAAAGTCAATAATGTTATCATATTTAAAACACCAATTAACATATTTGAGAAATATTAAGACAAATTTCGAACACAATAACATTAATTATTAATTATTGAAATTATCAAATTCTAAATTATTAACATTAATTATCAACATTCGACTAATTATCAAAATTCAAATTATTAACATTCAAAATTATTAACACAATAATTATCAACATTCAAATTATAAAAATCGAAATTATGAAAAATTAAAAATTATTAACATTCGAATTATACTAATATTACACACCATAATCAATAAGAATAAGAATATGGGTAGCAATCGAATGATTGATGCATATAAGCAAATAGATAATTCGCTTGTCAGTATATAAACATGAAGAGACTATTTGCATACAAACACGTGGCTTAATTCGCTGTTTTGAAAGAATCATTTGGAAAATTGATCGATGTAATCTAAAATTTACCAATATCTCATCAGTTTCTAAAATTTACCATATTTCACATTTTACCATTTTTTACCATATTTTTATATTTCTAGACGTTACCATTTTTTACCATATTTTATATCTCATAATCTAAAATTAACCATATTTTTATAATATTAACATATTTTATCATAACCTAAAATTTTATCATATTTCATAATTTCATCATAATTTTATCATAACTTGCTATTTCATTGTTTAATCATACTTGCTAATATTTCATAATTTTATTTTTTATAACCTAAAATTTCATACTTAGAGTAATTTCATATTTCATAATATGTAATTTCATAATTTCATATTTTCATAATAATTTACAATATTTCATAATTTTATAATTTCATACTCTCATATTTCATAATAATTTCATAATTTTATTGTTTAATCATAATTTTAATCATAATCTCACATTTTATTGTTTAATCATATTTTATAATTGTTCGATATGTCATTATTTTATTTATTTCTCATAATCTAAAATTAACCATATTTTCATAATATTAACATATTTTATCATAACCTAAAATTTTATCATATTTTATAATTTCATCATAATTTTATCATAATCCCATATTTCATTGTTTAATCATAATTTCAAAGATATTTCATAATTTTTTTATCATAATTTGACCATATCTATTATATTTCATAAATTCACAATGTCAATAATTTCTTAATATATAATTCATAATTGATACTATTAAATACACACACCATTACATTTTCTCTCAATTTAATACACAATCATTCTCATTACACTTTAATAAATGCGCTTATCATCAATCATTGCTTGAATTCGGGCTTGTCGCGACAACGTCACAAAATACCCGGTTGTCATATAATCCAACAAATGCCGAATTCGCTTTGTTTGCTAATTGGCACGTTATTGTATTGCTTTGTTCTATTACAAATGAAAGTCGATCCATGCTTATTACACAATAAATCCATTTTGTGTGTTTGTTCGATAACGAAGACAGATTAGCTTGTTTTAAGTTTATATGTAAACACAATGCAAATCAATATAAGTTGGTTTAAATAATTAATTACATAAGACGATTTCTAAATAATTATCATATAAGAAATATTAATAATTTATTACATAAGAACAAAATTAAATATATCTACATACTTAATGAAATAAATAACTAATTACATAAAATAAAATAAATAATTAATTACATAAGAATGAATTAAATAGTAATTCCATAAGAAGAAATTAAATAATTAATTATATTAGAAATAAAATTGAATAATTGAGAAATATTAACAACAATTAGAGAAATATTAACAATAATTTGACAATTAAATATCTCAATTAATACATATAATTTCAATAATTTCATAATATTTAAGACATAATCTCAATTCAACATGAAAAAGAAAGTTTATTAACATAATAATTTCGAAATATTTAAGACATAATCAGTTAATAACAATTCAAAAATCAATTTTGGAATTAACAATAATTTGATAATGAATACATAATTTCATAAATCCGAACCTAACAAATAATTGTCGTATTTGTTTGCCTAATAATCATTTCCTCTAATTCGCCTGCTTAACAATAATCATATTCGACCTCGGGTTGTTTACTAACAACCATGACTCTAATTCGCTTGTGCACTAACAATCATGGGATCAATTCGCTAGTATTATCATTTTTATGTAATTAATTATTCAATACTTCCTACGTAATTAATTATTATTTAATTAATTTATGTAATTAAATATTTAATCGCCTTATGTAATTAATTCATTCTTATGCAATTAATTATTTATTTCTTATATACTTAATTATTTAATTCATTCTTATGTAATTAAATATTTAATTGCCTTATGTAATTAATCTATTCTATAAATTAATTATTTAATATTTCTTATATACTTAATTATTTATCTTATCTTAAGTAATTAAATATTTAATTATCTTATACATAATTTATTTTATTCATTCTATGTAATTATTTAATATTTATGTAATTAATTATTTCATATTTTATGTAATTAATTATTTAATTCATTCTTTGTGTTTATAAACAAACAAAGTTAATATCATGCTTATTATCTAACAAACACAAAGTAAATTTTCTTATTGTGTAATAAGCATGTATGAATTTATTGTATAATAAGCACTTAATCAATTTGCTGTATATTTATAAACTAATTCGTAGTTTATTTATAAGCATTGGAAAAATTTGTTTACACAACAAACACATAATTATTGTTACACAACAAGCATGACATAATTGGGCTTGTTACACAACAAGCATGGAAAATAATTCGCTTATATCTGCTTAAAATACTATTTATCAAGCCTGTTAATATGAAAGTGTGTATATTGTCATTTCTCCATATTCACCTATATACATCCTCTAATTACAAATAATTAACTTGAATTTTCACCATCAATTGTTAATAATTTATTATTTTAAAAATATGAAATTTATATAATTGGATTCGTCTTTTAAAATACTTTCATGATATTAATTGTTTAATTTTTTAATAATATAATTAAAGAGTAATTGAAGATTAAAGATTTATCTCGATATATGAGAAAATTAATTGTTTTGGATCAAGAGAGTTTCAACTATAACCAGGACGCGACGCATCTACATGCAATCGATTTATCAAATATTTGATACATTTTTTATGTTTAATTCGAATCATTCTAAAATTGTGTAAAACTTACACTCCTTTAAATTTTTAATTAATATTTTTAATTTTTGAATGGATACTTTGATCACTTAATAACTCTTAAAACATAAGATGAAAAAAATTCTATGATAAAATACGATAATTAAATATTTTAAAAAAAAGATCATTAGTATCAATTTTATAGCACGATCAAGTTACTTTTTGTGAATAATATTTATTTTATTTTCTAGTACATTTTATTTCAAGTATACTCTTTATTAGTATATTATTTTTAAATTACTAATATATATTATTATTGATACATATTTAAAAAATAAGTTTTTATAAACTTAATAATATATTCCAATCAAGTATATAATAATATTTTTTAGTAAAACATTAGTAATATAACATTAACATCCAAAATTACATTATTCGAATAATAATCAATCAAATACAATTATACTTGACGAATAGATAATTAGTTTCAAAAGATGAAAGATCTTCAATTTAAACATCTCAAATCTCTTTTCCTCCAACTAAGAAAATAATTTTTTTTACATGACACATTAATCAAATTAACATATTATCGACCTCTCAATTACTCAATCAACTAACGGGAACACGTCATCTATAATAATAATATTAAGGAAATGATTTGGTATTCCACTTGTATGTTTTACTTTATGATTTTGTTACCATATAAAGTTGGAAGAGAATGAAAAAAATTTGCTACGGCATGACTATGTCAAATAGTTTGATATTCAGTGTGCTTCAATTTTGTACATGAAGCCGGTGTAAATAATTTATTGGGAATCTCAATACTCGTATATGATTTTATCATTATTTTTTATCTGAAACTAAAATTATTATTAGTTAACATCTATATGATTCTAAGGATAATTAATAATAATAATAATAATAATAATAATAATTCTACCAAAAGAATCTAAAGATATACTACATATTAATTTGTGTCGGATGTAAATTGTGTCAAACATCCATGAATGTGACATTTGTAATCATATCAGGATTGGAATAAATATATATATCAACTATACCAAATTGAGATGTCCATACAGCGATACATATATTATTTTAACAATTTGATGTCCTCATACTAAATATATTGATGAATTGATCATCAATATAGTATCATCGAATTATTTGCTTTTATATCGGTTAAATTGGTATGATTTAAAAATTATAATTTAAATTTTTGTGCATCTCAATATATAAAATTCATATATGTAAGGATTTAAATAACAATAATAATAATAATAATAATTCTACACCAAAAATATGATTATTTAACTAATACATATAATAATAATAATAACAATAGTTCTACATAATAATAAATAATAATTCTATGCGAATCATATGATTATTTAATTAACACCTATTATAATAATAATAACAATAGGTCTACATAAAATATATTATTATTTAATAGTAAGCACTTTTATTGTAACTCACGAAAGATCAATTAAGAGTTGCATTATTAATTAAAAAGATAATATGTTTACTAACTTTTAGATTTTTAGAGAAAATGGTAATTTAATAATTAATAGTGTGAAAATGGAAGAAACGAAAGAAACACAACCCTTATTCCCACTTTTATACTCCCTCCGTCCCAATTTACTTGATCATGGAGTTAAAAAATATTTTATTAAGGGCTTGATTAATATTACTAATATACCCTAAAAAGGTACTTTATCAAAAATACTTTAATTAATCATGAAAATAAAAAGTAATTTATTAAGGGATAAAAGTGGAAAGATAAAGATTAAGTTGCATTGAATTTCTATATGATCATATAAAAAGGAAAAAAAATATGTTGTTACATGATCAAATAAATTAGGACGAAGGGAGTATATGTTAAGTGATTATTAAAAAAATTGGAATAATGAATTCATCTATTATCTAGAGGTTCATAGAATAAAAATTACAATGTAAACTAATTTGTTCATCGAATTTTTGCGAACAGGATCATCTACCACATTTCGATCACTTCTTTCATTCCTCCCTCGCTTAGAATTTATACATCATGTATTGAGTAGTTGCTAATTGCCGGTCTCAAATATATGATTAGATAAATTTAACCTGAATGTATTACATTTATTTAAGTCTTAATAGCTACACACATTAGTTATTGAAATTTCTAAAAATACTATTTTTCGGATCAAGGTCTAATATGAAGAAAGTTACATGTAATCTAACATCAATTTCAGTCACAAGGGCTCAATATAAAATTTTTCTGGTCCGTGTCCCGCGGGCCTTTTTTCTAGTAGAGCACGAGGCAATTATAGTCACTATTTGATGGATTCTTTATGTTAATTCATGTATCGCTTTCAGATTTTATTTATACGTTAGCTTTCATTTTGTCATTTGCTTGCTACTATGAGTTTAGTGTTCATGTTCTTGTTCTTGTCTATGTATATTATATGTTGGAGTGATGTTGCTTGCTAATGGACTATATTATATGTTGGAATGCTAGTAATGGATTATATATATGTTGAAAATAGATTATGCTTTTTGCTTCATAATTATGTGATTTGTATCACTATATTGGAAACTTGTTCGTTAGTAATCAGTATATGAAGGTTGTCGTCTCTCATGAGTATTGACAAATCGAATAACAAATTTAAATGTTGATGCGGATAACAAATCGAATAAGGAATTAAAATGCCTAATCCGAATACTGACGAATGTAATATAGAACTCAACTGTCGAATTCGAACATTAAGGAACCAAATACCAAACTCAAATGTCGAATCCGAATCGAAGATTCGAATTCGAAAAATTAATGTCGAATAACCGATCCGAATCCAAATAATTGAACTCATGTCGAATGCGAATATAAACATGTTTTTAGTATTCGCATTCAAACACAAATAAGAATTCAGTTATATTCGTTGAATTCGATTCTGGCTCGCTTTCCAATCTCTATGTATAACACTATAACTAATGTCAAGGCTAACCAGTGAACCAAGAACATCAAATGTCAAGAGAATCAGGTACACAAACACAACTGTGATTCTGTGAAGCTACTACCAGCCAGCCCCACATAGCACGGGATATACCGCAAACACAATACACACACAGGTATTCTAGCGGCCAATTGTAGGAACCAAGTTACACTCTAAAATTAGTTGTGATTCTATCTTAATATGATACCAAGTCAGTCCATTATTAATAAATTACACGTGTAAATAGTCCAGTTAATATGGTCCAGAATAAACTAGACGTCCAATGTTGTAGTCCAAGTAGATTGAGTGTGGATAAATCTAATAAGCTAGTACCACATCAAAAGTTAATAATGAAGACTAATTAACAAGATAGCGATCACTCTTTCTATTATCAATCGATTTTAGAATTTAAAATTAACGATTTAACTCTTTAACACAGCCGAGACAGGTACAGATAACGAAATCGAAAATCAGACAACATATGAAAAAGGAATCAACCATGGTGTTCGATGATACTCACAGACAAACAAATTGTTGAGAAATTCCTAAACAGGACGACAATACAATGAGTGATGAAATCCAACTTATACAAAATGCATAGAAGCCAGACTTAATGGACAATAACTTGATATATAGGTTCAAGTGAAAGCAAGAAATTGATAAAATAATTAACAAGCGAAGATCACACATGCAAGGACTATGAACAAGAAGAAGGAGACTAACCAAGAAGAAGGTGGACTGCTTCGGTGGGTCATGACTGATTAATAATAATATGTCTAGGTCCGAAATTAAACTATCCATGTGGGAAGTTATGAAATACTCCAAAATTCAATAAATAGATAATTGAAACGTATGTCAACTGCAACTGAACTTAACCACCATTAACGGCTTGCATGAAGGCATCATTTTTCAAATTCATCTCTTTCCACATACAAAGGACAAATAGTACGTCAACGTAACCTAACGTGTATGAAATGTATAGTTTAAATGTAAGAAATGATATTAAAATTATAAACCGAACGTGTACCATAAGATACGTTAATGTCAGTGAATGTTTCAAGTGCTTTATTTGATATGCGATCATTTGAATGGCATTTTAATTTTTATAATACATTTATTTAAAATCAATACACGTGAATTGTTTAAATTTAAAAGTTGTAAATAATACATGTGACATGCATAATCTTATTTTGATGCATTAAAAAGTATCACATAAAGCATAAGAGATGATCAATATATACTTTGGAAATTTCTTCCATTAAGATGTTTTTTTGTCTGGAACGGTTTTTGGATGTTTAATTATAGTGTTAAATAATAATTATGTGTACAATATCATATATCATGAGTATTGATTGAGAGCATATTATAAACTTATTTTAAAATCAATCTTCCATCATAATACTTTTCTCAATAAGTTGTTAAAATCTTGTTTCAAGTAAAATTGATCCCGACAACCATTTGAATAACGAATCTCTTTGATTAGTTTTATGCGTAGATATCATGCATATCATATATAAATTATATTTGATTTCAATTTTTAATAGAAACTTATTTTATATGCTCTAATTAATTAAATTTTTAATGGACGTCGGAACGAAATAAATTTCCTAATGCAGTGCTCTTTCTTGAGGCCAAAAAGTCGAATATGGGATAATATTACAAAGTCGAATATGGGATGATAATAATGATATTACGAAGTCGAATATGGGATGTTGTTACCTTTTCTATTTACAGAACATGCAGCCAGCATGTGTTACTTAGTCCTACTATTTTTTAATTTTAATTTTGGAAAAAGCCCTGAATTAATCGTAACAGAAGAGCGTAGATATACGTGCAATATACATCTTAATTTAATCTAAATATACTTTGACATAAAGTCAAAGTTATACTTCCTCCAAAAAAAACTAATTTGAAACAATTTCATTGATTGATTGTTTATTCAATTCAACGAGAAAAGTACTTTAAAAGACATTAAAATACGAAATGTTACTTGAAAGATTTATTATGCTAAACGAGCACCATAAAAAAATAATTTTTTTTTTTTGTTAAAACAACATCTATAAAATAATGGAGGGAGTATGAATTATTAAAAAAAAATCAACACGAACGAACGAAGATTGATTTTTTGATAAATAAAAATCCCATAGCTATTGAAGGTGGAAGGAGTACTAATTACTACGGAATATTTATTTGCATGCACTCATATAATTGCAATTTGTTTTTGTTAATTTTCCTTAGATTAGATATCTTGTCAACCTATACTAGCTATTCCTATATATGAATAATATGATAGGCAAGTCTACATACACTTCGAAGCTCAATTTGCTCCATATTACCGCGCAGATTTTAGGACATTGTATTGCATTGGCAGAATATTGAATATATATCGATCTCATCAATAATTACGTACACATAATAACACTCTCGATATTCTTCAGGATTGGATAATTTCGAAAAATTGCACCTTGTTGTGGCATTGGCATTCAATAATATTATATGTTGGATATTTTGAGAATCTTTATTCATTATTAGTTTTCACCTACACCCTTTAATTACAATAATTCTAATTGATACTATTCATTATTTTGTCTATAACAAGTAAACATTTCCGAATTGAACCAGGCATTATAAAATAGGAAAAAAATCATTGTACGACCTTCAACTATATATTTTTATGAATTGTTACTCCTATTTGGGTTGTTTTATGAATCTAAACACCACACCTTATTACTCCATTATTTATTGGTAACTAAATCTGTTTTCGATTCATTAACTAAGGATGAATATATTACAAAATATAGGCACCAAATGGATGGGGACTTGGGAGTACTATTTATTTTGTTAGTTGTTGTAGCCTATAAATACCCTTGTTAGTCATTTGGTATGTCCATCACATGAACAAAAGCATAATAGCTAACCTACATTATTACTTAAGTTTTGGTTAGAAAGTTGAGAATCATATGGCTTTCACATTCTCCTTCAAGTCCAATTTAGTCCTTCACTTGGCTCTTCTTCCTCTTTTTGGGACATTTGGTTCTTGTTTCAACCCTAAAGTCTTCAATGTATCAAAAACACAATCCGATTATGCCTGGTCGGTCGCCGAGGCGACTTGGTATGGTAGCCCTACCGGTGCAGGAAGTGATGGTAATAATAGTGACTTTAACATTGCATGCATGAGAAAGACAAAAACTACTATGACATTTTGATAATATATACAATGCTATGAATTATGGAAATATAATCACTTTTATCTAAAATTTTACATGGATTATGTATGTATGTATTATTATGATTGTTTTAGGTGGGGCTTGTGGATATAGCAATGCGGTGGATCAAGCACCATTCTCATCTTTAATTACAGCCCTTAGTGAATCTTTGTTCAATGGAGGCAAGGGTTGCGGTGCTTGTTATCAGGTTCCTTCTACTCCATGTGTTTCAATTTATGTCGATGCTTTTTTAAATCATTAAAATAAATATTCAACACATACATTTGAAGCACTAATTCATACTTCAATTTTTTAACAAAATAAGCACTAATTCATACTTTAATTTTTTAACAAAATATTCATACCATTAGATATTACAATTTTAACACTTACATCCATGTTGAAATTTGATCATTTAAAAAATATACTAATAAGAATAATTTAGAGTAAAAAAGGAATTGTAATCAATTACTCAAATCTTCCAAAAATTGTTGTCCATTTGAGAGGAAGGTCGTACAACTTACCAAAAGATGATTTAAACTCTTCCGAAAAACACATAAAATTCTCTCTTCAGACCCACTTTCGCGTCCCATGTTTCATATTTTTGTACTGTTTTATAATATAAATTTTATTTTTCAATAATATGATTCCTAAATAGTTAACTAACTAGAAATCTTAGAAAATTGAATGTTTAATTTGTATCAGGTGAAGTGCACAGACAATGCAGCATGTTCTGGGAATCCGGTGACAGTAGTTGTAACAGATGAGTGCCCTGGTTGTTCTCTAAAGTGGGGAGGAGTCCATTTTGACCTTAGCGGCACTGCTTTTGGAGCCATGGCTAACTCTGGCCAGGAAGACCAGTTACGCAATGCCGGTGATTTGCAAATACAATACATGAGGTGTGTACATTCCGGGGCCGAATAATTATAATGGTGGAATCAAGTTGCAGTTTTAGTTCCGAATAATTATATTGTTACATATAATTTTTAAATGGTTTCGTACCACTAAATCTAACCATATCCACAATTAGCCACAGACCACAACCCACCTAATTTTTCTAAAAGAGTCAATAATATCTAACCATTAATAATAATTTTGATAATACATACATGACTCTGATCTCTAAATGACTCTAATACATGTTTGATTTGTGGTGATAATAGAGTGGCATGCAATTATCCAGGAGTATCAGTGGCCTTCCACGTTGATTCTGGTTCAAACCCATACTATTTCGCTGCATTGATTGAATACGAAAATGGAGATGGTGATCTAAGTGGAGTTGATCTCAAACAAGCTTTGGATTCAGATTCATGGCTTCCTATGCAACAATCTCATGGTGCTGTTTGGAAGCTTGATAATCATGGACAATTGCAAGCACCATTTTCAGTTAAGCTTACTTCAGGAAATGGGAATACCCTTGTGGCTGATAATGTCATTCCTGCTGGTTGGCAACCAGGGACGACTTATAGGTCAATTGTCAACTTTAATTAATGTTACTGGCGTCTAAACTCTAAATGAATGTAATCGAAGTGAATATCACTCTGTAGTTATCGGCATATTTACTTATAAATAATAAAGGAGACGATGCTCCACTAAAGACGAATATATTTTATATTTAATTAAAATTATTTTGAAATTGTGTATACCCTATATTTTTTGAATTTTTTTTCTATTTGATCATCAATATTGTATCGACTATTTATTTTATAGAAAGTTAATAGTATGACGTAAAAAGTATAATTTAAATTTTTGTAGTACCAATATATAAAATTCATATCACTATGGAATTAAATAACTATATAAATAATAATAATAATAATGATAATAATAATAATAATAATAATAATAATTTATTCAACCTATGGTTATTTAACTAATACCTATTATAATGATAATAACAATAGTTCTTCATAATAATAAATAATAATAATAATAATAATAATAATAATAACAGTTCTACATAAAATAATAATAATAACAATAGTTCTACATAAAACATATTATTTAAATAAATTATTAAAGATTAAAAATGATATATGATGAGAAAATCATTGATGAAAGGAGTAAATTCGTTTATTCAACGATATCTTACTCAAACACAGCTCATGGATACCCTAAGCCTCTATCACTATCTTCTTCCTCTTTTCATACTATTAATTACTAAATTAACCTTCCATCTAAAAAATCTAAAGTTAGGAGTTCTAATAGGAATTAACTACTATTCCCTTCATTTTTATTCGAATGCCAGATATCGGCATAAATTTCACTATCAATTATTCTTAAACAGGTGTCTAAAATTATAAGAAAATAATATTATGAAATTATTTTCAAAGACGAATCTAATGATATAACTTTTATATTTTAAAATAATAAGTAATTAGTAATTAATGGTCAAAGTTTCACCTCGATATACGAAAACGTCAAATAAAAAAACGGAAGTACTATTAAGTATTCATCATACTTTATATTTGCATATACGTAAGATTATCAATTGGAATTGAATCATCAATACATACATACAGTTTGAGGTTGATACATCATATATTGACATATGTTTCTATAATTGCCGCATCCAAATTTGGCATATATATACTTTAATTGTCGCATCCAACTTTTTACTTAGTTTATTTATCTTCAAAGGTATGTTTAATGATTCAAAGGTATGCATTGACAACACAATTGTTTTGCTCAATTTTACATGTATAACTTCTCTATGATTCAATTCGCAAGAATATGCCTCATATATTATACGGAGTCTATTATTAATTTATTGCTCATTTCATCAATATGGGTGTCTTATCATATGTCACTTTACATCTTTAATAATTTGTGCTAGTTAAATAATAATATATTTTATGTAGAACTATTATTATTATTATTATTATTATTATTATTATTATTATTATTATTATTATTATTATAGGTATTAATTAAATAACCATATGCTTTTGAGTATTATTATTATTATTATTATTTTTATTTCAATTCTACGACTCTATAAATTTATATATCGTGATCTACAAAATTTAAATTATACTTTTTAAATCATACCAATTTAATCGACATAAAATCAAATAATTCGATGATACAATATCGATGATCAATTTGTCAATACATTTAGTCAGAAGACATCAAATTATTAAAATAATATTTGTATCTCTTTTATGGATATTCAGCCAGATTTGTGTCTCTCTATGGACACCGTAATTTATTGTAATTTTTTGTATTATATTTGAAGAGTTATTTGTGATCAAAATATCCATTCAAAAAATAAAAATATTAATTAGACAAAAGTTCAAAGGAGTGTAAGTTTTTACACAGTTTTAGAATGGTTTTCTACGAACATAAAAATATATTAAATATTTGAGAAATCATTACATATCGCGGTATCGCACGTCTCTTTACTAGTATACTTAATAATATTGTTATAATGTTTGGAATGAATGACACTTATCGTGGCTATCATTGTTGAAAATACATATGTATATATGTACATCATTTCATTCGGATGCCTCATGATAATTGTTAAATTATTGTTTGGTATTTCTTGATGGTGTTATAATCATACAACGTTAATAGTTTGAATCATGGGCACCATAAAATAGTGAGAAAAAATCTTCTACCTTGTTAAAGTACCTCTTAATCTAAATAAAAAAACTATACAAATTAAAGAAGGAAGAAGAGGTAACGAGAAGAAATGAATAATTTATTTATTTAGTGAATATCAAGTGTATATATGTTAATTACATATTCATTTCTACAATTTTACTGTATGATTTATATACTTATAGACTTATAGTATATTAGTATCATTACATTGTAGTGAAAAAACAAATTAACCAACTTATATATCAGTTACAACATTAGGTGTTGAACCAATTCCAACTTGCAACCATTGGGGGGAACTGCAACTCACATTCATATCTTTGAGCTCACTTAGCTTAGCTATCTTGCATTTGCTATCTGCTTCATCCTCTCCTATATTGTTCATAGAATTGCTATTAGTTGTAAAGTTGTTATTATTCTTGCTGTTCTCATTTCCAACATCCATAGTTTCTATTTGATATTGAATTGGAATACTAACAATGTCAACTTTCTCTTTGTCATCTGCTTGATCTACCAATGGAAGCAAATGCATTTCAGTGGACACTTCAAAACGACGTATGCCAAAAGTATCATCAACTTGTGCTGGTAAATTAAGGTCCAGAGCTGCCTCCTCGGACTTAGTGTTGTCGTCTTGGTTGCTTCTTGCCTCCACTGGATCAGGGAATTGAAATTTCCTGAGTGAATTCGGATCAGGAGCGTTGGATGTGATCCAATGGCACCTCTTGTGGCCACCCAACGCTTGCCCTGTTGAAAAAACGCGATGACATATTGTGCATTCATGAACTTTTGATTTCTTTTTGGGATTATTGATGTGTTCAAATTGCATTGATGTTGATGGCTTAGAAGACGAAAAATACTCTTCTTGAGTATCTTCACCAGCTAAACTATAGTTATCGATTTGGTCTTGTTTTGCTGCATAACAACCTTTCACTTTCTTATGACTTGCTCTGTGACCCCCTAATGCTTGATGGGAATTGAATACTTTCTTGCAAGCCTTGCACTCAAACAAGCCTTTATTAGACACATATTTGGCTTTGTCATCAGAGACTCGATTGAAAAAAGGCGATAAACGAGCCATCAGATTTCGTCTCTCTTCTTCTTTGCTCGCGGATACAGAGGATTCTTCTTGTTGCTCAACTCCCATGTAAGGATCCACTCTTCCATTTGCAAGATCAATTAGGCATCTTGCAAGGAGGAGATCTTCCTCTTCTTCATCAAGGGTAGATGAGTTATTTTCATAAGTAGTACTAAAACTATCAACTTTAGCCCTTAATGATCTCTTCCTCTTGGACCATCCACCACAACTTGTTGCCCTTTCGCCACCCCCATTCTCGTCCTCCTCCCCTGCTTCTGAATCAGGAGAGGAGACGAGGGATTCAGCCTCATCGGAACCACATTTTCCATGCTCCAGAAATGATTTCCAGGACAAGAACTCTTTGCCACAATTTTTACAAATCCTAACACTCTTGAACCTATTAGGATTCGTTCTAAGGCGATACATGCTCCTATTAGTCCCTCCTATCTTCTCCTCCCCATCACTTTGAAGGTCATCATCATCAAGAATTGTACTCTCATCACCAATGCCATGAGCTCTCATGTGACCACCAAGAGCCCTACCACACATGAACCCTTTCTTGCATATCCTACAATGGTACTTAAAAATGTTTTCTTGATCCTGATCAACACAAGCCATTTATGTATAAATTCAATTAATATATGTAATAAAAGACCAAAAAAGTAGTTAAACTTATAGACATATACTAAAATAGTTGATGTGGAAAAAGTTGCATGGGAAGTTGGTTCTTCTAGTGAAAATTGTTGTATGATTGAATGGTAAACTAGTAAGTGAGGAGTGTTTTTCTCTAGACCATTGAGTGTGTTAGATGTAGTTTATTGGCTTGTCATTTTTAACTACCAAGTACATTAATATCCCTCCAATTTTAAGTTATCCTCATAATTTGCCTTCGCAGACGCTTGGTTCAACCTGTTTTTGCGCTCAATGTACGTGCATGACTTTGCTAAAACAAATTCACCACTCCATAGTCAATAATTAAATAGATTTTTTTTTTCTTATTGTATACGGAGTATTTTTTAGTATTCGTTTTTATTTGACTCGAAATGGTAAATGATCGATCTTTTAGATATTAAATTACAATGTATTTAGTGACTTTAAGACCTTGACCAGGGCACTTTCTTTACCACATTAGTTTGGTCAAGAACGACATTTATAATAGGGCGGAACCATGAAAAATTTGTAAGAGTAATAAATGAAAAATTAGAGTTGACTAAATAAGGAAACATATTGTTTTTTTTTTACATTTGAAGGAGTTATGTTCCATTTTAAAAAAATATGATTGTGAGCATACGGTAAAAATTCTATAAATTAATATTCGACAAATTAATAAACTCTCTAATATAATAAATTTGTCTGGTCCCGACTTGGACCAGTTAAAAAATGATAAAAATCGATAAAATAATAAGATACTAATTTTTTTGGAAAATTTAGTTATAATATAGGTTCCAAGAAAATCATAAATTAATAATTCTTAAAATAGAAAAATTAATTACTACAACCTAATGAAAACATGACTCTATAGTTGTTTGATTTCTTTTAAAGTTCAAAAATCTTGTTGGAGTTTATCTCTAATTTTCTTATCGCATCAAATTATTTTGGACTTTTGGTCTTGTGTTTTCGAATTGTAAAATAAAGTTTTGAAGAGTTAGACGCCTAAAGTGCTTCCTTTAGCGTAACAGGTTCCAAAGCTACCGAATCATACTCAATTTAATCCTCAACATTGTTCTTAATAATAATAGGCATTAATAGCCGCACTATCCTTTAAACTCCGAACATATGAACATGCTTCATTTTCACCGGGATAATTCATTAGACCGTCTATAAATTCAAGAAGCCATTGAATGTACATGTCTTCATGTTATTAAAAGACTCTTTAAATTAATAAATTATTAATTTATAGATAAATTAATAACTCTCTAAATTAATTAATTTCGTTGGTCCCAACGTTATTAATTTATAGAACTTTTACTGTATAATCTTAGTATAAATATTAATCTTTACTAATTATATAAAAATAATGCACTTTTGAATGTTTATATGTAAATTAAGACCATAAAATTTATTAATTTTAATCATTAAAATATTAAAATTGAACCAATATATGAATAAAGTATTCTTAAACTATCTTTTAAACTTTTCCAATCTCATGTTATGTCGATTATTTCTCATCTAAACTGACAATTACACTGAAAGTGATCATCAATAAAGAATTCGTTTAAAGAAAGATAAATTTAGTGGTAATTTAATCCCCCACTTCACTACTTGTTAAAATAATTCCTCTTATATAATTATATGCTAAACTAATTTATTGAATAGCTACAATAGGGAGTAAATGTTTGCTCTAATAGGTAGTAAATGTTTATTGTTGACTGCCGTTTCTATATTTGTACTCCGTATATCACTAATCACTAATTATTATCACTAATATATAAAAGCTAATAGTTAATTAAGCTTCCATTTTCACACTACTAATTACTAAATACCCTTTCTATCTAAAAATCTAAAATTATGAATTTAATAGAATTAATACTACGTTTGAAAGATTATTGTTGGAGACGAGATGAAATTTTGACCATTAATTACTAATTACTTATTATTTTAATAAATATATAAAAGTTATATCATTAAATTCGTGTTTGAAAGTAGTTTCATTAATGGTCAAAGTTCCACATCGATATACGAAAACGTCAAATAAAAAAACGGAGGTAGTATTAATTATCATCATATATTTTATACTTCTGCATATACTTAAGATTATCAATTGAAGGGAATCACGACATACGCATGGGTTTGGTGATTTATACATCATATACATTGACATATATATACTTTATAATTGTCGTGCATCCCATTTTTTAATTAACTTTATTTATTTATCTCTAGTGCATGTTTACCCATTCAATGATCCATCAATAACACAATTATTTTTGCTCAATTTTGCATGTATAACTTTCATGATTCAATTCACAAGAATATGCATGTCTCATATATTATATATTATTAATTTATTACTTCTTTCATCAATATGGTTTTCTCATCATATGTCATTTTCAATCTTTAATAATTTGTGTTAGTTAAATAATACTCCCTCAGTTTTTTTTATTTGTCGTTCTAGCCTAAATTTTTTGTTTCAAAATATTTGTCATTCTAACATAGAAAATTGTACTTCTACATTTTCAATATACTTTTTGACTACTTTTTCTTATGAAATTATCAACCAACCAATGATATAGTTTTAAATGATTGACATTCTACATTTATAATGTACTTTTTGATTACTTTTTTTTATTAATCTATGTGAAAATTGTTAAAGCGATAAATAAAAAATGGAAGGATTAATATATTTTATGTAGAACTATTGTTATTATTATTATTATTATTATTATGTAGAACTATTGGTATTATTATAATAAGTATTAATTAAATAACCATATGATTTGAGTAGAATTATTTTTATTAATATTGTACTTTAATATATTGGGATCCACAAAAATTAAAAATTATACTTTTTAAATCATACCAATTTAACCGACAAAAAAAGCAATAATTGAAGGATACAATATTGATGATTACCACAATACATTTACTCGAAGACATCAAATTGTTAATTAGAAAAATTTAAAAGAATGTAAGTTTTTACATAATTTGTAATGATTTCAAATTAAACATAAAATCAGATCAAATACTGGTAAATCGACATACGTCACAGACGTGACGCCTACTTTACTAATTAAACAAATAATCGAATGAATACCCAGTTTTTTAATCCTGCGACATTCCTAATCGCATATAATAATTATAGAAATGGCTGAGTTACTCTTCATATGAGAGAGAGTGTTGGTCTCTGGTCTAAAGAGATACTTTAGTATGCTTTGACGTTACAACAAGCCTTGCACCAGTTTCATTGACTTGCATAAGCAAAAAGCACATTAAATCTACATTAATTAACCCACTTCTTCATTACAACTAAATTAGTGACAATCTTGACCAAATAAAATGGTATTAATTTTGTAACCTCAAACTCTGATTTAGAAGTTGATATTTTTTAATGGTAACTTTCAGTCTCAATTCACTATTTAAGACTGTTCTAATCTTTGAAACCAAGTATTTAATGAATTCAATTCAAGAATTTTATGAATGGCTAGAGCCTAGAGAGTACTACAAATAAATGCAAAGCAATGCATGTTACTTATGGTTTCATTCCTACTCTCCACTTTCTGCATACTTCAAGAAAAAGAGAGAAATATAACTCTTTCAGCCTAAAAAAACTCTTCAGTAACACTATCAGATAGGGAGTATAAAACAACACACCCACACAAAGAGAATACTTGGTCTTGAATCATAGGCCTACTCAGGAGTTCAATTCTGTTGGTACAGATTACCGAAAATGAGGAAACATATTTGTAAAATATGTTTGAAAAAATTTCCTAATGGAAGAGCTCTTGGTGGGCATATGAGATTCCACATGATGAATCCAGCTGTACCACAAAAGAATGAAGATACTGAGGAATACAAAGATGTTGATCATCAACAACAAATAAGTGCATCTTCTTATTCTTCATCAAAACAAGAAAATAAAGCAACAACAAGGTGCGAATGTTTGACAAACCAAGATTCTACTTTTCCGGTTGAAATAAGTTCTGATTTGCTACAAGACAGTGAAAGTGAGGCAGAGTTATCAAAATCCAAAAGGGTCAGAAAATCAAGAATTTCAGACAAAAAAGTTGGAAAGTCTAATGAACCATCATGGTTTGTTGAAAATGGATCAGAAAGTTCAATCTCAGAGATTAGTGATGATGAAGATGTTGCTCATTGTTTGATGATGTTGTCTAGAGATAAGTGGATCAAAGAAGTAGAAGATGCAAAAAGTGAGGATTTGGGCGTTGTTGCAACTCTTAGTAATCCAAAAGTTGCACCCGATGCAAGTCCCGATAGCCTTTCAAGGCCGATTCCTAATTTAGCTTCAACATCAACCGTAACCAAGGTTAAGAAAACATGTGATAAGTATAGATGTGAAACATGTAACAAAGTGTTTAAATCTTATCAAGCTTTAGGTGGTCACAAATCAAATCACAAGAAGATTAAAGTCAACTATGAAACTGAAGAACATGAAACAGAGAAGAAACATGAGTGTCCCATATGTTACAGAGTCTTTGCTTCAGGACAGGCACTTGGAGGGCACAAAAGATCACATTTGACTAAATATGCAAGAGAACATCTTAATTTAGTCAAACCATTTTCAAGGAAGATTGATCTAAACCTTCCTGCCCCACTTGATGATGATGAAGAAATTAACCAAATGGATTTTTCTGTTGTTTCTGATGCGTAATTGATGATCTTGTAAGAGTTATAACTTATTAAGACATTTGAAGTTCAATTTTGTGTATTACAACATTGAATATGAGGTTAAAACTTGAAGGTTATTGACCATTTTAATTTTCTTTTTGAAATTATTGAAGGTTCATTTTTCCTATATCACATTTGAATGTAAAAGCTGACTTGTGTAGTACAGCACTGCAAATGAGATGACTAAGGAGACACATAAACAATTCTTGTCATATTTTTATTAGACATAGTTGGCAATCAACTCACTCGTCTCTAACATGTAAGAGAAATTGAGTCCATTGAAAACTATCTCTAATAATTTCAGCAAAGTATTGACTCCACACAAATTTGAACTCGTGATGTTGGGGTGTCTCCACCCCAATCACCTTATCATTTACCATCAACATATGCCCCTGGGGACAATAAGCTTGGTTTATCGATTCATCTCGTCGATAGACCCTCAAATATTGTTCGAGAATCATATCCGACCTAACCATTTCATGATTTTCTTCATAATTTAATTAGACCGAGCTTGACCTCTTGATTCATCTATAGGTAAAATTTATCCGACCCGACCATTTCATGATTTTTTTTATTCTTTAATTAGACAGCACACACCAACAACATTAATTGTACGTTACAATTGACATTATAATTATCAAAATAAGCTAAAATAATACTGCCTATATTAATTGTTTCATTAAAAAAAAGTAATTGCACCAATCTTCCAAGTAATTAAGGCCAGCCCAATGGACATTTTGTAAATCTTCATTTTGGCCCATTTCAAAATATAAAAAGTCAAAATTAAAAATCAAAAAAATAAATCTTGGAAAAAAATGTACAAAAAATTCAACTTCTACTAGCTATTTATCTTCATATTTGAGCTAAAAATCTCATCTTTCGAAACCAGGTATATGGAAATTTAAAAAAATAATTTTATATTATTTTTATTGTAGTTGATTGTGTATTATAATTTGTGTCTAAGCTTATGTGATTCATATTTTGATTTTTATATTAATTTTGTTGTTGCCCATGTTTTTTATATATTAAATACTGATGATTTATTTAATAAGTGGTTACTGTTATAATCAAGAATGCTAACTTGTGAAAATTTGAATGATGTGAAGTTTTGATTAATTGATTATCAGTTAGTGAAGGAACCAATAGTGAGATCAGTGTTGATTGATGTAATAACATTACACACTACTTTCCCAAAAGATTGTCTAGTTTGGTTTTCAATGTTCAAAATTAACAAACTTTGTGGTATTAATTGACTCGAACTCCTTTGATTTGAATCAAAATTATGGTGTTAATAGTAAATTATGTTTAAAGTACTATATTCAAAAATATTTGAGTTCAGAATTTAAAATTAACTCATCAAAATTCAAAACTAGATGATCTTTTAGGATGGAGGGAGTATTTGTTAAGTTTCAGGTGTAGGGTTATTTCACTAAGTTTCACCCTATTTTTTGCAGATGGTAGCTAATATGTCTATTTTGTAGCAATATTAAGAATTTTGTTGGTTGGCGACCATTAAAAAATGAATTTGTGTGTGTGATATATATTATGGCGATGTGTTGTGAGTCTTCCCTGGTTTGTTTTAATGTCGGAAGCTTATGCGCGTTGGCTTTTGATTTTTTGTAGAGTTTACTATGCTGATGTGTGATATTTCTTGATTTGGAATTTCTTTTCCAGCTTTGTCGGAGCTACCTCATCATCTCCACCCTCAAACATATAGCGTCAGTAAATAAACCAAATGGCATTTCTAGCTCCATCTTCCATGCTCTCAGTTACTACTAATAATGCTCGGCATAAGCATGTAAAATTATGTAAATCTCAAGTTCAGCCCAATGGTTGCAACTTTTTGGGGAGAGGTGCAAGACGTCTCAATATTTGCTGCACCAACGAATCACCTTGGGAGCCTCCAGCCATCACATATGCTTCCATCGATAAGTCTCAGCAGAAATTTCTCCCTCGTCCGACCAGTATCTTTGAATCTGTGAGCTCAAATGAAGCAACTGAAGCTTCAGCAACCAAAGAAGAAGAGGTCACAAGTGAAGTCGAGCAGAATACTTCACCCTTCCAGTATGTCAGATGGCCTATGTGGCTTCTCGGTCCTGCTATTCTCTTGGTTACAGGGATGGTTCCAACATTATGGCTACCCCTTTCTTCAGTATTCATTGGTCCCAACATTGCAAGTCTTCTTTCCCTGACAGGGTTAGATTGCATATTCAATCTTGGTGCCTCTTTGTTTCTTCTCATGGCCGACTCCTGTGCCCATTATTCCAAGACCAAGACTCGAGGTAGCTCTAGCACCAAGATCACTAGCAAGCCCCCGTTCAGCTATCAATTCTGGAACATGGTTGCAAACGCTGTAGGCTTTATCGTACCTTTGATCATGTTGTATGGTTCCCATAAGGCCGTTCTTCTGCCTCAGATCTCCTTCATTCCGTTTGCTGTTCTATTGGGGCCATATCTCCTCCTCCTATCAGTGCAGATACTAACCGAGGCCTTGACGTGGCATTGGCAGTCACCGGTATGGTTAGTAACCCCCGTCATCTATGAAGGGTACAGATTGTTGCAAATTATGAGAGGGCTGAAACTCGGAGCTGAGCTTGCTGCCCCGTCATGGATGATGAACACTATGAGGGGATTGGTTTGTTGGTGGGTGCTAATCCTCGGCGTGCAGCTCATGAGGGTTGCTTGGTTTGCTGGGTTCACTGCTCGATCTCAGCGAAAACAATCATCTCTTGTTGCTTCTGGCAGTGACTAATATACTTAGAATAGATACCATATAGTTGTGTCCAAGAAAGGATGATTTGTATGTTTGTAGCTAAGGTTTATTAGACCAAAAAGAAAATTAAGGCTACATTTACTTGAACTTGGAATGACGAGGTAAGTACTTACCAATGACAAGAATCTAACTTTTAAGAAAATGTTTATCCACCAGCGTCCCAATACATTGTATGTTCGGATTTTAATAATCAAATTAACAAATTTTGTAACATAAATTGAGTACCAAAATTTTGTTGGAAACCCAATTTTCATATGGATAGTAAAAAAGAATTGTTTTAAAGATTTTATATTTTCTCGCCTATATAATAGAGTAAAATAAAATGTCTAATTACATTTATTACCTATAGTAAAGTAGTAGATAGTATTTTCACTCCACTATTGAATCATAGAAATATGGTTACGTAGCATTCGATTACTCAAAATGCATTCTTCTCGTAATATCACAATGTATCTACCTTAAAACAACATGCCAAATAATTGATCCAAAATCGAATCAACTGTAACCGACATCTAAATCAATTTAAACTAATCCGATTTAGGAATCCGCTCTTTTGAAAAACCGACCTAAATAAATTAGCTTTTCGCTCGAAATCAAAACAAACCGATCCGTGCGCCCTCCTCCCTAAAATTCAATAATAGCCAAAGTCATAAATACCATAAGTTTATGACTTTAAGTCCCAAATTTTGTCCACATTTCCAGCTCTCACATTGTCATTTACTACATTACAGCCCCCTCCCCAAAGCACCGCCACAGATCTCTCCCTCGAGATTCTCCGCCCTGAAAACAGCATATTCCGGCAGTACACGCCATAAAACAATGAGTAACAATGATCTACTCCAAATTGAACCAGTTGAGCTTCAGTTTCCATGTATACTCTCCATCTCTAGGAACTTGTACAACCATTATCTATACTTTTATGGTTTTAAATTTGGTTAACTAGATCTAAATTAGTTCTAAAGTTTTTTAAAATGAATTAATTATGTTTATTTTGTTTGCTAAAAGTTGAATTGAAGAAGCAGATCTCATGCTCATTGCAACTAAGCAACAAGTCGGATAATCATGTAGCCTTCAAGGTATGTGCATCAATTTCTCGTGTTATTTAAATATTTGTTATTAAATTGAAACACAATAATACAATGCATAAGTATGTAGTGTTTACTCTTATGATATAATTATAAATTTAATAGGTTGATTTTTTGTTGAATAGAACCTCATCGTTAAATTGAAATGAAGGGGGTATCATACACGTTACTTGCTCTAATATTACTCACGGTTAATGGAAATGCTACTCGCCCTAATATTACTAACAAGTCGTGTTACTCCCGAGTCCAGACCAATGCAAATGTTACTCATAGCCGCTTATGCACCCATCACCCATGCCTAATTTTTGGCTCATCGCAATAACTTAGATCCTTAAGTTTATTTATTTAAAATTTGCAATGGGAATGTACCTGAACCCTTTTTTGGATACAGGTAAAAACAACAAACCCGAAGAAGTATTGTGTGAGACCCAACACTGGAGTTGTATTGCCTCGCTCTAGCTGTGATGTTACAGGTCTTTTTCCTGCTATTTCTATCTTTATATGTGCATGCATTGTCTGCTAAGTTTCTTATTTGAAGGATTTTGCAAAACTAATTTTAGTCATTTAGTTGGTCTTAACTTTGTTTTCAGCTCTTATCTATTTTTTGTGCTCGTAATTTGATGATAACGTTTTCATGCAGTTACTATTATAGTAACAATTTTTATATATGTATTTGTTTAATATGTTTTAATAGTAAATCTAAAGTTAGTAGATACTCGTATTTCGTTGAGACGAGAACATTAGATTGATTGTTAGTTGTTTTTCAGTGAAACTAAGTCAATTATTTAGTAATTGGCATCTTTTCTTGAATTCAGTTACTATGCAAGCCCAAAAGGAGGCTCCACCTGATTTGCAATGCAAGGACAAGTTCCTGCTTCAAAGTGTCGTTGCGAGTCTTGGAGCTTCAGCAAAAGATATCACCCCAGAACTGGTAGATTCTGTTATAAGAATTATTGATTGTTGCTATTTATAATGAGTCATAAGTTTTGGACTTACAAATTGTTTGGTGATGTAGTTTAGTAAGGAATCAGGGAACCATGTTGAAGAATGCAAATTAAGAGTTGCTTATGTGCCTCCTCCCCAACCACCATCACCTGTACGAGAGGGTTCAGAGGAAGGTTCATCCCCTAGAGCTTCAGTATCTGATAGTTTGATAGTCAATGCATCAGAGATCAACTCGGTGAGTTCCGATATGGAGCCACAAGAGAAATCTTCTGAGGTAATTTTCTTAATTATTTGAAATTTGATCACTGTGATTTATATCATTATTTGCATATGTGACTTATGCTACATGCCTTAGAAAATTGGAAATATATTATTAAATCACAAGCGGGTTTCCATGTCTTAGTGTAAGTTGTCAAATTTATGCTGTTGAGGAAGCTATTGTTTGATGGCATATTTGTTGTTCATTTTTAGGTCAAGTCATTAATTAATAGGCTGAACGAGGAGAAGAAAGCAGCAATTGAGCAAAATAACAAACTTCAGCGAGAATTGGTATTAGTCTCATAAAAATACTCTTATCTTGTAATACTATATTGCATTTTTATAGCTATAAAAGATTTGAAGTAGTTATATGTTAACTTGACAAGATGTAAATTTGAAAAGCTATTTTTTGAACCCCCGTGATCTTACTCTATGTTTGTAATGAAGGATTTATTGAAGCGGGAAAGTAAAAGAAACCAAGGTGGTATCCGACTTATGTACGTGATTATTGTCGGTTTGATTGGCGCTATCATCGGTTATCTTTTGAAGAGAACGTGATTGATGGATCCTCCGTTACCACACCAAGAAAACTAAGAACCTTGGGCACGGTCAATTTAAGAAAACCAAAAAGATGGTAGAATATGCTTGTGTTGCGTCTTTAGTTGTTAGTCCATTGAAGAAAACCAAAGAGATGGTAGTATATGCTTGTGTTGCGTCTTTAGCTGTTTTCTCAGCATTTGAAAACATTTTTAGTTGAGATTTGATGGAATTTCTAGTTATCTGTGTGAAAAATAGCATTGTTGTGTGATTGAAGTCTTCTAAACTATCATATTTTTAACTTACATCAACTAGTGTTTCTGACTTTGATATTATTATTAATTCGATGTATTGTGTCTTTCTTGAATTTAGAACTATATATTTTTTTACATGAAAAAATAAATAGTTCTACATTTTAGATTTTTAAGTGTTCATATTTTGACATATTTATATAGCAAAATGAAAGCCTACGATCTTAACAAGTAATTGTAGATTTATAATCACTATTGAAATTATTAAAAATATTAAAAAAATAACAAAGTTTTGTTTAAGATGTTATTTACTATATTTTTTATTTTTTTTACTTGTCATTTTAGCCTATTTTTTTTAGGTCTTTTACACTTTTAATGTATTTTTATATAATTTTTTTCATTTTTATCCCTATTATTAAACATGCTTCTCTTTTTTCTTTGATTCACTGTCTATTTCATTTTCAATATAAAATAGTTAAAAGTAAGAATAGATGAACATTAAATAATCAAAAAAATACATATTTAGTGGATAATCAATTGAGGACATACATGTAAAATTAATTATTTTCTTAATCAATGTGTAAATGTTTAGAATGATATAAAAAATGGAGGGAATTTGAATTAAATTATTTGAATTATGTTATTTGAAATTGACCTATGATTGTATTCATTTTTGAAATATTGTAAAAGAAAATAACAAAATGAAAACTTATGATGTTAACAAGTAGTTGTATATTGAATAAATTTTGAAGTTATGAAAAATAACAAAATTTGTTACACATGTATGTTATTCATTATTTTGTAGTAAATTCTCTTCAAAATAATTTTTTTTTTAAAGAATGATTTGATCATTAATCTATATTTGTCATATAGATTTAATACTGCTGGTTCAATTGATGAATTTATACAAAAAGATATCGTTTCTCAACACTCGAACAATTTGGTAGTTCAATTGCACAAGTTACTCAAACAATTTGGTGATTCATAAACATTCTCCTGAAAACTATTCTACAACACTTGAAAGATACACAATCACTAAGATTTTCATATCCAGAACAACTATAAGTCTATAACTATAATTTTATTACTTCTGTAAATCATAAGCAATAAGCAAAATCCACAAAAAGAAAGAAAACCTTCTCTTGATGCATCTAGTGACCCTCAACTTCATATGGTGTCTTTGCAACTATAGAGAGTGCATGTAACCCATTCTCCAACTCATCTTGCAACAAACCATATATCAATCTATGCCTCTTAACCAAACTCTTCCCCTCAAATTCGTCCGAAACCACTTTCACATTGAAATGCGTCTCTCCATCACTCCCCCTCGCTCCAGCATGCCCCGCGTGCTGATAAGATATATCCTCAACCACTAATTCAACGGGCCTAAGCTCTAACTCCAATCTTTCCTTAATCCTCGTCCCTCTACTCCCTAAGGAGCCATCATAACCCCCTGAACCAGAATCCGAGCCCCCAGTATTCTCGCCACCACTCACATTCATAACAACATTGTCATTTTTCACCTCTAAATCCAATTCCTCAATCTCATTATCCGTCTTATTAATCATCGAATCATTAGCCTTTTCGGCTTCCACATACAACTGCAACGCCTTTTTCTGCATTAACTTCAACATATTCAAGAACCCATTATTCCTAGAAGGTGTTAAACTCTGTTGCAACCCAAGAAGGGTCACAAAATCAGGTGTAACCCTCACAACCTCCTCAACGGGACGCCTCGAAAGCCCCTGAACAAGCAAAGCAGCTAGACCCTTAGTTAGCATTGAATCAGAATCAGCCTCAAAGACTACATTTTTATCATCATCAAGATATGCTCTAACCCAAACCTGAGAAACACAACCTTGTACTTTATTATCATTTGTCTTATATTCATTATCTAAAGGCCTTAAATTTCTACCATAAAATAATAATTGTTCATATTTAGCTTTTGGTTGTTCAACTTCTTGAAAAAGTTCGACTATTTCTTGAAGCTTAGGGGGCAGTTCTTCAATAGGCTGAAGTGGACCAGTTGATGTAGAGGTCGAATATATAGGCTTCAATGATAATCTTTCAATATTAATTGATCTATATACAATAATATTTGAGGATTTTGAGGGTAAAGATTGGATTTTTAATGGTGTAAAAAATGGTGAATTTGAGGGGCAGAAAATATAATTTGGGATAAAATTAGAGGATGAGAAGTGAATTGATGAAAATATTGACATGGGTTTTGGATTAATTTGAGAAAAATTGATGATAGTATGTGATATTTGAGGATTCAATGGTGGTTTTGTGAGGGTTAGAGGTTGAAGATGTGGTTTGTTGAGGTTCAAGAGGATTGTTTTGATAGGTTCAATTGTGAGAGTTGGTCTGGTGGCACCTGTCATGGCAGAATCATCTGAGTTGTTATAGACAGCACCCAAATAGTGCTGGTTTGAGGGGCGAACGATTTTGAGCTTCCCTACTTTTTGAAGTCAGTAATTGCGTACGTAAATTATATTCACGATTACAATAGTCATTTTAGTACTAAAATTACTGCCTGACAAGCTACAGATTGGCTCTCTATTTTTAAGTTGCATTGTACGTAAATTATATTCAAGGAAGATACTATTTCAAGACTAAAAATCACTATTCGATGTGCCAGATATTGTTCCTTACAACACTATACACACACTGCACAAGTAATTTTTTAAATAAAACGACAATTGCTTTTAAATTTAAATCTCTAATTACTACATTTACAAAGGGGGGTAAAATAGTCATTTTACACCCAAGCCCAACACTATTTGCATACAGATAACAAATTGCATCATACAAGATAAAAGAAAATAAATTATTTTATGAAATACTTCAATTCATATTATAGGACATTTTCATTTTACGTTGCTCAACTTTAAACATCAATTTCTTCTCTTATTCTTTAATTCCAAAAATAAAACGATATTAATAAATTTTAAGTCTTTAAATTTTTTTTCATAAAAGTAAATTTTTATAATTTTTCATCATGTAATTAATCAGTTATTGATGATTAAAGTTGAAAACGAAAAACTAAAAAGTCTTATGTTTTGAATTGGGGGAGTATTAATTACTCTATCCATCCTTTTTTATATTCCTTTGCTTTCAAAATAACGATCATCTGTAAAATTTATTTTTCACAATAATCGAATAGTTTACAATTTTAATATATATTTTACATTTCCAATGCTCTTACATTTCCAATGTCGCTTTTACATTTCCAATATAACTTTATATCTCAATGTAACTTTTTACAATTCCTTAATAAATCACTTTTTATCTAAACAATCATCTATTTTGAAACGGAAGAAGTATATTAAAGACAATTTTTTCTTTTTTAGAAATCCAAAATTGATTTTTGTTTTTGATATAAAAGAGGAAGAAACATATGCTTATTAGATAAATTTGGAATTAACTGAACCTTCTGCAAAAATAATTATCTGTAACAAATAATCTTTTAACAATTTGGTACATGTGATCTTATGTACCTTTCAAATTAGAATATATTATTTGAACCAATTTATATAACAAGACATGTCACACAAATAATATCAAATAATATGTTGGTAAGTGATATATTTAATATTCTATAATTAGGGGTTGTAACTAGTCGACCGAACCGGCGAGTCCCATGTTCAAGTTCGCTCGCTCGGGCTCCTAAAAAGATTCTGGTTAAGTTTTACATCAATTTTTAATATTCAAGCCTCGAAGTTCGAGGTCGCTTTTTGCATTAATACTGCCCGACTGCTCGTTTTGAACCGCTCGAAAGCTCGTTCCAACCTTTTGAATTTATTAGGCTAAGATTTATGCTTCTTCAAGAAAAAGTCCAAAGACGCCACGATCAGAAAAACAAGATTTTCAAGATATGTCTTCAATCGATTAAATTTTATAATCTAAAAAATATATCATCATCGCCTTAAAAAAGTAGCACAAACATGCAAACAAAATCGAACCTGAATCAGTTTATTAAAACCCAAAGTCAAAAGTCAAACTCACTAACTCAGAATTCAGATTACTTTGATTGACTCAGAAGGTTTAAATTACAACCTAACATCATCGTCTATGAAACTTCATCGCCTATGAGTTTGAGTTTGAGAGATGAGAGTAAACGACAGAGAAGGAAATCAGGAATGAAGAAATGAGAGATGAGAATTTAGGAATTGTTAGGTTATATTTAGGTTGGGTTTGACTTTAGGGTTTTGCAGTCTACTTAATTAATGGATTAAGACTTAAAAGAGGAGGAGGGGATATAATGGACCGGGGGAGGATATATAATGGACCAAAGGTCCATATATATTATGATGATGAACAGTTGAACCGAGCCGAACATTGAATCGCTCTGGCCATTAATAACACATTTAGCCTACCATTAACCTCCGAATTTAACATCGTAACCGAACTATTTCAAACCGAATACTCCGAATCAGTTTTAATTGCCTATTTATACCCTATCTGTAACATGTTATTAGTAGACACATATATGTGTGTCATAAATTGCGTCAAGATCTGGAATATAATACATGTAATCTCATACCTTAACAGAAAAAGAATAGAGGAAGAGAATATCGAATGATCTAGTGGTTAAGAGGCCTTACAAATAATATTCGTAAAAAGTTAATAAATGGGTAACTAACTAGGTTAATTGTATTTTAATTACTAATCAAGTACTACAATACTACCATGTAGTGAATTACAGCTTTAATTAAAAAATAATAAGGGGTGGGCATGGAAGCAAGGGGGGCTGAGCTTACCAAGAATGTTAGGCTTAAACAAGACACGAGAAGTTGTGAAGATTGTCAACGCCCAAACCTAAGCTTACTATATGGTTGATGAATCCCCATATTGTATACGTCCTCGGTACACATTCTTGTCCTGCCCTCGATATAATAACTCAACAAAAGCCATACCACTAAATTTGTTGATCGATCGAATTATACTTACTAGATTAAAACATTCATTTCATATATCCGTTTATAAGTTATTCTCAAGACAACTATATCAACATATCCATGATCATGAAAATGTTTAATGAATAATTTATTATCAAGAAAAGTACGTACATCATGACAAAAGTTAGATGCTCAATTTTTTCTTAAATGACCAAATTGATCAAACAAATAAAGGAGAAGATAGAGGTACGCACGTAGTGAATTGCCATTAGCAATAAATGAGAAGTTGTGTGGGATATATATATATATATATATATATATATATATATATGGCTTGGTTTAACAGCGAAACCATTATACTATGCCCTCTAGCTCGCCCTAGGATTCTACTAATAATCATGGACGTGCCTCAATTGGTCCGCGGATAAGAGATTCCTTTAAACCATTTCAATACGAGATTTCGCTTACTACGGTTTCCTCGAACTCCACACTACATGAAGAGTGCTAAAGTATCGACATTTAAGATTCTCGCCTCCTTCACCAGCTTAAGTTATTACAGGGCATTACTTGGTTTAACAACTCTAGTAGTCGTAGGCTTATTGAATTCAATGTGGCAGTGTGACAAGTAGGTGATTATAGGCCATCATTCATGTCCCTTGTAAGGAAAACAAGGTTATACCATGCTACATTGTTTTTCCCCTGCAATTAGTTTCTAGCTAATTTGGCACTGCTACACATGAAATGAGGAAAATCGATCCAACGAATGGAAAAGAGATATGAGCTTCCAAAATTGGAGCTATTGAGATATGAAATCATTCCTCAAATATAAAAAGGTGTGTTCTAATACACCTCCTCAAGTTTCACTTAGGAGCGAGAACCATGAGAAAATCACTCTTGACGCACTATATAAATAAAGTTTGAAGGTCGACAGGCCATGGTAGTCCTCCTTCTACATTAATCTCTCCGAAACACACCTTAATTTTAATTTTAAATATAGACAGTATGATGATTTTTTTTTAAAGTTTAGAAGTGTTAGGCTTTTGGAATTAAAAAATAACGACATAAATAAATCGAACTCAAGATTCCAATTTAATAATATAAAAACACATTATATAAGTGTGTGCCTTTCTTCAGAATTTACAACGAATATATCTAGCGATACTCCTCGAACAATCAATATACACTGCCTTTTAATAGCCAACATCAAGGTATGAACGAACTCCTCTCTCGCGAAGCTTTACTAGAGCTCTTTAAAATATTAAACTGTAGACGAGATTGGACAAAAATTCCAATGGAAATTCTCACCTACTACTTGACCAAAATGGAAAGTGATGTAGAGTTTTGAGTTTTTGCTTTTCACAAGTTAACAAACAACGGGTTAGCCATATCAACTTGCACTTTTATATAAAGCCAAATTTAGGTCCTCAGCGACGCTGACAAAATCCTCAAATTGATGTTGGACAAAACTCTTCCACCTCCTTTCTCCTCCTTTTAGTCGAACATAAGGGGGTTTCAGAACCTTCCACTTCTTATTCCTAAAATCAAGGCATCTTATGTTAAGTAAACATTCTGGAACCTCCACTCCCTTATCCGTTTTATTCGAATATGGGGTGAATTCCAACTATTGAAATTTCGTCCCAATACTCTCATACAGTTCTATTTTAAATCTCAGAAGTTATAATTAAATTATGGTTCGATTTCGTTGTTGTGTGTGACCTCTTAGACTCGATCGATAATAACAATATATTAATTATGTTAACCGAACATCATATTAATATATAAATTATGAGCGGACTCTAGTAAGCCATCATAACCCTAAAAATGTCAATCGAAGTTAACTTAATATACACTATCCAAAATTAACATATATTCGAACTTATAACTTTAAACGTAATAATTAGTCGTACAATCTAATTGTTCAACGGACATATATTTTATGAGATATAACATCTCGTATTTCCAATAATAAGGGGTATGGTGTAAATTACCCCATAGTTGCATGTATACGGACATTATATTAATCATATAATAATGTTGGTTGTCTAAGTGTAATCTCCTCCAATTTTTAAATATTTATTGGACAACTCTATTCGGGTGGATAATGACATGCCAATTATGACATAAAGTTGATTTAAAATAATAAATAGATGGAGTGATTATTTTTTTTTAAACATAGTGGAAAATCATTAGTAGAAACAAAATATTGGAACGAAGTAAAGATGAAACATGTCTTGTATGTGAATGTTTATTTCACTCATTCCCTAATCTAGGGGGTAGGGATGGGAGACCAAAAGGTGAGAATATTGCGCTCATTTTGATATTTACGTTGCACCCAAAGTAAAGTTAAAGGCCACTCACTTTTCATCACCACAATACCGATCCGGAGCAACCCAATTATACAATACCTAAGATTTATTGTTCTTACATTAATTCATTTACGACTCAACTTATGTGACCTGGATGACTAAATGAATTTCAATTTAAATGGGTTGTACTCCGTAAGGGCTACTAAATACATATAACTAATAATGCTCCGACCATTTCAATCTAAATATTTTTTCAACAAAATTATTTATCCTACCCATGAATCAATAATATTCATTCATACGGAGTATAATTTTGATTATACAATTATGAGAAATTTGAATAATTAGCGCCCTTTTTGAAGTGGTTTTAATTTCTAAAATTCTTTTTTTTTTCCCTTTGTTTTCTAACACCCTTTTCTTGAGAAAAGACTAAATTGTCCCCCAAAAAACTAGCACATTTCTTCATCTTCTTCTTCAATTCAAACCCTAACCACAATCACCACACTCCACCTCCCTCCCGCCCCCAACCTTTCTCCACTCCCCTCCCCCACATGCCAAATCTCCCTCCCCCCCACTTCTAATCGACGACACCTCCCCACCCTTAATCAAACTATCCCTAATTCCAAAATAAAGTCACGAAATTGTAGGACAAATTGGGGGTCGTGGAAATTGTAGAAAAGAAGGGGGCCGCTGGGGAGGGGAGGGTGAGGCGGGGTCGCGGAAATTAATGGGATCACGAGAGGGAGGGTCTAAAATCAGTAGGTCATGTGGTAAAGCGGCATGGGAAGTGGGGAGAGGCATTGGTGGCGCAGCTGCAGGTAGCGGGGGGGAAGGGCAGGTGTTTGATAGTAATGGTGGTATAGGTTGGTGATTGTGTTAGTTTTTTTAGGGGCAATGTAGTCTTTTCGTAAAAAAATGATGCTAAAAAACAAAGAAAAAAAGAGTGCTAGAAATTAAAATCCGATAGTTATCAAAATTTCTCTACAATTATATACTACATACCAATTCAAACAAACCCCTTCAACTATTTCAAAAGTTAATGGATAACCAAAATTAAAAACATAAAGTAAAACATCAAACTCTCAATTAAACTAAAATGCATGTAATTCGAACCGTAATGAAAATTCATTCGACAAATAATATTCCTCGGTCGAAACAAATAGACATGCTAAGCTATTCACTTGCTATATATTTCCTACTTCCATCTCTTTTGGCATACATTATTATTTATTAAGTTTACTGTTCAATAGAGTTCTGCTCATCACTAAGTGAAAAACATCCATCGTTTTCTATTCTCTTCCTCCACCTATATTAACTAATCTTGAACATCAACTCTAAAATATTGTTTATATTTTGTTATGCATGATATGGTGGGCTCATATGTCTTTTGAAAGAGTCATAGAGGAGGCCACCCATGTTCTTCATCCCCAAATAAACTCTCAACTATCTTTCAATCGTCTGCAGTTAATGCTCATCTCATTTTGACCATTATATATACATTATTATCTTACTTCATTATCTAACAATATCAAATAATAATGGCTACTTTATGCAATGATCTTGTTATATTTCTTCTGTTTCTTTCTCTCCATCATGCATGCAATGCTCGCAAGCTTGGAGTCGTCATGAACAAGGAATTATCAGAAAGTGGTCTCTTGCCCGCCAACAAGGTACACATTTTGAGATATGTATGTTGTGATTGTTGTCCTATTTATGTTTGAAAAACTATGAAATTTGTCCAGTTAATCATCATTCATTATCATATTTCGTTTTATATATATAGTTGAAATAAATAAATTAAAGCTACAAAACCTTGTTGCAATATATACATAAATAAATTAAAGCTACAAAACCTTGTTGCAATATATACTTGCAACTTAGAATAATATTACAGAGTAAGAACTTTATTATGTTAGATTGTGAAACAAAACTCTAATAAACATATATTTTTCGCTCGATTTACACATTTTCCCCATAAATAAAGCTTTCTTTAAAAAATTAATGTTCTGTAATTATTTCATCACATGTGAATGTATTTTGATTTTTATAGGCAAGTAGCTAGGTCGTTACTTAAATAAAAATGAACATAAATTGTTTTTGTTAAGAATCCATTTATTACTTGGGAATGGAAAAGTAACTCATAAACTTATATTTAGTACTATCACTTTCTCCCCACATTTGATAATGTGAAATAAATATATATAATCAACCAATAATATTTTATGACTTGAATTGTTGATATTAATTCATATGTAGACTTTTCATTTAGAATGAAAGAAAAGAGACTCGACTCAAAGAGTCAATCATGCCAAGCAAAACCCACATCACATCTGTTTTTATTAAGCGATAAACTCATACTTTTAATTATTTTGAATTGATATCAAACGATCATATGATCATTAAGTCATTAACTCTACACCAAACACGTATATCTAAATCAAATACTCCTTTGCACATTGAATAATGTTGTTGCATAGAGTTCTATATTGATCACAATGAGTCAAATCACCAAGAAAATTAAATTATAATAGTCATTTCCATATTTGTTTTATTTTATAAATTAAGAGTAATTATATAAATTAAAACATTTGATCTTTGTGCATGGAAATAATGAAAATTCTTGCGTCCTTGTTAAGGTTTTGGATCCATCAACATCCCACTGGTCAAATGAAGTCGATCTAACAAGAAAACTAATCCACAAGGGAACCATGAAGGTACAAGATGATCAATATCAAAGATCAAGAATAGAAAATAATAAATCATCATCAATTGGAGGAGCTTTAGTCAAAACCCATATGGGATCATCTTCATCATCAACTGGTTCTCAAAGAGAAACTTTGGTTAGTGTTCCTTCGAAATTGCCTCATAAAAAGAAGGGTAAAAGACAACCTTGGATTGACTTGGATTACTCACCACCCAAGACACATCCTCCTGTGCACAATTGACTTCTTATTAATTGACTTGTGAGTTTTATGTATACTATATCTTCTTAGTTTTATTCATTACAAAATTTGAAGATTTTCAAATTTTAGATGAGATTAGTTCATTGTTGATTTGGTCCGAGAAAGTGCGACGTTGTTATATTTAGTGGACTAACGGGGACCAAACTACACCAGCTTTACATTTTTTAAAATCAAATCATCAATTAACTCTATTTTAGATATATAAGTATAATGATTTCCTAGGGACAGGATTCATAACAACTGAGTGAATGATATATGATCAAGAACAAGTTGACGATGGAAACTTACAATCCTCACGATTCATGGCTTCCATGATGAAGTACTAAGCGATTGAACTGTATAGATTTCATTTCGAAATCGCTTGTATAAAAGTTTCTCAATGTCTCAAACGAACAAATTTATTCCATTTCAATTATGTATGTTGTAATAACTAAATTCTAAAATGCCCTATAGATTCTAAACAAAGATCTAAAATAATCGCGCCATGGCACAAACGTTGATTCTTGAATCAAGAACGAAAATGACCGCGAACACAGTTTTGACGATGGCTACGACTTGATCAGGTACCCAAACAACATGCCAATAAGGAAAACTAGCAGAACAAACACCATGGAGAAACCATCTCGACTCTTGCTGGTTTTTCTTCTTAATGTATCCTATTAAAGTCGACATTAATTCAGTAGTTAGAAATGAAGGCAAATAAGAAAAGAAATACTCAAATGTGTACAACAGAGAGCGCAAAGGAATGCAGAGGAAAAAACGTTAAGATTTTCCTTATGCTAGAAGAGTTGTCCTCAAAATCTAGAGATAATGATCCACAGGAGTTGATAAATTTGACGAATCACAGTTGAGGACTCGAGGGAAAATAGGCAATTCTATTGAATGACATCCACCCCCCAACATAAACAAATAGTACTGTGATCTCATATATTGCTCTGTTGCACTTAGATATTAAAGATGTATAACAAAATGCTACCCTACACTGATATGTTCCGATTGCACAATGCATGTGATTAACTAAAATAATGAACATGGTTCCGTAACAAGGAGAAGGTAATAACTTAAATGAGCATACCAATTCCTGATGTAGTTTCTGAGTTTGTTGAAGAACAGAAGCTTTCTCCTGTGTCAGCTTAGCAACCGTACTCAAATACTGAAACAAAGATCAATAATAATAAATATTCTGCCATACAGAACAAATGAAGGTGGCTCTTAGTCTTAAGAAAAAATAAAAAACAGAAGTGTCTATAATCAACTGCTATGTGCATGGATTGATAATAATTGAAAGTGTGAATACTGGCTTTTTATTTGGTACCACAGATAAGATGATAACTATTTGACCAATACCCTTGAGTATAACCTTGGGGGTCACTAACTAAATAGGTGCACAACTCGCTCAAAGTCTATAGATATCGAAAGGGCACTAGGCAATTAAATGTCTGATATGTCACATTGCTGAAGTCATACTTGGTGCATTATATCATTCTTATATAATACTCCTCCGCTTCCAATTTACTTCGATCATGTGAAGAAAATTTTTTCTTTTCTTTACTGATCATATGTAATTCAACGCAACTTTACGATCTTTTCACTTTATCCCTTAAAGCATTTCTTTTGCTTAATATTAATTAAAGTATTTTTGATAAAAGCACATTTTTAGAGTATATTGGTAATATTAAACCCTTAATAAAAGAATTTTATCTCCATGACAAGAAAGTTTCTACTTTATGAAGTAGTAAAAGAAACCTCAATTTTTCTTATATAAGTGGCTTATTTATGTTTAAGACTTCTAAGACTTTTGGGTTGCAGTTTCCAGATCCATCTAAATTGTCCATGTTTAACACTAAAGGACTAAAATACTTCATGGCATTAATGGTTATTGCCTAATACAAAACTCCTTGATGATATGAAATGGAAAATGACATGTATGAACATAGAGGTGATATAACTACACGGAATACAAAGGTACACACTCACAAGATGGACAATTTGATAAATACTGAATCATCAAAGATAACATAAATTACTAAACCACCAATGCATATTCAAATAACTCTTTCACCTTAAAAAGTTACAAAAGAAGATAAGACTGGAAGGAAGTCTGGAAGTGAAGAAAATGCTCACCTCTGGAGATAATGAATTTCCCTTAGGCTCCTCCAAGGACCTTCCTACCTGTTAAAATCAGAAGGAGAAAATAAAACGATTTTAGTTATACTTTCCAAATGGCTATCAAAAAAGGAAGTCGTATTATTTACTTACAGCTTCAGTCGATGAAGACATATTGGGGTCACTATCAGATGACCTGGGTGGAGAGCCTTCTTCTGATTCTTCAGGGACAGGAGAGGGAGGATTCGCAGGAATGTAAACAACTCTCAACTTGAATTCACCAATGACCTTACCCTCCGCCTTATTGAACTGTACAACAGACTTAACAATAAACAGGTCTGCCGTCAAACTATGACACAAAATTTAAATTTAGAGCATAAACTACCTACCATTTCTTGAACCACGTCCTTGCTCATTGTTCCATTGGGTGCAACAACACTCTGAACCAAAAACTTATCCTTACTCTGCATCTCAAGAGGTGACTCTTTCTGTGCTTGCATGGCAACTAATAAACACAATGAAACCACAACAAATCGGATGTTGTACTAACATTTAAAAAAGTCTCAAAGGAATAACTAAAAGAACCAATGAGCCAATTACAACACACCACAATTCCATAACCACTCCAAACACTATAACAAGATGATGAAGCATCAAATCGTCATCCCTAAGAGTTAGTACCTGCAACATTGCAAGTTGATCCAGGTAGAACAATACCAGCATTGGGACGAACACAGTACTTCTTGGGATTCGTCGTTTTAACCTTACAAATTCAAATTCGATATCATCAGCCGAAAACTAAGTATTTAGCTTTTATATACATAAAAATTAATCAAATAGTACAATTCACAGTCAATGAAGAGGCTGAACCTTAAAAGCAATGAACTGATCAGTCTTGTTTGTCAATTGCATAGAACATGAACTCTGCTTCTTCACCTCAACTATATAGTACCATAACACAACCATCAAACAAACTCATCATCAAAATCCATATATAATTCAATCACCAAATACTAATAAAACAATCAAACATAGCACAATTCAGCAAAACAACAATTATTCCTATGAAAAATAAAAAACCCACATTAAAAAAAAAATCAATCTTTAATCCTAATTCAATGAGATATACAATAAAAACAAATCCCTGAACCAAAAAAACGGGAATTAAATTGAAATTGACATAAAATGAATTTATTTTTAGTGAAGCAAACTCAAATGGAAACTTGAGTTCTGTGGGGTAAATATTGAGAAATTCTCCAGAATTCATGACTATGAAATTGAATCAATCAAGAAATCAGAAAATCAACAATTAAAATGTAAGAAAATAAAATGAAAAATGAATCAAGAAAACTTAAGGGGGAAAAGTAAAAATAAAAATTTTATGCACATTATATTGTATTTGGACAAAATTTGCATTTGTGAAATTTACTATATTGTCCCTATATATTGCTAAATACAGTAAAAATTCTATAAATTAATATCGCTTGGACCGATAAAATTTATTAATTTATAGAATTATTGATTTATTAATAATTTATTAATTTAAAGAGTTTTTTAACATCATGAACCTATACAACTTATGATCTTCCATTTTTCGACACGAAAGCATACGTACATTTAATGTATTCTCAATTTATTGAGACATCCAAAATTTGCTGAATCATCTATAAGATATCGGAAGATAATAGAAATACAAGAAGATAACAAGGAAATAATATTAATTATTTTCATATTAGTTATAGTAATTACTTGAGTATTAAGTTTAGTATTATTATCATAATTATTTCAATATCGTACCTTTAAATATGTAGAAATTAAGATGCGCATATACGTTTGGCAAGTTTAATTCAATATAATATTTATATTACTCTCTCATTTTTATAAAAAAATATTCAATCATATATTATGTATTAATGGTCGCTAGCACTACCTATTTTTGTCAAATATTTCAAATAATTAACCACGCTTTTAAAACGTCTTACTAATCACTCATCTTTCAAAATGTTCCAATCAATCACCCGATCTGTTAGGTATGTCATGTGAGGAACATGTGATTTTTTAGTAAGGATATTTTCGTCAATTTAACAAGTTCTTAAAAATAGAAATAACGTAGAAAATTAAAGGAAAATACTTTACGCACCAAAACAAAATTCTCCTACACCGATTTGGACTTTTTACCCCTTTATATAAAAAGTAGAAATCATACCATTTTTCCCCAAAACTAATTTCATACTCCCCAAGATCTTTCAAAAAGACGACCGAATCTACTCGCCTCCCGGCTCACCGGGTCGGTACGTTATTAGATTTGATGGACTGGACTCACAAACCACCACGTCTTTCCAGAGCGTTTTGTCTTCACTACTGCTCATTGAGAAATCTCAGCCGGGCCACCCATCCTAGACTACTCCTGTGTCAAGATGCTTAACAACGGAGTTCTTATGTGACAGCCTTCCAAGTAAGACAGATCTTGGTGGTACGAGTAGTACCAATCAAATAATATCAAATATCACACATACACACATTTTGCGGCCTGGGCATTACAACCTCCCCCACTTGCAACACTAACGCCCGCTGGTGTTCACAACACATCCAGACCATACCCATCCGTAAGGAGATTCTGTAGGTGGCTCATACGTGCCTCAAGAACCTGCCCCGCACTTTGTGCCGCATATCACTTAGTTCCCACATTACTAATTTCCCGCCTCACCGGTCGGTACGTTATTAGATTCGATGAACTTCCTCACAAACCACCAATGTGCCTTTTCCAAAGACGTTTGTCCTCGGGCCACGGCTTCACCGAGAAACTTTCAAATGGGTCACCCATCCTAATTACCTCGTGTCAAGCACGCTTAACAATGGAGTTCTTATAGATGAACTTCCGAAAGAAAGATGCATCTTGGGCATGAAAGTAGTACCAATCAAATCATATCAAACATATCACACACATACACACATTAAGGGTCGGATATTACATAACGCCATACCTCTAATTCATTACTTTCTCCAATTAAAAATAGATCAAACACAATGATAGATTAATTAATATTAATAAATAATTTCAATATCAGTAACCATTGCTGTAGCCTCAGAAACTCCAACATTTCTCGCCTCTACGAATTGGCCATCATTGCTTCCGCCGCAATATATACTAAATGTTGGCAATGAAGTTCTGCTCATATATAATAGTAGTCGGGTCAATGTTTTGTCTCATTGCTGAGCAGCCGCTTGGTTGATTCAAAAAGTCAACAAACACAACAACCATTTCAATTTTTAGTTGATTCAGTTCAAATGGCCATTATTTATTTTCCTAAATAATTCAATTCATAACAAAATACTTCCTCCATCTCTAAAATATTATTCAATTTTTATTTTAATTGTTGATTTATTGAAATTGAATAAAATTACATACTAGTTAGAGTTTATTAGCCGAATCATATACACACACCAAAACAAGATTTGTTTGGGGTGAAATAACTATTTTGCCCCTTTATTTGTGTAAGTGCAGAGTTACGTAAATTATGCCGTGGATAAAATATTACTTCAAGACTAAAAAACACTATTTGGGTGCGTGTATATCGATCCCATGTTTTAATTTGGAAAATACTTACACCAAACAAAACTCTTACACTGAAAAATTCGAGCTTAATGTACAATAATACCCTTTAATATAAATAGTTATAATGAATAATATTTTCATTCATTATACATAATTTCAACTTATCTCTTGAACCCAAAAACCCTCAATCATCTTCTCAACATAACCCCCACCAACCCCATCATTAGAGAAAAATCACAAAACTCAAGTAACTCGAGGTTTCCTCACCGACGCTGCTGGAATAATGATTTTCAAAGATTCGAGACGTTAGGATCGAGACCCCATCGGCACTGCGGTCCTCGACGGCAGACGATGCACAACGAGCCGGGTTCAGAGTGGTTTCCATCGAGACTCGAGGTCCCGACGGGGTCTCTTGCTGCATACGTATGCCGCATCAGATAATAATTGATCGGCACTTCTTCGAGAGGCCATCGATTCGCCATCGAGACCGGTCTCGGGAATTTAAAGACGGCTCAAGAGCATAAAGGAAGATTAGGTCATAATTTTCTTTACAATCCAAAAAAAAAATTCCACTTTCTCTCTAATTCCTTTTTGTTCCAAATTCAATAGAGTTGTTTCTCTACTTGATTTAATGATCTCGTATATCATTCGCTAAATCTAGAGTGTAGATTTGTCATCAGAATACTAAATTATAAAGTATTACTCAATTGGAGAAGCTTAGTTTGGATAGGACTTTGTAACAATCATCAGAGTTCTTCTATTGATTTGGGCACAGCTACAATGTGACGCACCTCGGCGGGAACTTGTATAAAGATCTCGTGTTATTTACTTCGGTATTTTCAATTATTGTCCTGCTCGTATTTACATCGAGATATTAGACCAGAGGGCCTGGGTGTTGATATATCCTGCTTAGTTATATCTGCCTGCTCCCAACAAAGCACGACCAACCCGCCACCATCACCTTAATCATCATCAACACGACTGATTACAACGGCCACCACTACTATCACCATTATCATATCCACCTCCAACCTTCATCACCACTACTTCACCGCCTCAACCTCTAAAAACCATCACCACCACCACCACTACCTCTTTACTTCAAATATCAAAAATTACAACTCTATCGAAAGTTAACCCCAAAATTAAAAATCGTAGAAGTTGTCCAACTCCCCAAATGTAAATATAGTCCATTCTTTCTTCTCGACGATTTTTTGGATTGGGGTACCAAAAATCAGAACAAACCCACCCCAAATGCAAAATTACGGGCGCATCGAACATCAGAATCGAATGGATAAGTCGACAAAAGTTGGGATTTTGGGTACCAAAAAATCCTTGAAAAAGTTAATCTTTATCAAGGAAAATAAATGTTACCGTTAAGATTGGGTTTGGTTCTTGGAATTATTTTAAACCTAAGAATGGCTACTGCTAGTTACAAAGAAATTAATATTTTGCTTTATCCGAAAAGATATCAGATATATTTAGCTTAATACGAAGCATGTAAGTCATTCTTGCACCATTGTTTTTGGCAGGCTTATAACCGTGTTTGGAACTTTACGAATGAATTTTGTTGACAACCACAGGCAAGCCTGGAAGAGGGTAGGTTACCGCCGTCGACGCATGGTGAGCGCTGCGCGCGCCAGGGTGGTGGTTATGCTTTAGCTTGTGGTATGTTTTGTTGTTCAGCGGTTTCGGGGAAGACGAATCTATGGGGATGGGGGTTCATTTTTTATTTTTAAATTAATTTAGTAAAAAATTGTTAATTGACAAAATACTCCCTAAAAAGTCATGAAATGCTTCATACGACTAATTTCACGGAAAATTTAATGCTATGCAAAGAGGATATATTTTGAAAGCATTTTATTGAATTGAACGCTTTAAAACACGGAAATGATTGACCTGAACATTCGACAACATGTGATTGCCGCCATTACCCATATAGTATATAATGGTTTTTCATCTAAAAAGGTGTTGCAAAATCAACTATGACGCATCAAATAAGTAAGGAATCAGAGTACGTTAGAGATCATGGAAAATTTCATTCAAAATTGCTTAAGGAACAATATCAAACATACTCAAATGGTCAGGTGACTATCTTTCTACTAGGATAGAAAATGGAAGGGAAGACATCAAGAGACATAAACCAGCGAAATTTCCTGACAAATAACTATAGAGTCGTATTTTCATTAAGTTGTAATATTTTTTTTTTAATTTCTAAGAATTATTAATTTATGATTTTCTTGGGACTTATATCATAAAAGGATTTTTCGAAAAATTTATTATATTATTATTTTATAGATTTTTAATTTTTAAATTGGCCCACCTGACGACAAAATTATTATTTAGAGAATTTATTAATTTATAGAATAATACTCATATACGCTTTTACTCTAATATTAAAGGATTTAAGGTTATAATAGTGGAATTCAAAATTTCTCTTGACGGTGTGTATCAGGATTGGCTATTTAGCAAATTTTTGTTTCTCTTTTCACAATTTCAATTAATACTCCATCACCGATGGCTTAATATATAGTTTCGTGTATCTGATCCGAGCTTCATTTAGCTCGCTTTTGTAGTTCCAAGCACATACTGAAGGCAAATTCATGTCCTACTTGTTGATTTCAAGCTGTGGATTCGTAATCGTATCAAATCAAGATGTTTCATGCAACAATCGCAGAAAACGGTTGTCCATCAGAAGCCAGCTCACCGTTATTTCAAATGCTCATCAGCTTGGCCGTCAAGTATCGCTTTCCATGCTATGATGTCAAGAAAAGCGGTTGTTGATTTTCATAATTTCATTAATCCCGATCATATTGCAACAATTGTAATATTTTCGGTGATTAATTTGTACCTCTATAATTATTTAAGACTAAGCTGCAATTTGATCCACTATCTAATACCAAGTCGGTAAATCGCTGGATCGATTGAGAATAACTAGGATTATCTTTCTCCGGAAGGAAATAGCTAATTTAGTGAATACTTCCTCCAATCCAAAACAATTGACGTTTGATTTTTTGAAATTGAGTTTTGACAATCAATTATTAATTATTAATTATTTTAAAAAATATAAAATTTATATAATTGGATTCGTCTTTTAAAATATTTTCATAATATTAATTTTTTAATTTTTTTAATAATATAATTAAAGAGTAATTGAAGATTAAAGATTTACCTCGATATGTGAGAAAGTCAATTGTTTTGGATTGGAGGGAGTATGAAGGAACAAAATTGGATTGTCATTTTCTTATTGGAATCTCCTTAGGTAGTTCAAAACTTCGAATTCAAACAAAATTTCTTGAGTTTTGAGTATAGGTGAAACTCCGAACTTAATTTTCTTTGGGCGTGCAAATTAAAAGACATTAACTTTAAGCTATCCTTTAAAATTTTGAATGGTTAATTTATTTACTTTAACATTTATTGTTGGACTCCGAAGGTATGCCGGCAGTTGGTGAACAAGCCTAAACAACCAAATAATTTTATTTTAATATGATTCTTATCGTTTTAAGGATTCTACCTTCCACACTTAAAAAGATCAACCGTCCACAAAATTATTGTGTGCATTAAAAAGATCAACCTTCCACACTTAAAAATTATTAAGTTTAGGAATACCTAAAAATCTAAATTATGATGTGGTACAATTAACTAAAAATTCAATACAACAAGACAAACATTCAATATGGTCATTTATATACACTACATTCTCAAGTTTGTACTGATGTAATAACCTCCAATGGTAATTGCTTAAAGTAGAGTAAGAGAAAATAAAGTCATTGGGATTGCTTAATAAAGTAAAGTAAGATGATAAGATGGATTAATTTATAATATTAAGAGAGGTGGGCATGCATGGATTGATGAAGAGATCATAAATACACATGAGCTTATGAACAATACTAGCTACTAGCATAATTTTCTTGATGAATTTTAGCTTGATAGGAAGTGCAGTTAGCATTAGATAATGCGAAATATTTCTTTCAAAGACATCCAAGAACCCTAACAATTCTTGTAGCAAGAGAGACTAAATTAAACAGAAAAGCAATCTAATAACTAAATTGAAGCAGAAGCTTCTCTTTCTCAATATGGAGCCAGACCAACATTTGCAGGAGCAAGAAATCCATTATCCTTCATCAGAACATCATCTCCTTCCTACAAAGTTTAATTAACATCAAACAAATTAAATAAATCTCAAAATTTAAAACTTAAATACATATACATGTTATTTTCTCCCTAGGAAGATCCGATTGATGTTTTGTAATGTTTTCCATGAAAACAGAAATATATATTTACTAATAAAAAAGTTGTTTTTGCTACTATATATAATAAAATAGTTGTTTTTTTTATAGTTACTATAATAAATTAGTAGTGTTTTTTTTTGTGATTTAAGATTGCAATTATTCACAACCCCTTCCCCTACATGAGATTCGAACTCTTGACCTCGATTATCTCAATAAAATAGTAGTTAATATTGACAATATGTAGTAAATAGTGTATTTGCTATGATAATATTTTCCGTGATATTCCACCGTAGGATTTCGAGGGACCATTAGTGTGAACTTTTCACACTTTGTATTTGCTATGATAATATTACTATTTGATATATGCAAATTAGGGTTTTAGACTTTTAGGACTTTATTTAATTTACCTGTTGGCAAAGATTGACATTAGCTTTCTTCATGGGCTGATCAGGCATGAGCCCGAAGTGAATGTGTGGAAAGTGAGCCCACTGAAATAATTAACAAACATGAACTTTTTATTAGTGATATATACCTAATAAAATCAAGATTGGACAATAACATAGAAAACCTAGCTTGCAACGTGACCTAAGGAGTAAATTAAATTAAAAGGTGGTTCAATCAATACTGTAAGTAGTATTATTCTTTCTAGAATTTTTGAAATTGAATTTCTTGGATCTTACATTTTTTGCTGCTGCACTGAAAGCCTCCCTGTGACTAATATCAGGGTTTGCTGCTTTGATACGTTGGATTTCGTCCCTGCATATTTCAATAATGTTGGTCAGTAATTTTTTATTCTAATTAATTGATGTTTTCGTTTTTTATTCTATATTTTTTACATAAGTTTATGCTCAATTTGAATGAAACAAAAAATGTAATCTCTTTTATATTTTTAAAACTTTCAAACGAAAATATCCCTTATTTATTTGAGCTATGCTAACATACTTTTCCATTTAACTCATAAAATGAACGGGAATAAGATGTTTTGTGATTGAAATGAGTTGGTAGCGAAATAGGAAATAAATAAAAATTGAGTGATATTATCTATGGGATTGGATCATTTATTTAGTTTTCAATAAAATAAGAATTAAGTAGTACTGTAAATTAAAAGAAATACAGTAAATAAATAGGAAGTACATTTTAATTAATATTAGGGCATGTGGTTCTTACTTTATGAAACGATTGTAAGCCGATGGTACCCTCTGTCTCTTCTCTGGGGCTGGTACAATTAATACAATAAATGGACAAACATAAAGACAAAGAAAACAAAACATTAAAATAAAATGGACATAGATAGCTTTAACATTAAGCTCGCATGCACTGCTGACTTGTTGTATGTTGCTAGATCTGCTTTCGTTATCTTCTGCAACTTCTCTCTCTTCCTCTCATTACTTCATCATTATCTAATCATCTATCTATATATCCTGCTAGATTTCTTGATTTCCGGGGGGGGGGACGACTTTCATTTATTATTTCACTATACAAATAAATTAACAAATGTTTGTAAACAGGAGAAGAAAATCAAGAACTTTAATCATGATGTATTAGTAATAATATAATAATAGGAGTAATAAGTTTGAGAACAAACTTCGATCTTGTTCCCTGGGCAAATTAAATAATCTACCAAACTTGTGATTAGTTGAGAACCAATTAATGTATAACATCCCTATATTTGTACCAAACAATAGTTAAATGATTGTTTATACAATATATTTAATTTTGTGATACAAACATGTGTATAAAGAATGTAGTGATATTTTGAACAGACTTTAGAGTACATGAGAATTTATTTATAATTATTTTTAAGGGTATATATATCTACTTTACGCTTTTGTTTTTAGGGCTTTGATTTACACACTGGGTCAATTCATGTTTAAGCAAACATGAAAACCCAAGAAAGTTCTTTGCTTTTTTGCTAACTAAAAACATACAAGAGCTGAAAAGCTCATATGTAAAGCAGATTTTGTAGCTTATGTTTGAACATGAAAGAAATTCTTTTTAGCTGAGGTTTTACTTTTTCTTTGGCTGAATTTTTCATTATCTTTAGATTATAAGGAAATACTATAGATGAATAATGCAACTAAGCTAATGCAGCAAAATCTAAAGCTTACTTTCTTGGGGTGCTAAACAATTGAGGAATAACATGAAGAAAATAGCAAGACATGTGAAAAATGGTAAGGGAACCTTTCCTCTTGGAGCACAAATGAAAATTCAGACAATGTTTGAGTAAACGTAGGGAGCTATGATTTTTAGGTTCTAGAAAACAATTTCATAATTAGGTAGGCCACAACTATTCACTAGAAAGGCTAACTTTGAAAACAATAAATAATCCATATATACATCCACACAAAAATAAAGAAGATAATAATATATATATATAATGTTAGATTGTTAAGAAGATCTCACGTTTGTTAGCAACTGGAGGCTTTGGAATAAACTCATCAACTCCACGAATTGGCATCATGAGATCATTAGGGTTTGCTTGATTCATCAACAAATTGGATGGTGCATTTCGAATCTCCTCCTGATAGATCAATCAAGAACACTCAAAATTTGAATAAATATATAGTATATAAAAATAATCTTAATTATACTATCCATTTTCTCCAAAAGGGCATTTCACTTTTTTCTTCATTACAAAAAAATAAGTAAAAAGATTACAACTTTATTTCCACAGAGTTCATTTCTTTATGATACTTTCACTAACCCTAACACTTCATTTATTTAACATGGTTTTGGGAACCAATAAATTAAAACTAAGTTTAAGTAAGTTAGGAGAATTTATTAAACAGAATTTTCTAATAAGAGATATGAAGCCCGGCCCACAAATACCAAAGTAGGAAAAAGATCAAGCATCAACCAATTACAGCCCTAAAAATATTGTTACCAAAAGATTCTGAGGAGAAAAGTAAGAATGGTTAAGATGGAGCTGATTGGGAGTTGGAACAAGCATCCCACGCATGTTAACAGATAGAAGATTGGTGCAGTGTCCGCATCGGACCGTCACAGTCTTGAACAAGCTAGTGCAAGGAACACTCACCTGCAAATGCAATGAAACCTCAATTTCAAGAAAACATACAATAGATTCATTTGTTTGTATGTTGGTGTAGTTTATTGTAACTACTAGGACTTGTAAAAGGGGACATTAGGACTTGTAAAAAGCGTTATTTAAGCAGTGTTACGCGAGAACAAATTTGTAAGTAGTGAATGAAATGGTACCGCAAGAACTGTCTCACAAAAGTCGCATTGGACATAACAAAGTTGCTCTGAAGAGGGGTGAGGAGGAGGGGGGGAGAGGTGGTGGTGGTGGTCCGGAGGAGCAAAAGCAGATGAAGAGGACATGTTTTTCTTATCTTTTTATGTGTTTTCTGATCTTGATTTGATGGATGATATATTGACTGATCGAAGGTAGGGTGAGAATGAAGGGTATATATTGGATGAGATTGAAGGGACAGATTAACCTAACCTTCTATTTGATGTCTTTCAATTCAGATGAATAATTTCCTTTTTTTCCTTTTATGTTATTGAGTTATCACTTATCAAGGCCACTAGGCCACAAGTGTGAAACAAGGTTTTGATGGGGCCTACTAATAATATACCAATAGTTACAACATTAATTTGATTATTCTCTATTTTTATGTATAGTGACACAATGAGATAATGGTGTCTCTAAATCCAGCATTTATATATATAGTCTATGAAGGATGTTAAAATATCGTCTAACAAGGCACGTTTATAACTTGAACAATTATAATTTGATAAATAAACTCACTATACATTATCTTGTCTTAAAAGTAATTACTTATCTCTTAAATGTACTTATGTACATGGTGATGCCACCATGAGAGCCAATTACTAGGTCTGATCTAATAAATATTACTCCATAATTGAATTGAAGTTTAATCTCTAATAATTACTTCGAGTTGAAATTTGGACCTCGTATTACTTTAATTAATTGTTTTGGTTACGATTCTCAATAATACTAAAAAGTGTTGCAGCAATAGTAAATATTTATAAAATTCTTGAAAAAATCAATGAGTTCAAATGTGGTTGAATAGTAAAAAATAGAAATTCATGAAAAAAATAGATGAAGAATACTAAGAAATATGCCATATATAACTACTACTTCCTAGTAGAGAATTAAGATTTTTTCTCAAACTAAATCAGTCAGTTTAGTGAAAAAATATTTTATACTTATTAAGTTCCTCCTTTAGGAGTTTTTTACTCTGAATCATTAGATGAAGAAACTTATTGAGTCGAGTCATTAGATGAGAAACTTATTGAGTCGAGTCATTAGATGAGGAAAATTATTGAGTAATGATTTATATACTACTGATATAAGAAGCTATGTAGAAATTAAAGGATTTCTTGCTCGACCTTTGTGTTTCAATTTATTGGAAGACTTTAGGGTCGTAAATTTTCTACAAAAAATAGAGGGAATTGCTTATATGATCTTAAATAGTGGGGGCTTGTTGCAGTTTAGTCTATAATAGTGGCAACGATACTATTTGATCCTCATAATTGACATAAATATTCCACTTTAGTCCCCATTTTAACGGAAAAGTTGAAATTTAACGGTACAACTCGTTTGAAGTCAATTTTGGGACAAATTTAAAATTTATATATTATTTTGGGTACATTAATTGACATATTTTCACCCACCATCATCCTTAATCCTCCCCACTCCTCCCCAACACCACCATTGGAAAAACGAAGCCCAGACCCTTCTTCAGAGCACTCTAACAAGACCTTCATTTATGTCCCAAAATCATTGTCCATTTTCTACTCAAAATGTCAACCGATTATCACTATCAACATCTTCCAATCGAAAATCTCAGCAATCAGCTCCACTTCGAACGGAAATTATAGTGGTTGGGGAATGGGAACTGTTGAAGGGGAGGTGTTCAAAATGGAAATGGGTGTGAATAAGAGAGGGAGAAAGGTAGCTCGGATTATGTGAAAATGAATTAGCTTTCTTGTTTGATGACTCTGGGAATGTTTTGGCATAAAGAAAATTCAATTAAATGGATTAAGGTTGAAAATAGTTAGAATTAAAGAACTAATTAGCTAAATTGTGATGGTGTGCAGCTTGAGGGTGGACGCTATGGTGGTGTAATGTTCCGGGGAAGAAGAGGGGTCCACGGTGGGTGGGGGTTAAATTGGTCTATATCAAAAGGCTCACAATAATGACTGCCTCAAAAGTTCACTAAAATTATAAAGTACCCCAAAATTTTGTAAAAATGATAAATTTACATCAAAATTGGAAGTCAAACACGGTTGATTGTTAATTATAGTGATCAAATAATATCGCTGGCTACTATCGGGTAACCAACCGGCAACATATACCCACTATCCGGCACTATATCAATTCCCTCTCAAAAGTAAGTCCAATTAGGAGAATTACACGTATCTTCAAATTACCATAAAGGTATACAATACAGGTAGTTATTCAAGAACCATACTTGTCCAATACGTACATACAAAGACAGCCTACAAGTTCATGTCATATGAGAAAGAAATACATGGTTGGCGAGATTCTATGGGGGGGGCATAGGCGGCAGAGGTGGGGAGAGGAGGAGGGTGAGAAAAGGACGTGTGCATGGGGTGATTAACTTTCACACATTCAGCTGTTGTTTTCATAGTTAATATGGTGTGTAAGCCTTTTGTGCTAGCTCGTTTCCCAATAATCTCTTCCAATTTTCTCTTTTCTTGTTTCATCATACACTGTTCACTACACTATATATCAAACCCTAGCTACTAGGGGCTTCATTCATAAAGCCTTAAATGGCGGGGTACCTTTTAACTATCCTCATCAAATCAAACTTCAAATTATATCTATTCTGAAAGTCAAGTCCTCAAGGTCCATTCTCAGATCTTTGATTGATGTTCTATAGTTGTTTTATTTTTCTTTTTGTTTTTATGTCAACACTTTATTGAAATAATTACTTTAGGAATTCAATATAGTATGCCAATGGTTATTTGCTAATCTTGAAATGAAACGTGGTAAATATATCGCGTGTAGTACAGCATGTTCTAAAGCTTAATAATTTCATATGCACGGATACACCGAAAATATAGCGAATTGGTCAATTTAGGGAATAGTATTAGCTACAACAAATATAAGAGTACTAATTTGTTAAAAAAAATTAATCTGTTATAAGTAGTAAAAATGTTGAAATATGGTACATAACTAAGAAAAACGTTATATTTGGACATAAAAAAGATAAGTACGTGAAGGCTACTTTTGGGATCATATTACAATATTTATATCACTTTCGGAAACTAATTAATTTAAAATAATGTAACAAACATTTATACTAAAAGTAACCCCGTTGGTATTCCATCATTTGAATATAATATTTTCAGAAGTCGGGGTACCAGACTATCATCTAATTAAGACCAAATCAATAATTAACTAGCTCATGAATAAGTGATTAATAATCACTGCAACAATCTATCACCTTTAAAAAAAATTGGTCTTTATCTTTATAATAAGGATTTGATCCCAAGAACTCATCATATGAGTAATATCATGTAACTACTGGACTAATAATAAGCTATACTACATAAAGCATCTTAATAAGTACCTATTTTAGGTTGGGCAGGGCATAAATCGAATTCTTAAGTTACTCCTTAGACGAACGAAATAAGTTCATTGACCCCCAGACCCTGGACTGATGCCTCCAGCTAGATAGGAATGAGGCGAATTACCTGAGTAGCTTTAAGCCTCTAATAATTACTCTAATCAAATGTTACCGTAATAGACTAATAGATACCCATCAGCCAAATTTTCATATTTTAAAAGTACCGGACGGACCACTTGAATTCTCATCTAAGGGGCCAACTACTAAAATCTATTTTCATTTATTGCATCAAATCGAAATTTCATATTGTCATAGTCACAAGTTGTACACTAAAGTACAAAATCACAAACATATTCATCAATGTAAACTATGACGATATTTAATGTTATTTATCTTCATCTATCTATCCATATATTATTACCAGTGGAATCAGTGAAGACTGAAGAGCCATGATGTTTGTTCGTGGCCTGGAGACTTGAATTCGTTATGTCGTTCTTAGTGTCTTGATTATTTGAGAGAGAAGATGGTTATATTTGGGTACTATCTATATGTAATTAAACTCTTTTGCACAAACTTCATCTTATTCTATAAACTGATTATTGTGACATGGTTTTGATAATTTTGAAGGATGAGTGTCCTTGATGGTCATTATCGATTACTTATGCAGGAAGTATATGAAAACTAATTTAACATCAGGAAAAATGTTATAAAAATAATTTCTTTAGGGGTATATAAAAAATGTTGGAATTGGGTAATCCCTACCCACATCATTGAAAAGTGGGCAACATTGGTCTTATGATGAGAAAGAGTAATATACATGTACCCACGGCTAGTGAGGAGGTACACAATAACACAAAGACTAAATGAATTCATCTATACACATACAGAGAATATTATTTCTATATGGTAGGAGTGGTTGCTCAATGGAACATATCACAAATACTCCGTAATAGCTAGGTAGATACTCAATTTCACAAGCTTGATCCTTGAGTTTTGTTTCGGTTTGTAAAATCAATGTTGGAATTGTTTTACACCATCACCTTACATATCCAAAAATAGTTTGATCCCATCAAATATGTTCTAGTTGTGATTTGGTTCAAATATATTTTGAACGATAGGAATCCGTTATTCAAAATATAATTGTATATATCTCTATTAATTTATTCGACACGAACAATTAAATTAAGGGGTCCCATAAACTAATGTTTCTAATTTTATTTTTCTTAAAATACTTTGGTCGTGTAGATTAATGTAGAATAGAAAGCAATAAAATATCAAGATCAAGTTGATTTGACCGTTCAGGTTTTTTCTTATGCACAGATCTACATAACATAGATACAGCGGATGAGTAGCTGTCAGAAAACATATAGAAGGCAGACATTGTGTTCGTGAAGCTTTTGTCTTCACGTACCTTCATATTTCTCTAAACAAAAACTTTAAATTGAGTATCATCTACTAGTATTTATTCAATACCATGTCTAATTAGGCGGTTGAATATGTATTCACAAGAGTTTGAATTGTTGTTGTCAGGAGAAGATCAAGGATTTGGTCGAGTTGCAAACTCAGCGTCCCAAACAAAAATCAAGATTGAGTCTAGAGGAATGTCTTCGGGAGGAGGTGGAATTTGTCTTGAGTAAAATGGCCAATCCCTGACACCGGATATTTTAATGACGATTTAAGGCAGTTTTTTGGGTATAAATATCTTTCATTGAATGGGTATGGCACAAACATCGATATAGGAAAAGCCCATATCTTACGGTTTTAGGGTTATGGGAATAGTTCATGTAATTGATAAATCGGCATTATAATGTGTCCCAGAGCAAAGTGTTGCTTTCGATTTGTATCTGTTCTTACAAATTTATGAGTGAAGTTTTTAAATTGGTTTCTTGCGTGGATTAGTCACCTTGTCGTTGGGATCTGCGTTAAAGATACGATGTTATTTACTTTACGTAAGCGATCATTTTAAGTAATTTTGTGATCTTAGATTCGCGTCGGATTATAACATCTGGTATCGGAGCTCGGATACGGATCCCGTGACGATGTGTGGTAAATTTTGAAATGGAGAATAAACTTTACAATGGGAGGAAATAATAGTTCAGTCCCCTTAATGAATAAAGTGAGGCGTTATTGAAGAGAGAGGGGATGCAGTCTCTTTACGGAAGGATCCCACCAGCCCAGGTTAAGGAAGGTGGGATTCTTTGGAGGAGAGGCCTTGGCCAATTTGTTGTTGTCTACGGATAGCGAGATTATTACGGAAGTTTATGAGTAGGAGACCGTTCTTTGGATTGTGGGCTAAGGCTGGAAAGTACGTATATGACCCGGAGGCAGCAATGAGTTGTTCTTGAAAACGGCGTGCGATATCGTATGCGGGAAGGTCGTCTTAGAGACCCAGCAGATAAACTAAATCACGATATTATTACTTAGATTTGCGTAATATTGATGTTTATCGCGATGATGAGGATGTTGTCTTAATTACATTAGTTTCTTTCACCGTCGTATGAGAGATTTTATGGAATCGCGTAGATGGTAAAGATTCACATAAGCTCAGAAGAAGTTAGATACAGCTCTTACGTAGCGAGAGGAAGTGAACATCAAACTGTCGTGGTTAGTTTGGATACCGAGAATTTATTGGGTTATTAAGCTAATAGTAACCCGAGAGATTTGTTAAAGGAAAAAGTTTTCTAAGAAACAATTCCAAGCGGGGGTCAAAGCTAGGGGATATACATCGTTCTTGTAAGAAGAAGGACATTGGAAAATCGATTGTCCTAAGAAGAGGTAGAGGCAATTTAGTAAATGCAGTGCACTCTTGTTTCCGAGAGTAGTAAAAATGTAAGGGAATATATAGCATTAATTTCCGATAACCACATATTTTACACCGATGTGTGTGGATACTTGATTAACGTATTATCATATATGTCCTAAGAGGGGAATGGTTTCGACTTATGAGCTAGTAGATGGTGGTAATATTTACATGGCAGCAGGTTACGTTTGCAAAACTAGTTAGGATAAAGTTACGTAGGAATGTTAGAACCGTGATGGTAAGTTACATTGCCTTAGAAGATGTTAGGCATGTTCCTTTGATGACTAGAATACGATTCATTGAGTCTGTAGGCATGGGGTTCGGATTCGGAGGTGAAGGTGGGTGATATCATCGCATTGGTTACGAGGTGATTTTGGGAAAGTGTTAGTAGTGGGGTGCGTTGTATTTTAGAGAGTGCTACGGTTTTGAATTCCGGCGCTATTAAATCCTACATTGATAATATGATTAAGTTGTGGCATGAGGCTTGATCGCATAAGTGAGAGAGGATACAGAGATCTGGCTAGGGGCCAATCTTGGTGTGTAGAAGTTGAAAGACTTGGGGTTTGTGAACGTATGCTTTGGGAAATTACATACATGACAAATTTCCGAAAGCAACTTATGAACAAAAGTACAACTGGATTACATCGCTCCGATTGTTAGGGTCGCTTGCTGAGTTGAATCTTTGGGAGGTCCGCGAATTATTTTCTATCGTTGATTAATGATTATTCGAGATGACTTGAGTGCTTTATTGTAAACCGAGAAAAGTTATCTTCGGCAGCTTTAAGGATTGGAAGATTTTAGTGGAAAATCAAGCGGGGAAGAAGGTCAGCGGCTGCGTATTGATAATGATGCAGATTTTTTTGTTTGAGTTTGATGAGTTTGTAAGGCGGAGTATTCTCTGACATCATACGGTGAGAACATCTGGCACGATAGAATGGTGTAGCGTATGAATCGAGACATACAGGAGAAGGCTCGTTGTATGCTGCCGAATCTTTGAGTTGTGAGAAGATGTTTTGGGCGAGCAGTCAGAGACAAGCTTTGCTATTTGATAAATCGTGGTCTAAATACAGTTATCCAATGCGAAAACTCCTATTAGTTATGGTATAATAAGTGTTGATTATAAAGTTAGAGTCTTTGGTTCTTGTGCTTTATCATGTGAATGAGGGTAAAAGTGAGGAACCAAGGGCAAAGAAGGAATATATTTGTAGGCTATGGTGATGGTGTGAAAGGTATAGGAATTTGGTCATCTTACGAGAGGCAGTTATTCTGCTTAATCTTAGTATTGATAGAGAATTCTATGTTTTAGATCAACCATCTTGCTTGATTCATGAAGCGAAAAAGTAGTGTTAGAGGCAGTGGAAGCGAGAGAGATTAAGTGTTAATGGTGATGGCGAGTAAGCTCTTCTCGATCCACCCACGGTCGAGGCGAAACATCAGAAGTTCCATCCCTAGATGAACATCACACTGTGGCTCTTGATCGCCCCAGAAGAGCTAATTCACAGATGCACCACTCTGAGGGAATGCGGTTATGAGATATGTTGAGCACTGGCACATAAGGTTCTCGAGAGAGGAAGTTGATCGCCATGAGGCGGGTTCTTCTGAAAGAAGTTGTATGGCGATGGAAGCTATGGATATATGGTATAAATACAAATCCATAGATCGGGGGGATGCTTGGCACATGCTACATTAATTCAGGAATATACCGCATAATTCTGATATGTAATGAATGAGTATTCACAATCTGGCTGAGTAAATTATGGGCAATTACTTAGCGTGAACTCCACCACTTTGTTGGCAATATCAATCGTATGATATCTAGTTGATCAGCGTTAGGAGAGGTTGAATCATGAGGCGATTTATCTTTAGTAACGAGGTTGAACAAAACCCAAAAACCCGAGAAAATTCTTGGGAGGAAATCGGCTAAAGGGGGCTAGGGTTTTTTGATGAAAAATTATTATCAGCATAGCATTTTGTAAACCCTAAAAGAACTTTACTTATATAGAGAACTTTGGGTTAAGCAAGGCGATAAGCGGCCAAGGTTAAGTATTAGGTTATTTCGTTAACTACATTAGTTCGTTAAGGCTTACTAATGAGTTGAGCCCCATTTAATTAGCTTAATTAAATGTGTGAGTCGATATCAATAATCTTTCAAGTTATTGATAAATACTAAAATTACCGAACCAATTAAATAACTATTTAATTGATTATTTGTTATTCGAAATTCTACGTAAAATGTAGAACCATATTAGAAATACATTTACCAGTACCGATTCTCTTTAATTTCATACATGAAATATAAGCTGGCTTATTTGTATGTGTGTGACATACCTTCGGATAATAGTATGTTGTATAATAATAATAATCGTCAATTACAATTATTATAGCGATTGTGAGTAAAAGATCTATATTCCTTCATAACCACTTAAATTATCATGAGAACGCGCTTCAATATCTGATTACTAAGTTGAACACTAAGGATTCGATAATCCACGTTCTTATTTGGTAAATGAATTGATCGCGGTGTAAATAGCGGGCATAATAAATGGAATAAATTCTCGTTGATTTCAATATTTCCCTGAACTTGCCCTTGGAGGATTTGGTGGAAATACTATGGATATCATGAGTATAAATACAAATTCATAATTCAGGGGGATCTTAAAGTGCATTACGTTATTAAACAAAAGCATATATTTACAATATGCTGAATAAGCAGTACTTACATTGCCGGGGTAAATTCAATAAAGTTCACTTATGGCTTGAGTGTAGCGTGAATTTGAGCTTTCCCTATTTCCTTGTTGCAGTATCGATCCTATGATATCTACAGTTGAGTCAGCGGGGAGAGAGGTTGAATTAAGAACCGATTTATGCTAGTAAGCAAGGATGAACAAAACCAAAAACCCAAGAAAAATTCTTGAATTCGGCCGGCGGGGAGGAAGCGGTTCTTAGGGTTTTGATGAAAAAGATTTTACAAAACTTATGTCATGAAAGCCTTAAAGTTTGCTTATATAGGGCTAGGGCCAAAAGCAAGCCCGATAAGCGGCTTAGATTAAGTATTAGCTTAACTGGGTGCTTTCTATTAGTTCGTTTAAGACACTAATGAGTTGCTAATGAGTTCAACTATTTAATTAAGCAATTAAATAATGAGTCGATATCATCATCTTTGATTATTGATGAAATACTAAATTACTCGGGCAATTAAATAAGTATTTAATTGATTCTATTTATTCGTCGATATTCATAAAATGTAGAACCACTTTATGATAGAAATACATTTCTCATTGCTCTGATTCTAACTTTAATTTCATACATGAAATATAGCTTCAGCGTCATTTGTATGTGTGTGACCTTGGAAACTTAGATAGTAAGTTGTATAATAATAATAATTGACCAATTACTATTATTATAACGATTAATGGTAAGATCATGATATTTCATATACTTAAATTATCATGAGAACCCTTGCCTTTAGTAATATCTGATTACTAAGTTGAATACTAAGTTCACGATGTCATGTAACCCGATTTAGTAGAAGAATTGTTACACAATTATTCATGAGGGCATAATAAATGGAATCGATTCTCATTGATTTCAACACGATTATCTTCTGATTCGCTTTATCATGATCTCTGATAGTAGGCTAACCCGTAAAGTGTGTCATAAGAAAAACTTCTAGCGAAACTTTCTTTTCAGTATGGGCTGAATAAGCATTTATGGCGTCCCGTAAATAATCGGTACAGTATTGTGAGAGGCACGAGATCTTTCTTATATATATCAGAGACGGACAAATCCACCACGATATATCAGCTTGTCCTTCATTCTTATTTCCATTTGTGTGACCCAATATCTTAGTTATAATCCCATTTTAAAGCGGGGCGTTTGAATTAAATAATCAGAATGAGAGCTTGTATAACACGAGATAGTCATATATCGTAGGTCTAGGTGTGAACCTAAAATTCTAAACAAATGTCACTTAGGGCCTTGGATATCACATGTCTTACATGAATTCGTTTCGGTCATGCAGCTCCCGGTCGCGGACAGCGCGGTATTGATCAGTCACTGCGGGCTAACGTGATCCAATCTTGTTATTAATCAAAACACCGTATTAGTCATATGATCTTTGTCATACAACCTCGGCATCTGTTAAGGCACTTTAGGTATCCTGTGTTTAGAGGCTTGAAGAGGTGTAATTAACTTGATTCGTATTACCTCTGAAAGCATAAATTGCTTAGGAATTTAACGTACCATTTCATCGAGGATCTGTTACATGTATTATATGTAAATTTAAGCATTATAGACATAGCAAACAAATATATTAAAATATAAGCAATAATATTCAAATATTTGTTAAAACACATAGATACATCACGGCTCGGCAACCTACTTGAAACATGACGTCATCTAAGGCATTATGTTAAAATTTAGCATCTTCATCATGCTTTGCACGACGAGTGGTTTTAGTAAAGTCGGCGAATGGCTTTCTGTTTTACTACGTACTTTAGCATCCAACATCAGCGTATCTGTGCTACGAATGCGTGCTTTGGATTTGTGATGTGCTCGGGGTTCCTTAGCTTATTTATTGCCCGGTATTGTCACAAAAGCAGCTCAGCTTGGTCCCTCAATGCTAGGCGCACTTTTGAAGTTCGATCCACGAGCTTCTTTATCAACATCTTGCTGGCGACTTGAACTGGCTGCGATGTACTCGGATTACGTAGTAGAATCGACAACGGTACTGTTTGGAACTCCTCGAATCTTTGCTCCGCGTTGAGACAAAATACATACCCAATTTGCAGGAACGATAGTAAATACTGTCGGTTTGAAAACTAGCGTCGGTGTACTGTCGCTGCTTCTTCATCTGCACCCATATACAGCGTCTTTAGTTCTTCGGATACCCAGTGCGCCTGCAATCCGATGGCTTTCACGGATTGGCAGTATCTGGTTACATAGTGCATAAGACCATTAGGTCTAGTCTGTGACATGGCATCATGATGGATCACATGGCAGGAAGGCGTAAGGTAGTAATCGCCGTTAAATTCATCTCGGCGCTAGTAGTGGGACAACGTCTTCTGCTGAGTTGAACTCCGTATCTAAATGGGAGATTACCCTTCTTGGAATTACTTTCATATTGAACGCTGCGATGCACTTGTTAAGAAGTATCACGACAAAGTCAATGTTATCTGGGTACCGATAAAACGGTGGATCTTTTATTCAGTATATGTGTGTTTAAGCTAAATTCGCCGTTGAAACATTTGCCTGACCAATCCTTGGCGAGTTTAGTAACTCGTTGTTTCCAATGGTAGTATTAAATTCGGCATCTGAGGGACTATAGAATGATACATAACTCCCGAAGGCTTACATGCTGTATACAAGATTCTTCGTTCTTGATGAAACCAAACTCTTTGATTGATTAATAAAAGCGTAGATTCTTCTTGGGATGCTGCTTAAGACCATAAATGGACTTTTACTGACTTGGCCCTTCTGATAAAGCTGGATAAGCTTGGAGGTTGTACCGTATGCGCATCTTCCTACAATTTCCATTCGAGCGGTCTTACATCCATTTGTCATATTTCATAGTCATGAAATGCAGCTGATAGCTAAGATTATCAGGATGGATTTAAGCATAGCCCTTTGGCGAAGTAAGTTTCGTCGTAGTCCTTTCAGTGAACTTGTTTGAAACTTCTTCATTCTAGTCTGAAACTTTGAAAGCATCAGCATTTCGTCTTTATCGTGTTTTATTTCTTAAATATCCATTTCATTCGATAGGCGAGCCCGTTTGGTAAATCTGAGATGAGCCTCGTTTGGTACATAGAATCCATCTCAGTTAACGTAGCTATTTTCCGTTTGTCAATCCTTTTAACATTGCATTCAACTAACTTTTGTAGAAGTGGGCTCGTCGGCTTCGATGATGAAAACGCGTATTATTTCTGGTTCGTGGCGATCCGTGTTGGATCTCACAGGGTTAGTTCTTCCACGGTTCATGGATCAAGTGGGTCTTATGAAAGAGGTTCGATTAACGTGGTGTCGAGATACTGCATTAGATCGTCGACTTCGTTGACGCCGTCGGCAGGCCGTCGAGATGAACACCGTTACTTAGTCCTTACGGACAAATTTCGCTTTTCAAGGAATACTCGCATTCACTTGATAGAAGGTTTTATTCTCTAGCCGGGTGAAGTAATGACAAGCCCCATTTCTTTGGATATCAGTGTATTTAACATCAGTTGGGCCCTTAAGTTTATCTTATGTTAATCTCTGCGTAAGCTTGATGCCGAATCTTGAAAAACCCAACAGGAATCTTCGAACCCGCAGTTAATGGTGATTTTATCTGCGACTTTGTTGGACATACGTTTTAAGGTAAGTGCCGCGCTTAGGGTGCATATCCCGAAGTGGCGGTAGATCGGATAGGCTCGTATAGATCCGAGACAGTATGAGAAGGGGTCCGATTTCTCTTTCGGACACGCCGTTATGATGTGGCGTTCTATTTGGGTGATTGTGAAAGCAAATACGCGCTCTACAAGATAGAAGTATTGAACTCGTGACTCAAATATTCTCCGCCTCTATCGGACGGAGAATCTTTATTGTCTTGTTCAATTGGTTTGTACTTCATTTTGGAATTCCTTGAATTTCTGAGGAGGCTTCGTGTTTGTGTCACCATCGGATACTGGCAGGTATCTCTTTGTAATCATCGGTAAATGTAATGAGTATTTATAACCTCCTGCTGAGATGTGTTCATTGGCCCTTATGCATCGGTGTGTGAGTCCCCGATAAATCAACTTTGCCCTTTCATTTAAGCCGATTGAAAGGCATTTTGGTCATTTTGCCCAAAGGCAAGGCTAGCGCTTATCGTATGATGCATGTCAGAGGCGCCAGTATTCACTTTGAGGTGGAGTTTTAACGATTTATTTCTCGTTAATGTGACTTCTTTAATCTATGATGTCCTAGGTATGTTTGGTTTAAGTCGTTAGGCTTATTCCGTTTTAAGTTTATGTTATATATTTCATTAATCATGTCTAAAACGTATAGACCATTTTTGAAGGGGCGGTACCAAAGCAATATCCAGATTCGCAGTGATCTAAATTCATTGGGATGCATTGAGAAAATAATATCATTATTAAGCAGAAATAGAAATAATATTCACCGTCGCGAATTACATAAATACGGTGATAAGTTCAAAACAAAGCCCGATAAGGCAAATTTAAACTAATGGATCCTGAGGGGTATGACATGGCGCCATTTCCCTTTGCGCATATCAGAACTCTTTCTAGTCTTACTTGACTTGAGTTCACATATTATGACAAATATTAGAACCCACTGACGGTGTCTAGCACCGAAGTAGAATTAGAAGTTGTACAAACTTGATAACATAAATACACAGCCAAATTTGGCGGTCGTGATGTTCCTATAAATGCAGCCAGGCTTCGCGAATTCGACTTAGAGACCTAGGTTTCCGCAATGTAATACTTGTCGTCCTTCTACAGCTCCTCACTCTCGGCAACCTTGGGATTACTAGAACCACCAGCATGCCCGATAAACTTCTTCCTCTTCCAGCCACGCTTGTTTTGGACCACAAAAGCGGAAGGAGTAAGTTTTAGTCTTACTGGGTTCGATACCGGCATTTGTGATCATCTTCACGATTCGTTTAGAGATAACAGCTTTGTGCATATTGAGCTTCGCGTATTTGAGGAGAATTTGTGGAAAGACTTGAGATGAGATCACGTCCGGTTCTTTGGAACCTTTGGTGCCGGCGTTGACGATCGACCAAGCGATCGTTTTAATGATATGAGAACTGCGATATCCGTTCTAGAACTGCTTTGTCAGAAACACAGAGCGATGTCATATCTACTGGATTTAAAGCTCTTCAGACAATTCCTCAGTTAGGTATGTCATATGCTGCCACCTTTTCATATTAAGAAATTGGAGCGAAGGTTCCATGTTAAACATGAGACATTGGACATCCATAGCGTCGAACATTGCTTCTGGATCCTTTTCGATGGAGATGTCATTTAGGTTTAAGTAACCTTATTGTTAAACACGTATTGATCTCTGCGCGAATGATTCTGCCGAGTTCGAGACCAGTCCAAAAATTCGAGTTATTCGACTTGCCTTTTGAAGTCTTGAAATGAGCAGTTCTTATAGTATGATAGTGGTAGCCATATTAATTACATAGGCAAGTAAATAAAATACTTGAAGTCGGTAAACTATTATGCTAAGCTTATAAATAAATTGTAAAGTAAATACTAATACTTGAAATCTCACGAAATATATTACCGTATCTATTATAACTTAAATTCAAAGCAGCCTTGTGCATCATTTTGATCCGGTATAATAAGTAGGTTGATAACGATTATGTAAAACTCACATGCTTTCTTGTGTAGCTAGCATCTCTTTGAGATGCTACCCAGCGTTGTATCTCCGAAAACCGATTAAAGCATACGGTGCTTGAAAGTGTTACTTGGATTGATCATCTGAAAGCGCTTAGTTGATGAAAATGTTGACATGATCCGTTAATCGCCTCCAGATGCAACATTGTAACACCCAGCGTCACGGTGTGCTTGATTGATCACAAATTGATTCTTGTTTAAAATTGACTTGATCTTTTTGCTTAAATTTGGTGGTGGTTATTATTACTTTGCTGTTCTTTCATGCATCTTAGCGTAGTAAGCGATAAATGCAGCATGAAAAATAAAACAAGTAATGCATTCGAGATATACGATATGACCCACAGAGACCTATTACAGTATTTATCAAATCTTGTAAAATGTATCTTGTGCTTTTGGATCGACCGAGTCCGCTGATACGGCGTGAAATGATGCTGATATCTTCCAGCACATTCTGATATTTATATCTGAGCCATCTTAGGCGGCTTACTGAGCTTGTGGGTCAAAACAATAAATAAATACAAGAAAATATGGCTTCGGAAAGATTAATTCTGGCATTCACGGTTCATGAGCCCAGGAAAAAATAAATAAATAGTCCATATACATATCTCAATTCCGTTCGCATTACAAATAGGCACTTTATTAATCATATAAATGAACTTAATAAATATTTTTAAATGGAATTGGAAAATACATATTTGTAATTATCAAATTAATTAATCCATGTAATTACATATTAAAATTAATTAATATAAGCTGATTATAAATACAACGTATCAGTGTAGATTATTACCAATAATTACTAACCATATACATATTGTAGAAAATATTTATCACAAATATATTCTAAAATATATATTAAGTAGTGAAATTGATACCATAATTGTTATATGATTTTAAATTAATTTCATATAAAAAGAAATTAATTAATTGTCATTACACCAATTAATTACAATCAATTAGGTGATTAAAATGACAAATAATCAATAAAAATATAACTAATTCGTAATTTTAGGAAAGCGAAAATGAGAATAAATTCGGAATTAGGGTTTTTAAATTAGGCGTATGTCATCGTGGGCTGGACTGACCGACTACGATGGCGACCGTGGACACGCGGTGCGTCGTGTGGGTAAATCGTCCGGCCGTCATTTGAATACCAAATGGGCTGATCCGACACAGGCGCCCACCCCCAAGATCGCCGGAAGTCGGTCGGCCGATTTATGTCCATATTTAATCAGTTTTTGATTGAGTTTAATTATTTGTAAAATAGTTTTGGAGGCTTCAAAAATTTCAAAATTTATGGAAATTCTAACCTGATAAACTTCATAATTTTCTTGAACAAATTACCTTTGGTCGTTCATTAAAACAAATTTTCATATTTAATTATTAATTAAACTTGGTCGAAATCTCAAAATTGTTTGGCACTTAGAAAATCAAAAAATATGAAATTTAATGGAGATTTTTTAAGTGCTATCTGAGTTCAGAAACAATTAGTTGTAATTTTACAAATTTAATAAACCCCAAACACATTTTACAAGCATTTGTAAAAGCAAAACCAATTAAATCGTCCTTTTAATTTATGAAACAAAATCCATGTTAACAAAATATGATAATACATCATCATAAACTTATAACAATATGTGTAAATCAATAATCAAGAACATGGTGATTTATTCTCATCATATATTTATCAATTAAATATATGAACAAGAATTAATCAAATAAAAATTAATAAAACAAAACAAGCATAAAATAAACAATGTAAAGCAACTTTAATTTGGCTCATGATGCTCTTGATGGAAAGCTACATGGATATGTAATTATAATCTGAATCAATAGATCAGGGGATCTTAAGCGCTAACTACGTTATTCAGATACATATAATTCTGATATGTAATGAGTACTTCTGATACGTGACGGAGTAAATTTCACCAATTCCCACACGCTTCAAATTCACAGTAATTTGACTTCCACCGACTCCTTGTTGTAATATGTCGTATGATATCTACAGTTGATACGCGCTTTGGAGAGGTTGAATAAATGAGCTGGTTTATCTTTAGTAAAAAGTTGAAAAAAACCCAAAAACCCCAGAAAATTCTTGGAGAAATGGAAAACTAAAGGGAGGGGGGGCCTATTAGGGTTTTTGATGAAAATTATTATCATTGCTATTTCGCTAAAAAACACAAAAACTTCTTTATATAAATTTGAGTTAAACAGGCAGATAAGCGACTTGGATTAAGTATTAAAGAGACGACTCGTTAACTACATTAGTTAGTTAAGACACTAATGAGTTGCTAATGAAAGTTGAACTATTTAATTAGCAATTAAATAGTAATGAGTCAAATATCAATAATCTTCGAGTTATTGATAAATACTAAATTACTGAACAGAAATTAAATAACTATTTTAATTGAAGTTTATTTGTTCAATGTTATTCTACATAAAATGTAGAACCGCTTGTAATTAAATACATTTCTGATTATCTGATTCTCTTTAATTTCATACATGAAATATAACTCAGCGTCAGTACATGTGTGACGCCACAGGCTCGGATAATAGTAAGTTGAATAATAATAATAATTGACCAATTCTTTATTATTATAGCGATTAATGGTAAAAGACAGCAATCATTTCGTAACCCGCCAAATTATCATGAGAACCCTTTAGTAATATCTGATTACTAAGTTGAACTACGAAGTTCGATGTCGCATTGAACCCATTGGTAAATGAATTGATCTGTGATTGTCGCGGCGGGCATAATAAATGGAATCGATTACAATTGATTTCAGCCGATGGCCAGTCTTGTTCCAGTCAATGGCTTGTTGCCATAGGAGAGGAAATGAAATCACTTCAGAAGAATCAGACTTGGGAATTAGCTAGAAGACCAGCAGGAAGAAAGATTGTCACTTGCAAGTGAATATTCAAGCAAAAGAAGGTTATCATGAGATGAGAGGAGTCTGATATAAAGCTGAGTGGTTCTTTAGAGGTTGATCAAAGGGGAAGGAGTTCTTATAATAGAATATTCTACTTTGTAGTCGAGACAGCATTTCTATCGGGGTGCTTAACTGCTTTGTAGTTGCACATCAGGACTTAAAGCTCGAGCAGCTAGATGTCAAGACAACTTTCTTACATGGAGAGTTGGAAGAATAAATTTATATGACGCGTAGGATGGTTTCCAGGGAACACAGGAAAGGAAGATTATGTTTGCAGGTTGAAGAAATCTTTGTATGGTTTAGGCAGTCTCGAGCGATTGAATGCAAAGAGATTTGATAAACTACATGATAGAGATTGGTATTCGAAGAATCCATATAGCCGATTGTGTTTATTAAAGGTTAGTGATGGTTTCTTATCTGCCCAGTTACATATATAGATAATATATTAATAGGCTGCTGATTGTGAGTACGATATTCAAAATTTGAAGGGGTTCTTAGTACCGAGTTTGGAAATGAAGGGATTTGGGTCTTTATGAAGAAGATTTTAGGAATGGAGATATTTAGGGATAAAGGTCGGAAGAAGCTTTTCTTATGCGAGAAAGGCTATGTATTCGAGAAAGGTTCATCGGTTGGTTCATTTCTGCTAAACCAATTGAAACTCCTAGTTTCATAAATGCGCGTCATTTGTTGCATTTGCTAAATGTCTGTGAGAAGGTATACATTACCTTATGCTAGTGTAGTTGGAAGTTTGATGTACGCTATGATCTGCTAGACGATCTTGTACATCTTTGTTAGTGTTGTCGATTAGGTTAAGTTGACCACGGAAAAAGAACATTGGTAAGTATGAAGAGAATTTTTCGTATCACCGAGGAGGTATGTCGATGTTAATTAACTTTGTTATGGTGGAGATAGTTGGTGTTTAATTTAAAGGCTGATTACAGTATGCTTGGAGATATGACGGTAGAGGTCTATATTTGGTTATGTATTTACAATAGGTGGTTACGTTGTGAGTTGGAGCTCTGCAGCTGTGATCCACGGTGACTCACACATCTCTTATTGAGGCGAGTATATAGGCGCTTCTAATTTGCTAAGGAGAATTATATGGTAGAGAGGGTGGTTAGTGATCTGAAATTTTACACTCCGTCGAGGCGGGGTAAGTGTGTGACGGTTTGAGTGCTGATATGTTTAACTTGAGGATCGGGGTTAAATGATGGGGCCAGGCGCGTTGATGTGCGGAGAAATATCAAAGTAAGTCTGCGGATAGCCCGGTTGATATGTTTATGAAACCCAGTTCCGTAGAGCAAGTTTCGGCATTGTGCGAACTGTGAAAATTGAGTTGTTAGTTGCTAGAGTGGCGGGGGCAGCGATAAAGCGGAAGAACATCTACATCCCAGTGCGTTCTTATCCCAGTAATGCTCTGACGTATACAGTCATTATTATCATGCATTATTGAGCATTCTAATATTAAGAGGAAAGTTTTGTGCTCGAGGAGAATTCAATTAATTGGAATTGTTGAATATACCTTGAAAAGGGTTTGAATTATTCTTTGTCGAGGAGAAGATCGGGACTTGATTGGGGTTCTGAGCTTAGGCTTTAAATTTAGACCAAAATCAAGACCGAGTCCAGAGGAACGTCGGGAGGAGGTCGGGACTGTCTTAGTCCGTGCCGGATATTTTAATGGCGGTTAAGGCGGATCTTTTGGGTATAAATATGCTTTCGGCCCGGAGTTACGAATCATTGTAACCTAAGCGTCGATATAGGAAAAGCTAAATCACTTACGGTTTAGGGTTATAGAATAGTTACAACTATAAGCGTTAAATCGTGTATGTCTATGCATCTTAGGCAAGTATTATTCGTCTGTGTCCCCATTTTCTTAAAATTTATGGTGAAATTTTACAGTGTTAATTACATGTCCAAAGGTCTCATCCGTTATAACATAGACAATTCTACATATAGTTTAATACGGAATACAGTAATATTTAGTCAGCTGACTTCACTTTTGCCAACACAACCTTCCAAAGTAGGTGAATATTGTTTTACATACATAGTGAGTAGTATGATTATGTAACCATCTAATACATATTGGTCATGGAGGATCCTTATATAATAAAATGTGTATAGGAAGTATTCGATAGGTCGAACTAGGAAAATAATTAAGGTGATGAACCATTTAAACTCAATTTTATTCCCAGAGAAGGAAGATAATTACAGTTAAAACCTTTTAAATTAATAATTGATAAATTAATTTTTTATCCCGATATTAATAAAGTCTTTAGATTAATATTCGATAAATTAATAATTATATCAATTAATAAATTTCATCGAACCCCACAATATTAATTTATAAAGTTTTACTGTATATTAAAATTGAAAGTTAAAGGATACAAATCTAAAATGATATGACATCCTTTGGCCGAGTTGGTCCGGTCTACAGTCCCCTCTCGAATTCATAAGCATCAAACTACAAATTTTGATAATACAAATAAGTATCAAATTGTTTCTCAAAATGGAGCTAGGAGGGATTTAGTGTAGTAAATAGAAACTAATTATGAAAATAGAGATCGAGAGATATATAAATCTTGACCGCAAGTTTTAAAAATTATTCCATAAAAAAAGAAGTATCTTTGCTGAAAATGATGCATGACTATTATCGCATAATAACTTATAGGCATTGAAGACTAGTATACTACTACTATCACATCCAAAGCCATCATGGGTTTCCTCAAGAACGGCTTTCTCTTCCCAAAGTTTTCCCTTAAAAGCTAAATGTTTACATGCTATGTTATGATATATGAATCTAGCTCAAGGGGTTTTCTTAGTCTGCAAATTACTCATCAGCCACCTTTCAATCACATCGATTTCATCATGGAATTAATATCCTCTTTGTATGAGTTATACTCACAAGATTTGTTCTTGCATGATGAAATTAAGGTTAGAAGAGAAGTAGCTCGTATGGGCAGAGCCTAGTCATAAATGTATCAGTATATTGGATTTCAAGAATTTGTCCGTCGGAGTATGGAAGTTTCATTTTAAGTTAGTTCCTTGTAGACATCAAACGATGGTCTTCAAATCTAGGTCATCGTGATTTACCCCTCACCAACTATTATGTTCGGAGTGTGGGGACCCTAGTGGGTGCTCTACTCCTTTAATTTTGATTGTATCCCAAAGGTTAGAACTTAAGGAGAAGTAGAAAAAGTGGACAATTAATATGGGATGGAGTGCAATTCATGTTTTTGGCATCATAAATTTTGTATTAGCAGGCTTTAGCACAGAGTCCTTTTGGTGTTGTTTGCACAGTAGTTTGTACGAAGTGAGGATTGTCCATTAGCTATAAAGATAGACTTTCAAATGCTATAAGCCATAGATCCCTCAGTATCAGACAGTAGCCAGCGGCACCAGACATTAGGGGTCCTAGCAACAAGCATCTCCCACATTCCCCCCAATACCAACACACCAATTATTATTATGTTTAAAAATATAATTTGATTAGAAATAAAAGTATCTAGCTAGGTTTAGCTTGCCTTGACTTGTAGCTTTTATATGTTCTTTTCATTTTACCAGCCAAAATGAGTCAAAACTATGACAAAATTTACTAATAATGGTGGATCTATGTACCCAACTGTGAATGGAGTATAATCTAAACAAAATGGTACCTTAAGAAATAAATTTCCCTAGTGATTTCGAGTGGAAGTGTGGAACTGAAGGTGAGTGTGCCTCTTTTAGAAACTAATGTGCAACAGTGTTACCTACTTAGAACTAATCTACAACTTAGTCCCGATCACTGTCTAGGACCAATTCGGTAATTAGCTATTAAACTTGACTTAATATCATTAAATTGGTTGAAGCATAAAAACATACCTATTTTAACTCTATTCAAGCCGAATTCAAACTTCAACCCTAAACTAATTTCAAGAATAAAAGGAGCCCTAGGGTAGTACATAGTTTTGTTTATATCTAAGTTGATGAGCTATCATGCTGCCTAAATGGTTTGCAGATTCTGGCCTAATAAAGAGAAGGAATACAGATACATCCAGCAAGGTACAATGTATACAATGTATAGCATACTCTTTGATGTTTGTGATAGATTTAGAGGGAGCACAAGGTTGGGGTTGTACATATGGTAGCTTAGCTTTATATGTGATAAAATTGTCTGATTTTATCTCCACCACATGTGATCAGAACTAAGAACACATGATCAATTCTTGTATAGCTCTTTCATCTCATCAAGTCCTAACTGAAAGTATTTCAAAACTTTTTTAGCGTATTTGAATCGATATATACATTATTTTACATATTTTATGGAATTAAATAATTTATTTTTATGCATGAAATAAATCGAAATAGTTCATTACATAGTTATAATGATCATTCTAAATTTTTCCCCTTTTTGTGCATGGTTGAGTCCTAATATATCAATTTGTATCATAGTAGGTGACAGACTTGTCATTTTGTAATTATAAAAATTATTTCTAATTTAAAACTATCGAACGACTTAAAAATTACTCCATATTAGTTATGTGTCATAGAACGAGCACGTAAAGTAAAGAGGCAATTGTCGAAATAGTCCCAGTAAGTGGGTGTCCGTTGCAGTTTGAGATCCTTATAAGTGGCACCGTTGCGGTTTGGGGTCAAAATATAATTTTGAAGAGTTTGTGTGTTTTAAGTTGTAGCGTTGCTTGAGAAATGGTCACTTGTTAATTGTACAAATGGTTCTCGTTTGGTCCTAACACTTTAATATAAGCAGTTATTTGATAGCGATCCCAACTTTGTGCAAATTAATCCATTAATTTTCAATATATTTTTTATAGTACAAATAATTAATTAAAATTATCGCAGAGGAAAAAAAAGGTGATTTTATATAATTCGAAATTATCTTGAAGAAAAATAATTGAATCTATTATGTGATATAAAATCTCATATATAAAATTTATTAACAATATAGGTGAGTAATTCTTGAATGCGATATCAAAGTTATTTATCGGAAATCCTAGTGAAAGAAATAATTGTGAATTTGAATTTTAAGATTTAATTACTAAAATGGTAAAATAGGAAAAAGCAAAATTTAGTTACTTTGATAACACATTATATAGGATAGATTACTTTTAATTTATAATATTTGAAAAATATCTCTAGATTAAAAGATTTTAAAATTTATATCTTAAAAATTAAATATTTTAAGATAATTAATATAATATTAATTTGAAATATTTTAATATATTAACTTTGAGTAAATTAATATATTTTATTATAAGTTTATTGTCATCATATTTATTATGATATATTCAATAATTTTTTCCTTATACATCAAATATATCAATCATATATATTTAATTCCATAAATCTTATTAAGTATTAATTCCATAAAAATTCCATAAAAATTATTAAATTAAGTCCCGAAATACAAATACGTTAACAAACCCGTATGTGCCAAAGCAGCGGCTAACCCCGGCCTTCTTGCCAATTCTTTCGAAAAAATGCAATTTCGAAGCTCGGAGTCTATCTTAAATCAAGTGTCGAGATCAGTACTTAAGTCAGTACAATGACAAGTAACCCTATCCCATTTACATAGTCCCATACAATGATTGAAAGTATACGCAGGCGTAAATCGAAAGTCCGCGGTGAGCTACTCCAAAGCAAGTACCACACTAAAAGCGTTTGTAATGCAGAATCCATTAATCCCCAAAGTAGGCAGGAGATCGAGTAAGACCGAATCAAGTCCATCTGACCAACACGGGAATATGCGGCTAAAGAACACGGCTCGGACCATATCAAAGTGCGGAACCGATGCTGTCAGGGCAGGGACATATATCCGTCTCGTAGAGCTCACATCAAGTCAGCTCATAGAGCTCCTATCTAAATCGAATCAAGTCAAGCACAAGCAAATCAAACTGAGTTCAAGCCAGAATTAAGCTCAAATCAAGTCGATCTCGTACAGCTCTACTCAGAGACCCAAATCAGTCAAGTCGAAACAAGCGGACATCTCACAAAGCGTCGGCAAAGGCTTAGTGACTTATCGTTTGAACTAATCGATCCTCTTCGATTTGATAAAACACATACAACGAGGAATGTTAAATTAAATACTATGGATATATGAGTATAAATACAAATCCATAATTCGAGGGATCTTAAAAGTCTTTTACTACGTTATTAAATAAAAACATATATTTATAATATATGAGTCATTAAAATTGCCTAGCTGCACGAGGAATGAATTCCACTAAAGTTCCACAGCTTCAAATTCACAACGTGAATTTGATTTCCACCGATTCCTTGTTAATATCCCAATCGTATGATATCTGGTTAGTCCTTGCGGAGAGGTTGAATCATGAAGCTGGTTTATGCAAATAAAAAAGTTGAAAAAAAAAACCCAAAAACCCCAAGAAATTCTTGGAGAATTTACATTACAAGGAAGAGGCGGCTACTTAGGGTTTTTGATGAAAAGATTTACAAAACTATTATGAAAAAACCTAAAGTTTGCTTATATAGAAATTTAGTTAAGCAATAGATGGCCGGCAAGATTAAGTATTAGCTTGACTGGATTAACTCTATTAGTTCGTTAAGACACTAATGAGTTGCTAATGAAGTTCAACTATTTAATTAGAAAAAGCAATTAAATAGTAATGAGTGCAATATCAATAATCTTTCAAGTTATTGATAAATACTAAAATCCTGAAATAAATTAAATAACTATTTAATTGATTCTATTTATTCAATATATATTCTAAATAAAATGTAGAACCCTTGTAATTGAAATACATTTCTCAATTATGCGATTCTTTAATTTCATACATGAAATATAACTCTAACGTCTGCTTGTATGTGTGTGACTTCTTCCACAAGGCTGAATAAATAATAAGTTGTATATTGTAACAATTGACCAAATTCTTTATTAATATAACGATTAATAGTAAGATCTAACAATCGCTCATAGCATAAATTATCATGAGAAGCCACTAGTAGCCCTTGCAATTACTAAGTTGAACACTAAGTTAGATAATCACATTCAACCCAAGCTGGTAAATGAATTGATACACGATTGTAAATGGGCATAATAAATGAATGAAATTCTCGTTGATTTCCAACGTGTTTCCCTACAGGTGAGTTTTTATTTTGTACCCCATCATAAATAATAAAAATTATTCTTTGCATTACGATTGTGTGTAACCTGCCGTCACTTAAAACAACCGAGATGTTACGAGAGGGACCTCTCAGAAGCTCTCTCCCACAAGGCGTCTGAGGAGAATCGCGTCAAAATTCTATCAAATACGGACTAGTTGAAGATGTCTCTCAAAGACCCTCTTGATCTCTCTTGCTACAACGATATTCTTGGGAGCTCTGAGGCGATCAAGTTATGACAAAGAGAAATGCTTGACGTGGTGGTGAGGAACATACAACCAATAGATGAGAGCTTTGAGCGAGCGAACAGGAAAACTCGAAGCAATTTGTGGTTTCTATGCCGGTACACCTAGTAGGGATACGCAATCGGATGCAGCTCATTCACCGACTCTGGAACCTTACGAACAATGATGGCGGTATTACCTCCTTGAAGAACAAATGGCTACCTAGCAGGAATAGTGGCATCTTTCAGATTCAACACCAAGATGACTTTATCGCTCAGATGTCAGAAAGATGGCTGATAAAGAACATAGAGCAAGAACAGTTAAAGCAGCTCTAAAGAAAAAGGAGGCGCCTATGGCCTCTAAAATAGGGGATGGGATCTCGCTATCACTGCACATGCCTGTGAATTAAATCGCGAGACCCGGCGAGGAACACGGTAAAAACTCCTATCATTCCGGTGGAAGCGAGGATGATTCAGCTGCAATTTGAAGGAGTATATCTTAGAGGCAATAAGGTCATGAAGATAAAGTCACCTTCATATACCTACATAAAGCCATACCCCCATTATAGACGGTTGAAAATGCCTAAGGGCTATAAATACCAAGTTAATAACTGATGGGCAACATAAACAACATGTAGCCCACTTTGTTGAGACGTGCAACAATCTTTGGGGCTGAATAGGATAAAATGATCAAGCAGGTTAAGTTACATCCACTTGAGGAACTAACATTCAGCTATTATCTTGATTTGGAGCACACTTTCAGCTAGATAGATGGGCTCAAGCTGGAAGGTGAATTTCGCAACTTGACTAACTTTGGTACAAAAGGGCCAGTTGGCATGATGGAGCTAACTACTACCAAGCAAAGAAAAAGAAAGAGCCGATTCACGGACTTCATCCAATGGAGTGGAAGGAGTTTGAACAAGTGCAAAGATAGACTACCGAGTCATCAGGTATCAGCATGCGTCAAGAATATTGGGACACGCGATGCGTCATACAGGAATACTTCCCAAGACATTGACATTTGGAAACAAGGACACATGACATGAACTTCGGTATTATTGCCAATAAGGGCACGTGCCCCGCACATCATTACTCGAAGGCCCGGTCTGCGATCCCGAGGTCGAAAAATTCCAAAAACTGACAAAAGCTTCGTTGTGACTTACAAAACAACAGTTCACCTTCAGAACTAAGAGGGTCGAGGGTGGGCTCGACCTTGGAAGGAAGGAGCGCCTCACGCTACAGGAGATCTGGGTCAAGGATATCCGCTTCCTCTGTTCCGACATCCACAATATTGTGATGAAGGCAGCTCATAGAATTCCAAATGCGAATGACTTGTGCAAGTATCATAGGATATTGAATATTGAAAAATACTTCATATTCAAAGCCAGTGATGGATCTCGCAAGAAGGGACAATTACCTAAGAAAGAGACAAAGTCTCTTCCCGACCACATAACTCTCACACCATCCAAGCCCAGCTGAGATCAAAGTACCCGAAGACTTTTAGGAGCTTAAACATCTAGGGAAAGCATGGGCTGACTACTCAGGGCGATGAGAACGCGAACCGTACCACGTATGTGTTGGAAGTCGATAGAGAGACTTAACTTCTCTGAAGCACTAAGGGTAGCGCCCTCTTCATGAGTCTCAGAGTTGCCACAAGAAGATGGTACTCATAATAAACATTTCACATATTGTCAGACTACGTAAGCAGTCGGGATAAATCTTTGGTAGATGGAGGATCATTTGTAAACATCCTTCCCTTGAGACACTAAAGTTGTTGGGCATCTAGGTAGAAGACTTACAACGATCTGCATTATAATTCAAGTTTTTAACCAACGCGGGAGGCGGCAGCTCTCGGAAAATTAGATACATGACTTTGGTGATAGAGGCCCCGGAAACCACATCTGGTTCATGTCATAGATGCCAAGGTCAATATAATATCCTATTAAGGAAGACCTTGGGTCCTGTGATGTGTTATTCCCACCGACATTCCGCCCAGTCCTTGAAGTATTATTACACAAGGATAGGATGGAGATCAAAGGCGGATGAGAATCCGTTCGCGATTGAAGGAGGCCAACTTAGCCGATGCAAATATTATAAGAAGAGAGTGAACCCAGTAGCGAAGAGGTTGAGGCACTCAGGATGCCTTCCTGCACTCAAACAACCATCTCGATGTTGCAAGAAGCGAGAGGAAGAGCAGCTGGCTTTCCAAGGCTTGACACACCCGACTTCATTCATGAGGTGGCGTCATGCCAATTCAGCGCCTAAAGAAGGACCCAAAGATGAACATGGAACCATGGGTCCCGAAAGCTTATGACCTCCCTCTTTGAAGGCGGGGATATGATCCCATCGAAGACAAGAATCATGGGACAACTACAGCGAAATTCATGACGGTAAGCATATGGTTTGAACAACACCCGAGAAGATGAGTAAAAGCGAAAGGATGTGCAATCGAGAACTCAACCTCGAGGGAGTTGGGATATACACTAAAACCACCCGGCTTACGTATCTGATCAAGAGGAGTGACAAACCACTACATAGCAAAGTTGATGAAAGGGCTCGCTACAAATCAAATACGTGGCTTATTTCGATATTCCTCGGGTTGGGGCCAAACTCAACCCCGAAAGAAAATTAAAAGGAAGTCGGTCTTCCTAAGGTTGAGGCAAATGTGATTCAAAAGAAATAAATGTGACATATTTGATTAGGAAAACCAACCTCGAGAACTTCGTGGAGGAATCGCTTGAAAGAAGAAAGATTTTCGTGCTTGAACATAGAGGAACGGATAGTAGCGTCAAGCGAGGGGTACCTTCTTAGTCGGAAGATCGTCCTTGGGAAGCAATGAAGGAAAAGATTCATGTGACCTCCCGTACATATTAGTAAGAAAAGGCGTAAAAATGATGAGGGTGGGCCAGCGAATTCAAAGGCAGCATTACCCCAGGCATGATACTCCTTAGAAGAAGTAGGAACTCGAGACCTTGATATGTTCATGAGTTGACCATATAAGAATACTCGTACTGCAACGAGGGCATCTCAGTAGGTTCCTCGAAAAAATCGGGGCGACCCGATATATAAATACATCCTGGCTTGACATTAGGCAATCGCCTCGTAGAAGAGCGCCCTAAGTATGAAGATCAAAAACACCTCGAGTCGAGACCTCGAAACAAGAGGAAGGCATACCGAGATAGGGCTACCTTCCCCAGCCCAACAAGCAAACTGAGGTCTCATCATGGAAGCTAATGAAGGCCAAATTAATGTCACCTTCCCACGTGTATATCCCAGCAGAAGGGCCCAGTAGAGGCGTTTGGCGAACCCGAGGGACACAAGTCTGCATGCCTTGATTATTCTCTAGAAGAATTAGATGAACTAGGGATCCAACGTTATACCTATAAATACACCCAATGGGATTATGATATCTAGGACAAACCAAATAGTATCCTAGATGAGTTCTTCAAGTGGCATGGGAATGACCCCGTACATAAATACATCCACAAGCAGACATTATGGAATGAATGCCGGCAGAAAGACAATGCCTAAGTATCTGAAGCCATGATACCACATATTCATGAAAGTCGTCGAGGGTTGAGGCTTCCAAGAAAAACAGAAACTATCAGAAACAAAGGATAGGGCTATACGGCGATCGAAACAGAGGTTCAAATACTTCTAAAGCACACTCAAAGAATGCTCCACGAGCATGAGGATAAGCTGTCACACCACCTGCTTGAGCATGAGGATAAAGCGCAGCTCTGCTCCTTGTCCTGAGCAAACTAACCCCGCAGGCATGAGGATAAACTTCCACACCCTCTAAGCATAGGGATAAACCCATTTCCTCATGAGCATGAGGGTAAAGCGCCACGACCTCGGCATGAGGGATAAGCGCTGACCCTCCTTGATAAGAGGATAAATTATCAGACCCCCTTGAACTACGTTTGGCTTGATCATCAAGGAGTGATATGTGAGGTAAGTAGCAGCTTGATACATATCAAGTACAACAATAACTTAAAACAATATTCATGTTGTCCTACAAGGGTCGGATTAAATAGAAAGCATGCAACCAAAGAATGGAAAGTAGCATTAAAAGCAACAATCGAGGAAAGGAAATGCATTAGAAGTGGAATAAGCAAAATATGACAAAAGATCTAGTACATCAAATATAGAAAAAGTCAAGAAATGGTCTAAAGGTCGACGCTACTACAATAGTCCCACGAGGCCTAGTCACAACGGCTTCTAATTACTGAGACAAAGGATCCCAATGTTTGTAGCATCCGCTCGAACGCCTGCTCAGTATGAATGCATTAGGACGTGCACCAACGCTTCAAGATCAAGCTGAGTAACAACGGACCTCTATTCCTGAGCTCGAACCCGTAAATCTTTGGCACGTGCCTCTAGCGTGGCAGACTTCTGATCCATCTCTTCTACCTCCTGAACTTTACACTGACGTTTCAAGGCTAGATCTTCAGAGGACATCATCGGAAGGGCTAATTAACATGAAATGCGAAAATACCACTCCCGGAGAAAGCGAATGCCGTGTTGGGCAGCTTCCCTCACCATCGAGAAAGAAGTCTTTGTAACTTGCAATGAAGATCGAGGGAAGACCTCCGGCCAAGTATGCGATAACACAGGAAAGTGCTCGTAGCGTCTACCTCTTCGCTTGGCGCGCGTCAGTGGTTGCCCTCGAGAGCTAGCACATATCGGAGACCGAGAGATAGAAGCTCCAGCAAGAAAATATTATCCCCTCTCTTGAGCCAAAGAAGAATAAGCGGGAGTAGGGAAGATATTCAGCTTCGTATGGCGCTCGGGAAATTCCCAGTGTCAGCAAGCTACATGACTCCATTTCGCCTGCTTGAGCCAGAATAGACTTCCACCGCGCGAGAATTCAAAGGAAAAGGAGTGAACCAACTAAAAGGAATAAAAGAGAAGCAAACCACGGAAAGGACAAAGCTGGAAAATACTTGTTCTCGGCAGCGTTGTTAGAATCACAGGTGTAAAGGAATCAAAATTTTCTCGGGAATAGGATGAGCCAAAGGGACCACTCCGGAACCACGAGATGAAGAAGTCTCCTTCCGAGCACATCTAGCATGTTTTGGGTCCCTATCCTCTGCAGAATTGTCCAGAGAACGCTTCCTCTTGGTAGAACCCGATGACTCGAAAACCAAAGGAGAAGGATGCATGCCCGTAGAAAGACTCTTCCCTTTACCATGCTTCTTAGGCGGACAAAGAGGAACATCAGATGAAAAGAACTGTTGAGCCACGATTTATAACCAACGGGCTGGCTATTCAAAGTGGCGTCACACAGGAATATTTGTTGCACTTGCTACAGATAAGGCGCTTCTTTGTTGCACGAATTTGTGGCCCATGAACAAATGCATTTATCTACCGAATGCTTCTTGGTAAGACCGATGCGGCGGTATATAGCTAAGCTACTTGGAAGCGTGGGGTTGTAAAGGCTCTGGCCCTTGAATTATGAACTGACTACATGCGTCACTACGGCCGTTCAGCGGTAACATGAACCAACTCTATGGCACGATCATGAGCGCATGTAAGCTCACTTTGTCGTAAAAAGAAATGGAATCCTACCGATCGGTGAGTAGCCTTCCAAATCACCGAGCATGAAAGAAATGCGTGCGAGCATCACTTGAGGAATAAAAGCACCTCTGCGCTTTCATGATACTCGCCGTGAAGGATCGTCCGGTTTATTAGTGGCCGTGTTCAAAGCATGAAATAAGCCCCCATCCAACCAAAGAGATAATGAGCAGGAAAGCATGCTTGGAAAGCTAAAGGATCATCAAAAAGTGATATTTGGGATAAACTTCCTAGATACAGGACGGAAGGAGGCTGGTGGAGCCTTGCGACCCTGGCCCATAATGCTAGCCATCTTAAATACACATGCACCAATAAAGCCCAAGGGCTCAGCAGAAGTACAAACACACATAACCAGCAAGATAGGAAGGCCGCACAATAAACCTCTTCTTCCAAATCAGCGTCGATTTCCAAAACGTCAAATGGATATCTGTCACGGGAATCCCAAGGACGGCGACAAAGAACGGTTGGTCCACGAGGACAAACAGATCCAGGGGCTGTCTTAGTAGAGCTGCAGTGACTCGCCGTGACCTATAGGTGCCGAACAGACAAATTTCAAAGCCAATCCCGTGCGAGGCAGTTTCTTTCTATCCGGGAGGCTGAGAAGCGAGCGGTGATAACCCAAAGCGGCCCGATGAGGATCGAGGAATTACGGTATCCTTATCCAGGGCGAACTGAAACACTCAGCGAGAGGGGCGAGCTTCCATCAAACAAGCTGACGATCCCAGAAAGATCCCAAGGAAAAACCGATAAGTCCGGTAGGAGATATAGATAATTCACCTTGGGGAATGATGAGAGTGTTGGTAGATGGGCACCAATTCTCACAAAAGGCCTTCAGAAAAGCATCTGAGTCATAAACACAAAGGGAAGCTTTCACTGCATTAGATAGCAATGAGAGCATCAAGGATAGCCACGGCGGCTAAACGCGTCTCGCCCGTTCCGGTAACTAGGAATACCTCCAAAGTGGCCAAATATTCAAGAGGCCTAGATTTGATACGTCCTAGTAGATATCATACTACCTAGAAACAAGCCAATAGGAGGGTCGAGAGAAATCTGCATCTGGTAACTCACAGACCAAATGAAGCCTTCTCACGAACAGAAGACCAATTGCGAACTCTGCAACTACGATGTAAATCGAGCCCCATGCAGCAGCATGACCTTTATATAATGAAGTGTAAGCTACCAGAGTCGTGACTTTATCTTCCTCCGGACCCACCATACGCAAAGTGGAGAAATCAGTACCCGGAATAGTCTCGAGAGAGAGAGGGTAACCATAAGCGGAAAGGCGAAAGAAATAAAAAGCGACAAACCAAAAAAAGGTGATGGCTGAAGGCAAGGCACAAGCACAAGCAAATCAAGATAAATCAAGCCATGAGGAGTGCAATATGATACACCCTACACTTGAAAGAAAGATAAGCACAGAACTCCAAGGACTCACAGCGGTCAAAGGGCGCTATCCCACTTTCTCATGAGGGAGTATCGACATCACGCAGGTAAGAGTAGCAGTGGGAGAAGAATGATCGTCTCAAACTCTTGAATTACTCACACTATTAAACCAAATCAAGAAAATTTGAGAGTCAAAACAAACACCCAAGAAAGAAGGTTGGAAAGCAAGTAGGAGCGTTCTCTTTGCTGCGTCCACAAACAAAGGAGTTAGGCGAGACAAGGACTGAAAAACCAAAATAAAATCAATTCCAAGAAGCGAAATGGTCAAAAGCAGGGGAGAGAAACGTTACCGTACTCACTCAATACCACTAAAACCCATGGTTGCTCAGACCAAAGGTATTGGGGTATAGGGATATATATACTACCTACCTACAAGAGCTATGACCAAAAGCAAGCAGAGCATATCGACAAAGGGCGTTAAGCACATGCCCGATATCCCAGTCACGAAGCTTCGACCCACAAAAAAAAAAAATAAATAAAGCAAGTGATAGCGAGGAAGAGGAAGGAAATGCATAAAATAAGTTCTAAAGTCCATTCTACATGCAAGTTTCAACTTTCATGAATGCAAAGGGTACACAAGTGCAGAAGCCAAATAAAAAAGAAGTCAAAAAGCAAACAATGGGCAGAAATCTGCATGCAGACGTTCCTGAGAATACAGCAGGAGTCTAAACTATCCACAAAATTCTAGAAAAAATGATCACAAACTAGACTCAGAGACAATTATGGAAGTCGAATCGCGCCCCAAATCGGAGTCTGAGCTAAGAGAAACAATTCCTCTGTGAGGATTTAGCAATTAATCCAGTTTCGACCCCCCCAAAGTCCAGGCTTCAGGGCTCATATCTCGACTTCGAGAAGAAGCGGGAAGACTTCTACCTATCAAAACGACAAATCTCGTAACAAAATTTAGCGAGACATGTAAAGAAATCTCCAAAGCAGATAGCGATACAAAAAGTTATGGGTGTTACGGTGAAAACGGTCTGCAGTTTTTGAACCGAAATCTTAATTTTTGCGAAATTGTTTCTATAGTTTAGAATACAAAGCCAAATATCAAGATTTTTGTATCATCAAAATTAGTACATGGAATCAATTGGTGATCCTGGCCCTGACAAAAAGCCAAGTTGAGTCAAACATTCACATGATGCGTCACAAAATATACAAAGTTTTATTTTATGATGAATTAATTAAAGTGTGAAGATCATCAAGAAGCGTGAACTGATATCGTGAATCTGCACAATCAAACAAATTATTGAGAAAAGTATAAAGTTACTAACTTTATTGATGAAACAAGATTCTTCAAAAAGTAATAAACTTTGATGGAAATCCTCAACACCCCAATCGCGCAACATGAAGAGATGTTAGTATGATTACATAATATAAAAACATTAAAATGTATCAAGTTATACGAAAGAAGAAAATCAAAAAAAATCCTGCAAACTCACACAGGAACGCGGCCGGGCAGGGAAGAAAAGATGAAATTTTATTTTGTCTGTCACAAATGCTTAAATAGACAAAGCCTAATCAACCTTAAGACTTAAAAATAATTTAGATTTCTTCTATGACAAATAAAAGCTTCGTGTTGAAGTTAGAGATAACATTCAGAGTTTGAAAATTATCAAAGAAAATAAATGGGTGGCGAAGAATTTTCAAGTGAAAATTTATCCCAAATATTTATCGGTTAACCAAATAAACCCGATGCCGGAGCCGGAGAAAATTACGGAAAAAATAGAGTTTAACTTTAGCAAGCTCTAAAATTAAAATAATTACAAAATACGTGAGGTCAAAGATTAATTATTTTAAATATTAACATGACTTAATTCATGTTAAAATTGCAAATAATTCCATTAAATCATGAAGGTTGGGATAATATAAATGCATTGAGTCTGAAATTACTAAACATGGTATTTATGTTAGTAGTAAACTCTAGAAAATTAATTCTTATTAAATCCTCTGGTCGAAATTAAAATGAGATCACTTGTATTATATCACTAATTAATGTTAACTTATTAAATCCCCAGACAAATAAGTTTTTTATTAAAATCCTCTGCCGATATGAATTAATGGATTTAACATGTACTAAATTATGATAACAAATAAACAATGCAATAAATCTAAATAGTCAGCCATCTAACAAATGAGTTTAATAAGGGTGCGATCATATAAGTCTGAAAAATCTGTAACACAAATGTCATCCTTAGAAATTACTCAATGACATGGATGATTAGACCAGACATGATATTTATTACAGTTGTAGTAAGTCCCAAATATTAATCTGACTGGACACTCGGCCCCGAAATGCTTAACGAGGACGAAGATGTGTACTAAATTCATGGGAAGCAAGTCCAATATACAAGCGCTCATCCAACCAGGCGGATGTCGTCAAAATAAAGACTCGAAAAGCAATCTGGCGTTGAAAAAGTCTTGCTGTAGGTCGAACCCAACTGGCTAGCGATATGTGCGAGGTTTGGTAGGGGCAATATGTGGCTCAAAATGAAATTGAAACCACAGGGGTTTCAAATAAGACTCCAAAAAGTTATAGTTTAAGCTGAGAGCTAAAATTCTGTGATTAGAATCAAGATCGAAGTTATGTGGTTCAAAATCGAGCTCAGGTCCGGGATCAATGAAATGTGTTGACCCTGAAAAGACCTTGAGCCTTCTTTACAAAAGAGTTGCCTATTTTGATGCTGATTATAATTCTAAAATTCAAATAGGTCTAGATCTTTGCATCCAAGTCGATGTTAAGTCATTGATCAGCTGAAAATTAAACCCGATAATGATATGACATTTGAAGCCAGAAGACTATAAGCCCCCCCATTTGGCGAAGCTGATGATACAAAAAATCCACAACCACGTCATTCATCAAGAAGCCACTTGAGAAAATCTGAGGAGAAAACACCAGATTTCTACATGTTAAATCTTTCGGGCTTACCTCCGGTGGCAAAATAGGCTCCACGGGAAATCTGAGATTATTGCACAAATGCAATAATTTTTCAACAGAAACAAAAATATGATGAATCGACAAAATTTTCTCAAGAGCGCCTTGAATAGTCAAGATTAATCTACGTATCCCGATTATTCAAAACTTGGATGAACATCGATAAATTTCGGTGATAATCATCAAATTCAGATAGGAATACAGCGTTCGGTCCATAGCTAGATTCACAGGAGGCTCTGTGCTAAAGCTCTACATGCAGTTGATTGGTATCTCATCAACAAAGGTTGGAAAGCTTACGCCTTAAATGCGATCATACCTACCCAATGACAAGGCGCTAAGACAGATTGTGGTAAAAGCTAGAAGTAACACTGCTTCAAGCTTAAATCAAGTCTAAGTGAGGCCAAATCTCATTAAGTCAGATCTGGGTGTATCACTTAAGTCAGCTCTGACTACGCGCGCTAAGGCGGCGTAGTATAAGCAAGCGTATTTAGCCGACAACTTGCTGCCATTCACTCCATCATTGAAGCTAAGATACATCTCGAATCAGTGTCACGTCAAGGCACTAAGTCCCGCTCAACGGCAAGTAACCTGTCGACTACATAGTCCACGCCTGGTGAAGTACCTCTGGTGATAAATCCAAAGTCCCACCGGTAGTATATAAAGCAAGTCTCATGTTTTATAGCGTTTGCGATGAAGTCCATCAAGTCTAAAGTAGACCCGGAGATCAAGTCAAGACCACGAATCAAGTCCATCTGACCAACACGGGGAATCTGTTGCTAAGGCTCGGCTCGGACCGTCGAGTCAAACCGGTCTACGTCCCGCCGGGGCCGGGACACGTATCCGGCTTTCGTAGAGCTCCCCATCCAAATCAAATCAAGCTCCAAGTTCAAGCCAAATCAACAAATAAAGCCGAGCTCATGCAAGCTCGATCAAAGACCCAAATCAAGTTAAGTCAAGCAAGCCAAACATCTCCACAGGCGTCAAATAGCAGCAAGAACTTTATAGTTTAGACGATCAGATCTCTTCGATTTGATAAAGCACATACATTGAAATTTTTCTCCTCTGATGGATTTTATTTTATACCCGAAAAAATCTTCTTTCCATTACAATCCTATGTCCTTGTATGTTAAATTCTTGATCCATGTCTGCCATGGTAAATGACTAAAGCAGCTATACATGCATATAAGTTAGAACTAAAGAGAAGGTAACAATATACTTTCAACTAGATACACAACAGCTATTGACCAGTGAATTTAGATATGATGACTCTAAATATGGCTTCTGGACTTTGTTGTTGTGTGAACTCAACAAATCTCATTTCTATTTTCTTTGAAACCCAACAAATAATACTGCAATGTTCTAGTACCACAGAGAGCAAATAAGATGAGAAATGCCTTTTTCTTTCTTTTGATTGGAACTGTGAGAATGCAGGATATTTACCATTAATACTCGACAAAAATTGACTTGAGATAATTGCACGGACAGTTATTGAAATTTGACAAAAGTCTGAAATTTATATTAATCATCATAGTTTGATTTTTTGCACATGTAGCACTTGAGGTTACATAAATATTGCATATATAATCAATATCTTTAACAAAATATACATACTAATGGGTTCCATGTATATTTCTTCATGGATATCTCCAAATTTATTTATTTGATGTACTTGGTTGGGGTTGGGAGTCTACCGCCTTCACATAGGCCTAAACATCACATACAAAATGTCTCATTCTGTAAAAGATAATTACCCTCCACTACTTGCAAAGTGATTTGATGTTTACTTCACAATAAAATGCCTCTAAAGAAGTTTCTACCCGATCTATAAAAACATGTTGGAGGAGGAGATCGGATTGTACATGACCTTCATAAAATAGTGTGAAAATCGTTTCCGAATTGACCAATGATGAAGTGCAAACTTCATCTACAACTTCACAATAAATAAGTATACAAAAGTTTGATAGAACACATAAAATAATACACATAAAATTTCATGTATACCGTGCTTCCTTTTCAATTACACCAGGAAGAATGGGGTCATACACAAACTTTCACATCCAACAAAAATACTCATACATTCATACCATACCCATTCCCATCCTTTTGCTGCCAAAGGAATAAGGAAACTAACATCTGTAAATTCTCTCAATCTTAACCTTTAGCAAACTTCCCAAATTTATCGTATGGCGACGAAGTCCATCCTTCGTATTCACCACCTATGCATCTCATCCAAGTGCAGCCACCATCTTCACTCTGGTCCAAGTCGGTACATCAGCAAAAAAAACCAAGCCACTTCTTCTCGAGAAGACCTTTTATGCATTATAGTTCAACCAAATTAGTGGAACTGGTTAAAACCCCGCTGATCCAACCAATGACGAATATGATTCATTTTCATCTGTCGTCACTTGTTTTTGCCGCACAACCTTGTTTGACGTCTCGCTATCGTTTATGCATCGGCTCACTTCTAGGTTAGCCATATCACTGAGTTGTTGCCTTTTCTCTTTAGCTTCGTCTAACTCACCTTCCCAGCAAGTTTCAGAAATAATTTCAAGTGCCTTCTCCGATTTATCTTCTGCAATTAGATCCATATTTTGTAGCAGAACCAGGTAAACTTGTTCTGCAGAAGACTTGCGAATCTGGCAGGACAAATTAAATATCATTATTACAAACTCATTAATATATCTAACTCTATAAATATATTCAACTATACAACAAAAAACTTATATAAACTGATGTATAACCTTGGAAATCTCTGTGTTAATTTTAATGGAAAATAATTTCATAAAAAAATTATAGAACAGTTGATTGGAGAATTTTCTAACTTAATAACAACAAACCTTGGGATATCGATGGCTCAGGAAGGACAGAAGATGCGTGAAAGCACAAGCATTTATGGGATATGATAATGAAGCTATATATCCAAGTATAGCAATACCAGCATACAATTTGGAGAAATCCTTTGTTCCTTTCAACTCTACAGAGAGAGAATCCAAAAGGCCAGCACAGAAAACTGGAGTATGGTCCTGAAAACATCAAGAAAATATTGCCTTACATTCTACATTTAGAGGCTAAAGCTCAGGAACATGATTTGATCTCTGGAGAGAAAGATATGAGCTAGTTGTACCCATGCATAACAGTAGTTATAAGAAATGGCCATCTAATCAGAAATCAAAGGGCAATGACTATTTTAACAGATCTGCACTGATTTTAGAAATGTGTTGAAAGAAACATCGACTAACCTCCATGTTCAAGAACACCTTTTTGCTGAAGAGAATCTCAATAGTCTGAAATATTGAAACAGATCGATCCAAATCAGTGAGAGAGAACTGATAAAATCTTGAAGAAATATAATAATAAAAAGGGTGGACAGACTGCAGTCGTGAATACGAAGATTTGAATATATTACTTCTAATTCTACACTTTCGCTTTTTATATTCCTCATGGAGCTGACAATGTGCTACAAGATTACGTCAAAGTGTGAACTAACACTCTTATGTATTTTGAAGGATGAAAATAGAATTCTTAATTTTGTGAGGGAACAAAAAGAGGAAGAAAAAATAGGCGAGTGTTACAAGACAAAAAATACACGGTATACAAGAAAGTAAGGAATGTTTTTCATGTTAACAAATTCTGGAGAACCCATAAAAAATTTGGAGCGACTTTATCACTTCCTTACTTGGAAACCCTCGTCTAATTGTCTCTTTCTTGTTAGAGTGCTTGACTAATTGTATCTTTCTTATTAGAGTTAGTACATCACCACATCCTATCACATATTAGGAAATACCACTTCTTTAACTTGAACTTTTGAAAATAAATCTTAATCCTTTCGGAACTACCAAAGCTGTACTAACAAAGTATCTTTCTGAAGGACTTCCAAAGTGAACTTACCTTCAGTGTTGGTATTATAACTCTGTCACATCTTTTATACTCTTGCAGAACCCAAAGAATATCTTTAGATAGACTAAGTTCCCTCGCCACTTTTAACTCTTCAAGCTCAGTCATTTGAAGATAATCCAGTAAAGCAGTCAATGATGCCTTTCTCAATGAATCTTGCAACCCGCCAACAGCAACAACATAACCAGATATAACAAACTTGCTATATGTGCTAATGCTAAGTAACTTAACAAATCGAGGATATGAAAAAGTCGGCACCTGCAGAAAGATAAGAAGAATGTCAACTATGTTAAGAAACAAATATTAGCAACTCAATTAGTCAAGGACTTGGGTAATTTCTTCTAACTGATTGGGAAGGAGAGAGCCTGGTATATTATATGCAAAGGTAGGGATCTCACCGTCCATTCTCTTTCTGCTCCATCAGATACTACAGATTTTAGTTCTTCCATGTAGGGTATGCATGGCACGGGAGTTGTCTTGTTGAATAGTAATCTTTGGAGAATTTTGGCCGAGAGATCTCTCAGTTTATCCATCTTTTCTACTGCTTGCTTTATTATACCCCCTACTAACCTGACAGCCAGATCTGAATCAAAAAATGATGTGATTGTGTCGTTATCCAAACCTTGTTTCTCCCCCACTTTAGCCTCAGCCGATTCAGATTTACTTGTACTTCCTACCGAATCTTGCTTACAAAGAATGTAAGTACACTTCTCAAGGCCAGTTACTGCAGCTTCACGCACCCAAGAACCAACATCTCCTCTGTTGTCCAAAGAGTAGTCATCTAAAGCCTTAAAGAGACTCTGCATAACTTCATTTTTAATGCAGAGATAGAGAGACTTGCTATCCTCTGCTGAAAAGAGACCAGGGATATTTTTTTCCTCTGTCAGAGCCACACATACCGAGACAAGTCCTTTGACAGCATTCACTCGTGCTTCAGCATCTCTATCTTCAGGATTAGCCTGCATGCCATCCATGTCATATCCTACGCAATAATACAGTAGATTCGTAGAAAATTGAATGGAAGGGCATTGGAATATTTGTACCTCTATCGCACATGAGCCACAAAGCTTCAAGAGTATATCTTTCCATCTCTTAGCTAGAAGTTCAGGAGGCAAAATGCCTATTGCCAGTGCAGATCCTCGTCTTGCAGCGACATTAGAATCAGAAAATTGTTCCATGTACTTGGGAACAATGTCAACAGAGCCTTTATTTTCTGTGGTAATGAGATATGTAGAAATAAAAGGCTTCAGAGCATCAACGGCAGCACTCTAGAAATGAAAATAAGAGGATATTTTCAGGCATTTAAGATTGCAGAAGAAGACCAGTGAATGTGGGCCTCAAGTAAAAAGAGAGAACCTGTATGGATGAATTAGGATGTCTCAAATTCTCATTAAGGGTATCTAGCAGACTTCGCTTCAACTTTGGTGTCAAAGGCACCTGTGCTTGGGAGGTGCACTCGGTTAAGCGAGAAACAGCAGAGCGCATTATCTCACCACCCTTTCCTCGATAAAGACGTGCTTTCTCAATTGCAGGAACTATGCCAGCAGCTTGTTTCTGCATCTCTGAATAAAAGAATTAAGAAGGAAGATGATAACCATGTCAGACTAACAATACTATCGCAATTGTACATAGGGCACTAAAATCACGATAGAGCTAACATAATGTTGGAGAGTACTGTACTTAGTCTGATACATAATAATGGAAGAATGTAATCAACTACTTCCAAGTTTATGAAAAGCCTTGCAACAAGAAGATAGGTAGATACCTGCTGAGAGAACATAGTTATGCTTGTGCAGAGACAAAATAACTTCCCCAACAGCCAATGTTGCACCATGGCGCATGCACAAGTCAGATGACAATGTGTATGGAACTAATTTTTCAAGAACAGTTTTGGCAAAATATTCTGGCTCGTACTTTACAAGAGCAGAAAGAGCATTCGCAGCAAGTTCTCTCAAACCTTTGTCCTGTAGATACCAAGATGGAGATGTTAGTTACCCGATCAATAGCAAAACAAAGAGGAGACAACATTATAGTAATGGAATATGCTACTATAGAAATATAAAACTAGAAACTTAAAGGGGGATGACCAAGGAGTAGAATGTCAAATATAATAACCATGATGTCTATATCAGTAATCACCTTAAATCATAAATTTAAAGGGTGGTACATACCCAATGACATATTTTGCTCTGGAGCAGTTCATCCACAAAAGGGTGAAGATAGTTATCATATTGGGCAATGTAGACAGCAACATGAAGATATGAGTTTACACGAGAAGAGAGTGCGAAGTAATCCGCTGTGTTCACTATATCAATACCATGGGGGTAATTACCCTGTCTCCCGACATTTTCCTGGAAAGCAGCTGCAGCTGCTCTTCTGCAGTTAACCTTTAGAATAAATCCAAATGTCAGGATGAAAACAACACTAAAAACTTAAATATAAGTCGTTGCACTGGAATGACAGATTGCTTCATGTTATATTCTTTCAATTACCTCACGATCATAGCAGGCAACTGTCAATAGGTATGGGGCGAGCTGGTCCAATACAATCCTCATATCAGTATGATAATATGCACGACCAAATGCCCAGCAAACATAAGCAGCAGCATCACGTACATGAGATCCAATGCTATGTGGACCTCTCCGGACATCATAGAGAAGAGCCTGTTCAAAATACTTAGCATTTACAACCATATAAAATATATTGAAACACAGTAGTATCGAATTTGACTACACCTATTGCCAAAAAGTTTCATTGCTAACGAGGCTACACAAATGAAAAAAAAATATTACATTAGCCAAAAAGTATCCACTACATGATAAACAGAAAGGTAAAACTGATAAAACGAAACCCCCTCGGTAAATGTAATTCTCAGGGATTGAAAAATAGACCTCACTGGTACATGTCAGTGAAACACGCATAACAGGAAATATGGAACCTTCCCTAACAAATGTTGTGTGTTTCTATGAAAAATACCCCAACTATGGAAAATAAATAAAAAAAGTGAAAACAAACAGCCTGATGCAGAGATTGTAAAAGTTCCTTGCTCATCAGGACTCAAGTACTAGAACTGTTTAACTAAAAAAATGAGGAAAAGAAGATCATCACTATCTGTGTCTCTGGAGAAAAATTAAAGCATCAAAGCCTGGAAGTCTCTATTGTAAACCTAAAAGATGTTTGAATGGGAAAAGAAAACACCTTCTCAACAACAGGCACAACTTTGGGGAAGCTGAGGGGTAAAAGCAATCCTCTACGAGCCAACTCTGCTAGTGCCAAGCAACCGCCATGCCATGAACCATCTCCCTGTTACCTCGAGGCATGTCATAATAAATTGGAAAGCCCGAAAAGAGATCTTCACAATAAGAGGAATATAAAACAATAACAAAATTTAAAGTTAAAACTAAAACAGAAAAGTGGGAAATTCCAACCAGCATACCTCACCAGGTGAAAAGAGCTCTAATACAGATGATAGGACCTCATCAGCAAGTGAATAACTTAGGCGTGAAGCAATACGGCCAATACCTTTTGCGGCAGACCACCGTACAACTGTATCCTGAAATCGTCCACACCAGCATGTAAGATTATTCAATAAACACAGCTTGAAGTGATATAGTTAGAATAAATTGTGACCACAAGAAATAAAAAATACATTAGAATTCCAATACGTTTAGAGAGCAGATGAATTTAACCTTTTATCAGCGTATGGTACTCTAAAACATTGAGAGAATATTAATGCATAGTAAATGAACCAAAATATGTTTGCTTTGATCAATTATTCTTCATTCAATTAAAAAAGCTAGAAAACTATTATATTACCACATAGGTGTATTCGACTTTTTCCATGTCCTTTGCAATTAAAAGATTTTGTATCCCTCTTGGATATAATAGAATACATCAAAATGGCTCATTGCACTACTTCTTATCTTTTGTGAAGTAGTAGATAGTGTTGGCACTTTACTCTTAGGTCAATATTGATGCATACAGAAGCCAGAAACAGCAAAAGGAAGAAACAGTAGAGAGAAAAGTTGAATGGTTGAGATACAAAATAATCAAGACCTTCAGATCACATGATAGAATGACACCCATTAGACATACCGAATCTCGTAGCCCGGATAACAAAAGTTCAATTATATCCTCCATTATTTCTGGAATATCCATTTCTTCCTCATCATCACAAAAATTGGGATTGCCCTCATTATCTGTTGAGAGAACATGTTGCCCAAGAGTAGTTTTCCTGCCCTACATGGAATGCACAAAGAAAATAACAAGATATAGTGTAAATCTTGATAACAGCTAAAGAAATAATGAGGTGTGCATAAAGAAAATAACTAAAGATCTGAAGTAACTGCATCCCAATATGTCGAAAATCGAAAACTGATTTTTCAATGGAGGAAAAACTAACAAGTTTAGACCTAAAATGCCATTGTGGCCTTGACTTTCATTAATTAAATAAAGGCTTGCAAGTTCACTTATTAGGCTTCGTAGAGGAGCCAAGAAAAGTGTGATCTCATCAGTTTGTTGAAAGAATATAACCATTTACACTATTAGGGATCAAACATAATAGGAGGTACACGACCATTGCGCTCCACTGAACAAATAGTACATGTTGATGGGCAGGACCAAGACTGATTTTCATGCCAAAGCAATCTGTATTTTTTATGAGATAAATTTATGAAAAGAGGGTTTTAAATAACAAACAAAATATGGGGGGTGGGTGACGGTGGAAAGGATCCATTTAGCAGTAGCATGAAAGCAAAACAGCTCTAGTATCTTGAGAAACAATATATAATCTAGCGAGTTATTTGTAATAGTATATCATGCCTGATGTCAAGCTATCTATACCTTCTCATATTCGAAACCAAAAAAAAACCCTACCATCAAACAAAATCCAGAAATCACAAATATTAAGAATTTAAGTCTAACCACATAGCGCCATGATGGTGAACGGTGAGGCAGGCATATGAGACCAATACGTTGTGTTAGCTTTACAAGGTACTTTCGAAGTAAAGGACTTCGAGATGCAATGTTAGACTTCATTAATGCTGATGTGTCATTCCAGATTATAGAAACCACTTCAACTAACAGTTTAGGGCTCCCAGTCTGCAATTAGAAAAAGACATTAGATTTATAACTAAGCAGATAATAGATATTCAGATGAAAAAATCATGATTAGGGCTCAGGAAACAATGTAACAATTTAAGTTAATTGTATACAAATAAAAGGGAAAATAAACATGAAAACAAGATATCAAGAGGATAAATATGCACAAATTAACCTTAAAGCTTCTGTAGCACCTAACAATTGGAAGTGATTCATATAATCGCCGGCCATGGAAGATAGAATTTCATGTGTCCAGTCAATAAAGCTGAAAATACAAATAAGAAAATTACAAATGAGTAGTGCATTTGTAAAGAAATAAATACCATCTACATTGATCCTAAATAAGAGAGGAAAACAAAGAGAAGAGTATCTAGACGGAATAAGAAGTTCGAAAACAAATTCTACGCAAAACTCAACAAAATCTCACTACATCAAATTTCCAAATTATATTCACCTCTAAGAGAATGTTCGTCAGCAAATCTAAATTCTTCACAATATGATACTGAAGTACAAGAGATAACTGCTTAAAAGTAGCCTACTCGCTATCCTCTAGATCATAGAATATTGTCACACACTTTCCATTAACAATCATCATGTCATTTTTTTTCTTTGTATTTCAGCCGAACTTAAATCAGTCCCACCAAATAGTATGTGTGGAAATTACTTTGCTTGAGCATATAACTGAAGTAAACATATTTAAATTTTAATCCAAAAAGTCTATGACATAAATTCTTGATTTTGATCAATATAAATGATTGCATATTGAATTGTATGCATACATTAACTAAATTTTATTTAAATTGCTATAAGTGAAGGACACGTCATATTAGAGAAAGAAACCTGATGAAAGCTATTGGCATATCGGGCCGTGTCAAGAGCTTCGACAGAAGTAATCCAGCTATACTTCGCATTGGGCCAGCTGTAGAGAGATAGTCCTTCGAGACCTTTATGATTCTCAATACAAGCGGAGGAGGTTCATTTTTATTGGAATGGTCGCTATCAGCAATACTTGTGTCCACGGATGACATATCAAAAGGAATTAACACCAAAATGCATAGCCATAGCAATACAACACATTTTGCCTCCATTTCCCCTGTACTTTCTTGTCGTAGTCCTGTTGCTGATTTTGTCCCATAGCTCTTCTCTAGCAATGAAACTGCAAGCTCTAGATCAGATACTTGGTGTGGGAAGAACTTAATAACAGCCTTGTAACCGCAGACTGTCACCAGAGAATATATAATTATACATAATGGCTTGATTATGTCGAGAACTTCATCTGAAGCCACCCCTAATTCAATAATTTTAGATCGGACAAGGGACATCAGGGGAGAAACTATGCTCTCAAGATAGGGTTCTAGTAATTGGCCTTGTTCTTGATACTTGTCCATCTGCAAAATTTAACTCAGCACGCTAAAGAACCTTCATTGCTATAGGCTAGCTCATAAACTTCCCACATCACAAAGTTCCACAAGATCAATCAAAAGCTCATCTAGACTCTAGAGCCAAAAACAGGTACTTTAAACAGAAATGAATAGACTGTCAACCATAAATAACGACAATGCCATAACATTGAATCCATCTTTGGTACGATAGAACTAGAAATATAGCATTCTCAACAAAATTACATTTCATTGAACTTAATCAGACTAGCAACTAAGTACAAACTATAAATTTGCAATATTAACACGTTTTTCAATAATGTTTTACAATATTCTAAAGCGAGGGACATATAAGGAGGCACATAAATGAGGTAGACGATCTTTTCCGCAACATCATTAATCAAAAGAGGGAGAGATAGATACAAATTGATTCTTCGGTATAGGTAATTTTGTCCAAACATCATTAAAGTTGCTATCTTTTTGCATATTCAACAATTTATGCTAAACAACTCAAAAAATAGTACAAAATACAATTTTTCAAGTACCAGCCTCAGTAATCAAGAGAGTGCAAATTTAATTTTGTCCAAAAATCAATAAACTTGCAATCTTTTTGCATATTTGACCATTTATGCTAAAAAAACTCAAAAAACAGTAAAAATCAGTTTTTCAAGTACCAACATCAGTAATCAAGAGAGTGCAAATTTAATTTTGTCCAAAAATCAATAAACTTGCAATCTTTTTGCATATTTGACCATTTATGCTAAACAATTCAAAAAAACAGTTAAAAAAAAACAGTTTTTCAAGTACCAACATCGTAAATCTATAGAGTGCAAATTGATTTTTGATAGATTTTAAGTTTGTCCACAAAACAATAAAGTTGCTATCTTTTTGCATATTTGACAATTTGCATAAAAATGTTACTCTTATTATGCTAAAACGACAACTAAAAAAATGGAGAGAGTAAAAAGTACATTTATCCAAGTACCAACATTACTAAACAAGAATGGGAGAGATTGAGAGAGAGTGGGAGAGATTACAATTGATCTGATCTTATGGACTTGGGAGAGATCAGAGACATTGGAAGTGGAGAGAATATGGTTAAGTATTGATTTAACAGTTAGCCATTCTTGAAGAAAGTATTTCTTTAACACTCTTTCTCTTGTATCATGTTCATCATCTTCTACTACTGTTTCTGCAACTGAAATTTCTGTTCTTTTTGAATATGCAGCAATTGTTGCTTCTTCTTCCATAGATAATATTGAAATCTTCAATGAAGTTGAAAATGGTGCTTGGTTTTTGAAAGTTTATGCAGATTTTGATTGATTTTAGTGATGAATTAAGGTGTAGCCGAAAGAAATGAAGTGTAACGACCCGGCCTTGTTGAATATCTGGCCCCTGGTCACTAGGCCTATGAACGTCCGGATCGGTTAAGAAGTGGGACGGATATGTCAAATTGATTGGGCCCCACCCAGTCCGATTCGATCCCATTCAATATTTCGTAAGGGAAGAGATTCGCCTCGACCCTGATCGAACCCCTTTAGCTCCCTATTAACGCCAGACGCTTCATATAAATTAATTCACGCACACCATAATTAACGAATTTCGCTATAAACGTAGATCGAAAAACCGCGATAATACAACCTCATAAACACGCTATTTCCTAACATAATCACACCAAGCTCCACAACACTCAAGCACAACTTTAAACTAACACTAAACCCTCGGCTAAAACATTCACAACATAAGAAACTATTATTGAGTAATACCATATTAAAAACATACGACAAACATAGTTAAAAACATAATAATAGTAACGTGAAATATTTTCTGCCGCATTTACAATCTGTTTTAAACCAACGAATTTCAAACATAACATTTAAATGTAAATCGCTCAAACATCAAAGTACATAAATAAAAACATTGTTCAAAATGGCACATCATACATGAGTACCATTATCTTATTCATGTGTTTTTCTTTAAATATTCTTCTGAATACCGATCAAGTTCCTGTGGGCATCATCAAGTATACGCAAAGTGGCGAGACAAGATTATCCTCGAGTCTCAATAATACGGCAAGAATGAGGTGGAAGTAAATGTGAAGCGAGCCTGTGACGTGGTCATGTGATTCACCTATACGGATCCCATCGCCTCATCTCTGCTCAACATCCTTCCTTGTCCTTCATCATCGACATCCGCGCGCAATCCGCTTATCTCCGCCTTTCATCTCATTCACTTACCCTTCTTCAATAATACGCTCGCTCAAGCAACAACATCTTCAAAGTATCACTAGTGAACGCCATGGTGCCAACATCGGCTCTATCAAATAAGCCGCGGGTCGATGCCTCACCTGAGCAAACTGGACAGATCTCATCCCCGCACATACCGTACCCAACCCACCGGATTCGACTTCGGGCTTTACATCCATCAGCTTCCAATTTAAAAGAGTAGTATCTGTAGCACTAGATTGAGAGTTAATTACAGATAGTTCATACATACGATTATCATCCTCTAGATTAACATAATCATTAGATATACTAGCACTACCAATTTCACTTTGAATATTTTTACCAAGTTTACGTTTTGATGCCATTAATTTAGAAAAATAAATATCACAATTAAATAAAAGATTTAATGGATGGTCGCACCGAACCTCGGCATGTAACAACGTAAAGATCAGACGCAAACTTAACAAGCCCAATGACTCTGAAAAAGAATCCTTACTCGATTGAATCCTGTACTCAATAAAATTCTTAGACTCTCAAAACAAACAAGTAATGAATATTGTAATCAAGAAAGTTATTGCTGGCTGGATTCAGATTACTTAAGAACCGACAAGTGAAGTCATGAGAAACGGGCGGAGGCGCTTTCGCCTTTTATAGATCCTCCAGCGACGCGGTACCACTCTCACCGATTGAAGAAAATAAAGTAATATTACTTAAAATCACATTTTTCAGAAGATTAAACGCTGTACCGCTTGATGAAACGGTACCACGCTAGTATAACATATCCGCTGGGAATAACGGGTACCGCTTCAACCAAACGGTACCACGCATGACCATAAAATTTCATAAAAAGTAGTCGCTGGAACTACCGCGGTAATCGCTTTCATTCAAATCCGCATCATTATCACGCGATCAAAAGCTCATAAAAAGTAGTCATTAACATTAACGTGGTATCGTTATCCAAACTGCATTACGTGAAGACACAATAGCCGTTAACTAGCCATTATGAATTACCATGGTATCGCTTGCTAAACGTGTGCACCGCTTATAGCGTAAAATGTGTGTAGTTCGCTTTCTTGATCTATAAATGTAATTTCATTTTTCATTTTTAATAATCATGTTTCACAAATCACAAGTATCAACTTAATTCAAGTTCACAAATCACAAAGTTCACTATGTCAAGAGAAAAATTCCAGAGGGGAGTAGGTCTTAAGGTTATCGTGCGATCCATCCGCCTCAGTGATCGTTACCTCTCGCCTTCGTCAGCGTGTCAACTTTCGGGCCGTATTTGGAAATGTGTTCAGTCAAGCCGACTTACTTCCAGCTTTACGACATCAAAATCTAAAATGGAAGCGCTCTTTATGGGATTTCAGCCTTAAACACACCATGATTACTTTACTGGACAAAGCGACTGACCATGAACATCACAACCCAACCGTCAGCGACTTTGTAACTTTCAGTTTCACCTCAGCGATCCGAACGAATTATCAGACGTATTCGTTGTCCAGATGTATGGTCTTACCCTTAAGCGAAAAAAAGACATCTATCTTAAACTACCTATTTCAAGTATTAATAAAAAGTTATTTCATTAGAAATGTTATTTCGTTCAATTTAAGTGCATTAAATCTGAGACAACGCTAAACACCGCTTTAAGCAAAAAAATTATAAATCTTATAAACGTGGTACCGTCACCCAAACTACTACTCAACCCCCATACATTTAGCCTCGAACCGTATAGTGTCCAATAATCCCTTAACGGGAGTCAAGCAGGCCCCGGCCTGCTGGCGATCCCCTCACCCGCGAACTCACACCTGCCCGCCCGATTCGGATCCTCCCCCGCCCGGTTCGCTAGACACCACCAAAGCTTGGTCTTAGGGACGGCCTGATCAAGTGTAACGGATAATCCGCCAAAACCCAAACAAAGAAGCTCGCATTGGGTTCTATTGGGGTTCAGGAAATGCGAGCTTAATCGTAATTCGTAGTCCATTACATACCGACAAGAGAAAACAAGACTTGATTATTGCCGTTGATTATCAATCGGGCGGTAAACAATATTTGTAGACGTGCAAAAACCGTAATTACACGATGAAGTACATACACCCGTTATTTGTTGTTTATAGATTTTACACATTTTCATGTATAAACTAACCTGTTAACCCGATACCCATTCGATACTCGTCTAAAAAATCCGACTCCATGCCCACCCGACTAACATTCTGGTGGATTCAAGTAAAAAAATATTGTTCGATATCTAAAATATCCGAATAATTACCCAATTATTAAAGTACCTACCCAATTGAATTACTCGATAATTGAAACAACCGAATAATTACCCAACTTGTTAATGTTCCTATTTGAAGTATTAATAAAAAGTTATTTCATTAGAAATGTTATTTGTTCAATTTTAAGAAAATGTAATTTGTTCAATTTTAAGGTAATAAACGGTACAACGCTAAACACCGTTAAATCCAAACGGGGTACCGTTTAAGCAAAAAAAAATTATAAATCTTATAAACGCGTACTGGCCGCCCAACCACTACCAACCCCCATACGAAAGCCTCGAATCAATAAAAGTTCAATAACTCTTTAACAAGTCGGCCATACCCTGGCTTGCTAAGTGATCCTCGACCGCCGAACATGCTTAAGCACGGGCCCGCCTCGATTCGATCCTCCTGCCTGCCTCGTTAATAACGACTCAAAGCCAAGTCTTGGGGACGGCTCTGGATCGTCAGAATGGATAATCCGCCAAAATCCAAACAAAGAAGTCGTCAGTCTCTATCGGGGGTTTAGATCATGAAATGACTGGTAATTCGTGTCCGTTAGATACTCGACAAGAGAAAACAAGACTTGATTATTGCTTGGTTGATTATCGAATCAAGGGTAAACAATATGTAGATGCTCAAAAAAACCAGGTAATTACACGATGAAGTACATACAATCTCGTTATTCATAGCTTTATAGATTTTGTTACATTTTCATGTATAAACCAACCTCGTTAACCAGAGCACCCATTCGATACTGCCTAAAAATCCCACCCATGCCCACCCGACTAACATCAAGTGTAGATTCAAGTAAAAAATATCGTTTCCAATACCTAAACATCCGAATAATTACCCAATTATTAAAGTACCTACCCAATCAATTGGCATCGAGCATTTCAAAACAACCGAATAATTACCCAACTTGTTAATGTTCTACCCAATCGAGTTACTCATACCTGCTCGATAACACCATCATTAAACCGACCAACCAACCTTGGGCACCTCGTATCCTAGTCAGCTTTAGTAAGTACTTTGGCAAAGTACACTAGATCATACACTTGTCTTCCTCCACCACTCCCATCCCACCCTAGCATGTTCCACCACCTCCTCATCATCCCCCTCCTCCTCTCCCTCCCTCAATCCCCCCCACCACCCACCTGCACTCCAAGAACTAAATAAGCTTCCAAACCTTCCTCCAAATCAACACCACCCACCCAACACCAGACTACATTTCACCCACCACTTTCGTCACCAACTTTGCCTCCTCAATCCCAAACCTCAAATACAAAACTCTTTACTTCACCAAACCAAACAAACCCCTTATACTCATCACTTGGGAAGGCACCAACCAAACACTCCCTTCCATTCTTCAACTCTACTTTGACTCGTCCCCGGCTGAAATTCGAAATTGCTACATCAAGATGGAAAGATTTATGGTAGAGAAGCCAGCATTGATAAATGCATCAGATTCGGGCCTTGAGGCCATCAAAGCATTACAGGTGAGTATATGTTACTCCGTATATTATACGGAGGATCATATATTACATTTTGTGTTATAATATTGACATATCATGACACGTTTTTTATTTTATAAATTTAAATTGAATTGTACAATTAAACTAGTCATACGTCATGATATTAACAAATGTAGCACAAAGTGTAATACATGCAATACGATATGTTACACTAAGTTGGATTGTATATTATATTTTGTGTGATATTATATGTTAAATTGTATCCTATATTACATTTTGTGTGATACTATAAGTTGGACGGTATATTAGATTTTGTCTCATACTATATGTTAGACTAAGTTGGATCTATATACATTATACTATAAGTTACACTAAGTTAAGATAAGATGGTGAAACGTGTTTTATTTTATAAATTTAAATGAACTTGTACAAATAAACTAGTCATATGTGATGATATTAACAAAGTGTTCCATAAAGTGTCACACTTTAATATAAAATACCATCATTCATGAGCTTAGCTATTACATTCAAAGCGTGAAGATACTTACTCATTCTGGGGAGTGTGTAGTAGGAAATGACTTATGAAGTGTAAAATACGATCATTTTGGAGTGTAGGAGTATGTCACACAAAGTATAACATACCATCATTTGGGAGTGTAGCATAGAATGTCATATAAAAAGACATTTATCATTCAGAGTAAACACAAATATTGGATAATCATTCTAGCATAGACTGTAATACAAAACATAACATATAATCATTTGCACAGAAAGTTGGTGGGTTCGAGAACCCCAACCTTTAAACTGCTCATATCGTATGTTCCCGGGATGGTGAGACGCGGGTTCACTTGAACGGAGAAGTTTGGCGCACCGTAAGAGTTCAAGAAACCTAATGTCGGGTTTCTTCTTTTAGACGGCGGCAAGTCATTTAATCTGGTATTTAAAGATAAAGGCTATACGATAGGGATGGGAGTTCGGGTGATTAAAGTCATTTTCCGGTCAGCGGATCGGCATTGTGCTTGGATAATAACATACGGAGAATTTGATGAAGAGTATCGAGCGAATTAGTAAGTTTAGGGAAGCTCAGTTTTTGATGTCAGCATACTTGACAACGCCAACCCAGGTAGTTTCCGTTAATCCGGTTTATCTGAAAGCAGGAATTGAATCACCAAAGGTAGATTTTGTCGTTTACAAGGAAAACTTTTTAAGCAAATAAAAGATTACATTTAATCTTTTTTGGTTAAAATATTACATTGTGATTTCAATTTGGTCATTGGTGAGGGGTTTACTCATGAATTACGCAGCCCATCGTAAGCTTGGGTATGTGATTTGGCGTAGATCGCCACCTTCACTGACGTAACTTTCAAGATGAAGATTGGGAAGAATGGCACTAATTACGGAGGAATATGACATACGAGGTGTGTGACGATTTGTAATCTCGTGACTGCATGTAATTTATTTCTTAGGTAAATCTGCAATCCTCAATGTTTACTGAGTCGAAGATAAAATTTCTCTAATAGTGTTGTCCCAAATAAATCTTGTCAAATAATTTTGTGTTCCATAGAATAGCTCTAAGTGACTGGTCAACTGATTCAATCCCTTGCAACTTGGAACTAATAAATTAATTTCAAGCACAAACATTTGGCCCTAAAGTTAGATTGTGAGTAATGTTTAGTTTCATATAAATATAATTCACGCGTTGAAGATCAAGTCATAGTAGCATTTACTAAGACATTTTGATGCATCTATTTTGTCGAGTTTCTAACAGATAGAAAACGTTTCTTGAGTTCTTGCCCTACTACAGCATATAACGCCTCTATATTTATGAAACTTTAAAGTTTAGACAGCCTCGGTTTTTTGGTTCAAAGTTTAGACATCCTCATCTTTTTGGATGTGAAACCATATAATATGTCCCAGTGTGTTAATTTTCCAGTTCCATATGTAGGAATCTAAATTGCTCAAGATGGCTAACCATTCTTATCATTTGGCATATTGTGGAGAAAGCACCCCATAGAGACTTTATGGACGCCCTCTGATGACACCTCCGGTTGCTTCCAACCCATGGTGGTTGGCGTTGAAGCAGGGGGTGGAAGAGGCTGGTGGGAAACTTGCAAAGCCCGAAATCTTGGCTTCAACTACGGATGCTAAGTACATGAGACAAATGGGTCTTCCTACCTTCGGTTTCTCCCCAATGAAGAATACACCCATTCTACTTCATGATCATAATGAGGTACAATAATCTTACTAACTTTGATTGGATACTTACGCCACCACATTTCATTATACTAGTAATAAGGGACGTGCGTTGCACGTGGTAGTTTTGTTACACATGATTTTATTGTTATAATTATGAAATATAACATAAAATTGGATAAATTTGTTACACGTGATTTCATTATTATAATTATAAAAGTTAACATAAAATTATAGTAGAAAAACAAAATTATCGAATAAATATAGTTTTATATATTTTAAAGAGTACCAATTTCCTCGTAAGAGATTGTCTACCTACTCTTCATGTCTTCTTTCGTGCATCCATAAGATTGTATCTCATGTATTATGAAGATCATGTGTAATTATACTGAACACTCTTACACATGATGTACAATATTATAAAGGAGGCAGATGATCTTCGCCGCAAATTCCTAAAACTATGAAATCGTAATATCTGAAAATATACTCTATATATTTTAAACTTTATTATCAAAAAATTCAATTGTCATATTTAAATCGTCAAAATTTTTCCATCTTTTGTCTTTTTATTTGTTAATTAAAGTTGATATCTTCAATGCATCATCATCTTTATCAAGATCAATTTACTCTATTTTCGTTCTTGCTTGCTTACTATTTTTATTATTTGTTTATTACATATCTTTTTTCTTAGTGTACCATTCTAATTTATATTGGTTTCAAATTAATAATTTGTCTGAACTAAAAGAATATTAAGCAAAATCAACAAAGAACTTTGATATATTCTCTAATAATTTTATTGGCTAAATTAAAACTATTATGTATAGTTAAAAGAAAATAATACAAATCATATCATTGTTCTATTTCTCTCATCCGTAATTAATTATGAACTCGCCTCAAAGATACGCTGAGTTAAGTTTTCATAATGATTTTATATTTGTCAAAGTATTAGTCTTCTTAATTATGTCTTCAAATGTGAATTCTTTAGCTTTGTCTATTATGTCTGGTATTTTGAATGTATTGTTTACGTTCTTGATAGTTTTGATTTGAATAGTTCTCCCTTATTATTTTCAATTTATTTTATCTTGTTATATTTCTCTCATAATATTTAATATATGGTTAAAACAAAGAAACAATGTAAGCTAATATGATATTTAGTAAAAATTCAATAATATAAAACTTGTAATATATATCTAACTTGTATGTATATTACTAACCGAGTATTCACATCATTGTTTGAAATACAAAATTTATAACAAAAGAGTTATCTCAAATTATACATATATAGCATAATATAATATGAAATAAACTTTATATGTAATAATTGATATTATCTGTATTATTTAATTTTAATAAAAATGAACAAACCTATCCCTAGTTTAGAAGGTATTATCTATTAATAGTTTTATAAAAGTGTACAAGATGAAATATGTATAAAATATAATTAAATTATTATAGGAAAGTAAATCTAATAATAATTCTAAACATAGTACGAAGCCTTTTGAAAACAAAATAAAATCATCATACGCCGTTACTATTCGTAATTATTATTATTTCATATATTAGTAATAAAATATGTCCTAATAAGCAAACTTTATAGGTTACTGACATAAAAATTAAAGCATCACTATCTCGATCAATTGTGCTCAACTCTCAGGATGCTCCAATTTCACAACGACAATCATACGGTAACGGTATTCTTTTTCAAGAGTTAACACATCCTTTGAGTTTAAAAAATGAATCACATGATTTGAAAAATAAATGACAATAATGTTTCAATGTAAGACGATTTAAAATTATACGCATACGCTTATCATATATATTCCTCTTAGAATTATGGGGCCAATAGTATCAGATTTTTAAGATGTGGTACAACCTTCATTACTTAAATATTGTCAAGTTTTGAATTTCTATTAGTTAACCTGAATAAATTTGGAATCCAATATTCTTTTGATGTGCAATTGATTGTTATTATAATTTTTACGAAATTGTTTAAAGCAGTATTTTGACGTATGCAATCATGATATGTGTTTTTTTTCAGATACAATTCTTCTATTTCATATAGGAATATTAAGACAATTATGATCATCTAAGACATTTGTATATATTCACTGCCTAATACATTATTATCTACTAAGACAATTATGATCATATAAGTAAATTAATAATTTCTATATCTTTGAGAAATCTAACTAAATAACCAATCTAATTTTTCAACCATTTAAATATAAAAGTTATGAATACTAGATACTAAATTTATCTCTAAAATATTATAAAATTTTCTTTTTTAATAATCAAAATTATTTAAATCTCAACCAACAAAATTTCAAAATTATATACAACCTCCATCTCTAAAAGGTTGTTCGATTTTCTTTTTCAATAGTCAAAATTATTAAGAATTTAATTACTAAATTATGAATACATACTACATACAAAATCCATCTCTAAAAAAGCGTTCAATTTTTTTTCAATAGTTAAAATTTTTTAAAGCTCAACTAATAAAAATTAAAAATTATGAAAACATCATAGTATATTTATATCTCTAAAAGGTTAATTGATTTTCTTTTTGAATAGTTAAAATTATTTAAAAGTCAATCAAAACTTATAAATACTAAATTTCACATCCATTTTTAAAAGATCGTTCAATTTTCTTGTTTAATAGTCAAAATTATTTAAACTCAACCGACAAAAACTAAAGCACTACGAAGACGATACCACCTCCATCTCTAAAGTCGGCAATAACGCCGACAATTTTCATATCGCTTACAACAAAAATGATCGAAATGACTACTAAGCTCAGGCTATGTCAACAATAATAACGGAAATATTATAATTAATTCTTAAATAATAATTTTCATTTTAGCTTTGAATCCCACGAATTACTGAGTTAAATTCATATTTTTGTTATGATTGATCTCATCGCCTATCTTATTAATTGCTAGATTCATCCGATTTTACATAAACATATTGTATTATCTTTTTCATCTGCTATACTCTATTCTTATACATAAACAATGTTAACTTATAATTAAAAACACGTGAAATCAAGGAAAGTAAGGTGACTTCAATCGACTATAACAAGAACAATTGATATATGAAAAAAAGTTTAAAAAGAAGAGAGTATATCAATAATTGAGCATATTGACGAAAGAAATGCGAGTGAGAAGAAACAAACCAAGCATGTGTGAACTAACTTCTAATGAACAGTTAAAACGATAAATTGGCCATGAGATGAGATTGAATTTGCTCCAATGTCCATATTATTGTTAACATAATATTTTGATTATTCGCTAAAAATACTGTGTCAATTTTGTATCAAACTTAATAATTTTATTAAGGGTAGTCTTATAATTCCATATTATATATAACTCAGAATAGAAATTCCTATAATAAAACAATTCTATTTCCATACGTAATCATATATTATAAGTGATTTCAGATTATAGATTATTTTAATTAAAATTTATCAAAATACAATTATACCATTCATTGCATTTTAGTCTGCTCAAAAGCGAGAAAGAACTACAAGCATAATTCGCGCTTTTATATATTTCATATGGTTAATTAATTTTATGGCTTTCTTTTGGTGCAGCACCTGAAGGATACTGTTTATTTGGAAGGAATCAAGGTTTATGAATCAGTAATCAAATCTTTGAGTTCCTTGTGATCAGCGGCATTGCATGAGATTATCATGATCTGAGGTTTTGGCTTATTCATCGACTGCGCTTAGTGTCTACAAATCTCATTGTGTTTGATTTTCACTTCATTTTTTACTCATTGCATCCTCCAATATTTCATCTCTTCGGCAGCTGTATCAAAAGTCCAAACATCAAATGTGGATATAACTCCTTTGCTCTCTTTAGATTAAAGAGGATTCAATTAAATAAATGAAGTTTCAGAGGATTAATAAAAGCATGTTGTAATTTCAGCTGTAGGAGTATCAATCCAATTGAGTAAAAGATTACAGATGTTTACAGACTTCTCATAACCAATTGCACACATTTTTGGAGGATCAAGTCCTACAACAAATACGGGTACGGACTATTTATTATACGACATTCATAAAAGCTTCACGACAAAGCCTTCATCATTGCTAAAGATAAACACGTGGTAAAATAATTAAAACAAAGTTCCGTCAAGATCAAAAAATAAACACGTGTCAATATAAAAAAACACTTCCGTTGCCGGGACTTGAACCCGGGTCTCTCGGGTGAGAGCCGAGTATATCCTAAACTTATAGGTAACTTGTGGATTACTTTGTTTCTTTTTATCAACCCATTTGTATTTTCTCTTTATAGCTATTATTAATACATACGTATTTGTTAGTTTTAATATATTCAATTACTCCGTAATATTCTATATATGATGTTTACCCTTGTCATATGTGCCACATTTTTCTGGTAAATGTTACTCGTTTGTCAAAAAGTATGAAACATTCATATTAATGCACAAGCCAGATTCCTCACCTTGCATTTCACTGCAGGCCGAACTCTTTACGCGCCTTTTAACCTGCGCATGGTAGCCATGCTTAAATCACTTCAATACGAGACGCTGGCTACTCTAGCGATTCGAACTCCACACTGCATTTAAGAGGCTTACTGGCCAAGACTTAAAGACTCTCGCTTCCTACCAATCGAAATTTATGTCCCGAGACCAATATTACTCATTTGTCATTATTATTACTAATTGCTTTAAATATTAATTATCCAATAATATAACATAACTCGTGATTAATAGTACTCTGTATTTAATACAAATGTTATTCATGAAAAATTAATACCCTGTAGCCTGTAGGTTTCATTTTTAATGTCGATAAAATGTTATAAAAAATTACAAATTGAAGTTTTCACTGTAAGTTTTATATTTATTCATGGATACCTTATGCATTTTTGTTGTTCGTAAAAGTTAGATGCAATGGGACATTTACAACGACTGAATTATTTGTTCTTAAGTACCCGGCTTATTACTTTAATTACCATGTGTTTGTACTCATGGGCAGTATTCAGGATATTCAATGAATACCTTGAACAAAAGAAAATATGCTTGAAGTTGTGGGTGCCAATAAAAATACAAATCAACCGAACCGACCTAACCGAACTGAAATAACCGAAATCGAGGGAACCGATTGAACCCAACCGATTTAGGTTCGAAAAATACAAAACCAAAATATTTCGTTCGGGTTCGGTTTCCCCGAGAACCTTGAATTTTAATTAAAAAAATTAAAAATATTATATATATATATATAACCTTGAACTTAACCAAAATAATAGAAAAACCCAACCGAAAAAACTCAAAACAACCAGAACCGAATCCTAACTCCGATTTAGTTTGAACTCTAATTTAACCGAATTGCACTGATTTTAAGCTCCTGCTTGAAGTTTTACAGAAGTTCAAATTTTGCAATAAACAAATTTTTTATATGCTTTATCCATTTTGACCAGAAAGTTTTTGGTACAATGTTAGCCAATGTTTTACCCATTTTGTCCAGATTTTTTTTGACAATGCTAGGTAATGTTTTACCCATTTTGTCTAAGGTTTTTGGGACAATAATGAAGCATAAATTTTCTCATAATACGAATTTTCTTAAGTTTTTAGGGTGATAAACGAATAACTATTTTAGTTAGTTTTAATTTTAATTTTTCACCAAACTTATTAAAAGCTAGTACATGGACTTCAACTAATTACTAGCTTTAGTTAGTTTTGATTAATTATTGAAGTTTCTTCGCCTATCGCAGAAAAATAAACATGGGCTGCATAACGGTATTCTACTATATAAATCATTTATCGGCTCAAAAACGCTAGTTTATGCCTAACGTCACCAAATTATACCCATTTGTTAAAATTCATATTTTTTACATATTCGAATCCTCGCATGCTAAAAAAAATCTAATACCCTACATTTTGCCGCTCCTGTTTGTACTTATTATCACATATAACTATATAAGCCAACTCATGAATATTCGCACCTAGTTTAAATACAACTAATACAAGTACACATTTGATTATTTTAGTACAACAGTGCATCATCAATTGATTCTGATGTTAATTAGATGAAGATTCTTTGTTGTTTGGCTTTGTCTTATTATAAACCTCAAGATTAATTTGTCACAAAGCTTTATGTCCTCATGGAAAAAGTCGGAATTTATATTTAATGGAGAGTATGAACCAATACTACGGTGCATTTCCACGGCGTGCATTCAGGCGGCCGGCGAACGCATGCGTGTGCGCTCGTTCTTTTTTTTTTTAAGCACAAAAAACAAATGCACATGACGGACGTTCGGATCCATGGAAATATGGTTACCCTTAATAGGGTTAGATTCTTACATTAAAATTAACTCTTCCGTCTTATTTGGCAAAGTTGCTCCTTATCTACAAGCCATGACACAATTTGGATATACTGCTTTACTATTATTAGCATATTATCAAATTGTCCCTTAGAGTTATCAACATTGTTGAACCGCCTGATAGACTTCATGTACTCTCTGTTATTGCCAACATATAATGACAATTGTCTTTGTTTGTATTTATGTCACAAATAAAATATATTCAATTGAGAATTTCATTTTAGGGGGAGTCATGTATTATATTAATTATTATGGAATCGATAGGTTATTCAAATGAGTCTATATTTTATATCGAAAAGGAGTGAAACATGTATACTACACATCAATAAATAGCAACCCTGTGTAACATATATTTGCAGCCTCAATGAAGTCTCACTAAGCAAGAAGACACACATACGTCATAAACAATAGTTATTGTGATACCATGGAGTACTCCTTGGCCTCTCTACTAATTTACATACCCATTTTTTTAATCCTCCATCAGTTAACAAAGTTGTTATTATCTTATGTCCCCGGAGGCAAGAAATTACCTCCAGGGCCACCAGGATGGCCAGTGTTCGGCCACATGTTCAATCTCGGTACTCTTCCATACACAACCATGGCACGTCTGAAAGACAAGTATGGTCCCGTGTTGTGGTTGCGTTTAGGCTCAGTAAACACCATGGTTATACTCAATGCCTCGGCTGCCGAGGAATTGTTCAAAAACCATGATGCTTCTTTTTGTGATCGCAAAACTGTTCAGGTCTTGCGATCACATAATTTTCACAAAAGTTCTCTTGCTCTAAGTGCATATACTCCTTATTGGAGAATGCTAAGGCGACTATGCACTATGGAGATTTTTGCTACAAGGTAATAAATTATATTCTAACATACATGCTTGTAAATTATGATTACTATGGTAATGGATTAGGTTCTCATCAAGGCTATGTTTTCCTTCAAAATTTCAAAAGGATCAATGTTTTGTCTACTTATCCATGCTCCACATCTACAATTTCTTTATGAATTTTTTTAGCACTAAGATATACTGAATCATTTTTGGTTGCTTTATTGATTTTGATATATTTTTTCCATAGTACTTACTATTTATTTTATTCATAAACTTATGATGATGGTAAAAAAAACTTATGTATGCATTACAAAAATTATTGTAGTATCGAAAATTTTATTTAAGAATGTTTAAGAACCGAGCTTAAGAAATTGATTGGGACTCATATTATTATGTTTGTTTATTATATGATGATAGACATGAATAATCGTTTGTTTAGTTCATGATAACATGCATCAATAATTTTATTCTTTTTCTAATAAATTCTACAGAAAGATTAATATGACAGTTGGGATAAGGAGAAAATGCATAGATGATTTGGTATCCTGGATTGAAAAGAAATCTGCTAATACAAACACTAACATTAAAGAGAAGAAAGGAGTTCACATAGCCCACTTGATGTTCTTGACATCATTCAACATTTTTGGAAACTTGATGATGTCTCGAGACGTGGTGGATCCGGATTCCGAAGTCGGGTCGGAGTTGTTCACAGCATTGGTGAAATCTACACATTGGGCTGCTTGTCCCAATATTTCAGACCTGTTTGAATTCTTGAAGCCATTTGATCTTCAAGGTTTGCAAAGAAACATGAACAGAGATTTGGGTCATTTGTTGGAAATTGTTTCCAAATTTGTCAAGGAAAGGATGAAAGAAAGGGAGGATCCTTGTAGAGAAAAGACTGATGATTTCTTGGATGTGTTGCTTGACTTTGAGGGCAAAGGTGGAGAGGAGCCAAAGAAGCTATCAGAACACAACATCTTCATTTTCATTCTGGTAAGAATCCTTTCATCCATGTTTTTTTTTTCAGTTAGAATCTTGATTAACTACTACAGAGTCTTGTTTCACCATATGGCAATATGTCTAGTTCAATACCTATGAAGAGATTCCCACCTAAACGAAATAAGGAGGGAGGGGGTTCAAATGTACCAACCTTACCCTTGGATAGCACTAAAATGTGGTTTGATATGAATTTCGATTTTGTACTAGTGTGCACGCTACAAATGTGTCGTCAAATAAAAGATTCAACGTCCAAGGTATTGTTGACGCAAAAAGAAAAAACATTCATTACCGGTGTAAGAGAAATGGGGGTAGCGCCTACATTGGACGCTTGTATACAAAACCATCGTTAAATACATCTTGTATACTGCGGAAAATTGATAATGAATGCTAATAACTATTATTGGCATTCATCATAGACATCGAAATCAATTTTTAGGCTCCACTTCATATACCATTTTTAGGTTTTTGACGTATAGTGTGGTAGTAGAAGGGGTAAAAATCTTAAAAGATTCAATTGTTTGACACAATTTTGGTGTGCTTCTTGCACATATAAATACTGCAGGAGATGTTTCTTGCTGGGGCAGAGACAACAAGTACCACAACAGAATGGGCACTTAGTGAGCTCCTACGCAATCCTAAAGAATTGACCAAAGTCAAAATGGAGGTTCAAAGTGTTGTAGGACCAAATAGAAAACTTGAAGAAAGTGACATAGAAAACCTCCCATTTTTACAAGCCATAGTCAAGGAGACTTTACGTCTACATCCAGTGGTACCATTTCTCCTTCCAAGAAGTGCAACTAAAGACACCAACTTCATGGGGTATGACATACCCAAGAACACTCAAGTTCTCATCAATGCTTGGGCAATAGGAAGAGATCCTGAGACTTGGGATGATCCTTCGTCTTTCAAACCCGAAAGGTTCTTGGACTCGAATATTGATTATAGAGGTCAACATTTCGAGTTAATACCATTCGGTGCTGGTAGAAGAATGTGTGTTGGTCTACCTCTAGCGCATAGGATGTTACATTTGATGTTGGGTTCATTGCTCCACGAGTTCGACTGGGAGCTCGAGGACTCTTTACACGGACACAAACTTGACATGACTGAACAATTGGGGATAACTGTAAGAAAATTGGAGCCTTTGAAAGCTGTCCCAACAAGACGTGCAATTTGATAAGTCCTTGTAGTTATAATTAAAATGCAAACTAGCATATTGTATCATTAGCCTCTGGAATAGTTTGCTTGATGTGTTGTATCTTACTTTGATGAGCTTATTATTACTTGCTTTATTTTATAGTGTTGCCGTGATAAGAATGTGTATTATTCAATTTCAGTGACTTTCCTAGCCCAAAGTCTAGATGTGCAACTGTTGAAAATATTCAAGAATTATAAATCACTCTTCGACTTCCTCAAAACATCCAAGGGTAGTAGACCAAATTCTATCTCATTTCGCGGTGTATGTGCTTCCATTTACGATATACAAACGCTGAGCAAGATGACAAGTCAGACATTATTATTTTAGTAAAAACAGCATCATCATCTCATTTTTATAATTATATCATGTAAATTGTTAGACCACCTCCACAATTTATTTGAGATAATTTTAAAACAAAAAGTCAAACTGATAATTAATGATTATCATGATAATGTGTTTATTTTCTTAAAAACATAAAAATACTAAAAATCACCCATCAATTCATTTGCCTACTTCTTAGGGCTTAAAATAATTCTATTGAACCCAATATCCGACTCTGCTAAGCAATTCGATGAGATGCTATTTAATATGTGAATCATTAATTCGAAACAACCTCAATGGTATCACAATTCACAAGAGGCGAGGGTGAGTATTATTCCACTATTCAATAATATTTATGTAGGAATCTTTTCAGATGGATTGAAGTATGTTGCCGATGTATACTTACCAAACAACATGAAGTATAAGTAATTGTCTTCTAGTGTTGTTTATTAAATGAACCACGTATTCATATTAAGATTTTAGTTCCCACTTGAATGCCTGACGGTATATTTATTCAATTAATCAAGGTGATTTATTTGTCATTGTATTCACCACCCGGTGACATTTTCTTGGTACAAATTTATTTGTGTAAACCAATGGTAAAAAAGATTCAGCATTATCTACAACAATGTTAGCAATCATATCATCAGTTCATTTTATAAAATCCAAGTATGGTATGTCCAATTGGAGTGAAGTGTGTGTATAATTGAAGTCTGCCTAGTCAATAAGCAATGATGAGTTTACTAGACAGTGTATTTTGAAACATGCCATTTTCTTAAAAATTACTCATTATACATTTTGATGCACCATGAACTTTCGGCTAAAGTAAGGATGATCTGTTTATTAATTGTAGGTAACGAGAAATAGGACATATGCCAACCAAGAATATATTGTGAGCATAGAGATGATTATACCAAATCAAGTACACTTTTAGAAAGCTCAAATCCTCATAAATGTGAAAATATTCAAATTACCGTGTTACTCAAATGTAATGATAGGGCATTTGTTATAAATTTGACGATGTTAATTGATTTATGATAATATAGACAATGATTGCCTATGGACTACGGTAGTCATAAAAGATCGATAAATTTATAAATCAAGAAAAATTGAAAAGAAAATTACATGAAATAACGTAAATTTTACGGTTTTGAAATATCACTCAATATAAAGCTTAATGGAGGCATAATATATATACCCGTCATCAATTAGTGGAATTAAACTTTATTCGATCTGATCTATCAATACTGATGATCACAAATTACGGCTAATTAAACACAAAAGTTATATAAATATATAAATATATATTAATGCATTTGTGATGGAGGGAGTATTTGTTATATGTAAGGAATATAATTTTATTTATAGTATATGGTAATTGATGCATTTGTAAAATATGATAATTGTAAACTATTAATTTTGAGTCCATTTTATTCTCTTCATCATCTCCATTATTAGTCAACTCTAAATCCTCCATTGATCCTTGAATTACTCCCCCCCTCTTCATTTAGTCCACCCTCTCTCTCAATCAATCTCCAAAAATTACTCCCTCCCTTTTTTTTGCATTTTAAAACACAAAAAATTAATATTAGGGATCATAATACAAAGCAAGTAGCACAATAATATTTTATTATAAACCAACATAAAAAATTGATTTTTTTTTCAAACCAAGATAATGTATTAGGAAAAAGTTGGTATTTTTTGTTAGATTGGGATAAGTTGTTGAGAAAAAAACAAAGAAATTGCATTTAAAAATTGAGTCTTTTTGTAACCAAGATTATATATTAGGAAAAAGTTGGTGTTTTTTGTTAGTTTAGCATAAATTGTTGAGAAAAAAGCAAAGAAATCTCACTTGGGTATTCCTGAAAATTTCAAGATTTGTTGAAAAGAGCACCCAAATAAAGCACATTTGATAATATGAATATCCCTGGAAAGTTGAAGATGGAAAAGTCACCATATAATAGGCTAAGGCATCATTTTTCATTAGCCAAGATTACTTTTTGGTCCCTTGTGTTTGTTGGTTTGATCTATGTATCATTTTTCAGATCATCATCTTCATCTACTGCTCATTCTGACAACTCTCGCAGGTCCCTTATTTTATTATTATTATTATTTAAAGTTCATTGCATTTACTCGAACCCGGGACCTCGTGCATTTACTTGAATCCGGGACCTCGTATTTGTGAATAATATCCGTGGCCACTAGACTAACTCTGGTGCTTCTCGTGCAGGTCCCTTAGAACAAGCCGTGATTGGGAGCAAAGGGTTAGAGCTTCTGCTAAAATCAGGTCACAGAAGGGTATCTCTGTTTTAGTTACGGGTGCTGCTGGTTTTGTAGGTACACATGTTTCAGCTGCCCTTAAACGCCGTGGGGATGGCGTTGTTGGGATAGATAACTTCAATAGTTACTATGATCCTTCTCTTAAAAGATCTAGGCAAGCGCTTTTAGAACGCTCGGGGGTGTACATTGTGGAGGGGGATATAAATGATGATAAGTTGTTGAGAAGGCTGTTTGATATTGTTGCATTTACTCATGTTATGCATTTGGCCGCGCAGGCCGGTGTTAGATATGCTATGGAGAATCCTAGTTCATATGTGCATAGTAATATTGCTGGCCTAGTTAGTTTGCTTGAAGTTTGCAAGAGTGCTAATCCTCAGCCTGCTATTGTGTGGGCATCTAGTAGTTCTGTTTATGGATTGAATAATAAGGTTCCATTTTCGGAGAAGGATAGAACTGATCAGCCTGCTAGTTTGTATGCAGCCACTAAGAAGGCGGGTGAGGAGATTACTCACACTTATAATCATATTTACGGGCTTTCGTTGACTGGTTTGCGCTTTTTTACTGTTTATGGACCTTGGGGTAGACCAGATATGGCATACTTCTTTTTCAGTAAGGATATTCTGAAGGGGAAATCGATACCTATATTTGAAGGGCCGAATCATGGGACAGTTGCTAGGGATTTTACCTTTATTGATGATATCGTGAAGGGGTGTGTGGCATCGTTAGATACTGCAGAGAAAAGTACTGGTAGTGGTGGGAAGAAGAAGGGGCCGGCTCAGTTGCGAGTGTTCAATTTGGGGAATACTTCACCAGTGCCTGTTTCAGATCTAGTTAGCATTTTGGAAAGATTGCTTAAGGTTAAGGCAAAGAGGCTGATAATGAAAATGCCGAGGAATGGTGATGTGCAGTTTACACATGCAAATATAAGTTCTGCCCAAACGGAGCTGCATTACAAGCCCACAACAGATCTTCAGACGGGATTGAAGAAATTTGTTCGATGGTATCTCAGTTACTACAGCGATGGAAAGAAGAGTGACCAGTGATACATTTTTCCAATAGTGCGGTATAATTTGATTTTTGTTCTTTTTCGATTCTTACATGACCCTTCTCTGTTCTTTGCCTAGTTATATTTTTCCCTTAAATCTTAAATTCTTAATGATGCCGCAAGATGACTAAAGTCTTTCTCATGGCCAAGAAGATCTTATAATTAGTGGTTATGGTTTACTAGGCGTCCTGATCTGTATCAAAGAAATCCAAGACCAACTTTTGTCACTCTTGGTCATGTAATTGTTGTAGTTTATCATTGTAGAATTCAGGACTGATAGAGCTATTTGCTGATTCGTGGGCCTGTACCGTTTCTCTAAAATTCCACGTATTGATTCTGCTATTAGTTTTTTTCTAATACGTGCATTACATGGAATTGCTTCATTGTACGGATAATGAACCTCATTGCTAAGTTTACTGTTTTTATCATTCTACTTTTTCTCTGTTTCCTGTCTTAATTTCTTTTCAATATCTCATTTAATTTGTTTGTTACCTTTCGTTGTTTGTTTACTTGAATGAATCACTGTTCATCTTCCTCCACGATGTCAACTATTTGTAGAGGGGGAGTAACAAATACATAGATATACACATCTTACATTGTCTCCACTTTCTGCATCTTGTATGATAAATCGATTATGGCCTCGAATTTGTATTGCATATAGTAGAGTTTACATAGTACAATCATATTGGTCATGTCATGAAAATCTGATCTTATAAGAAGAGAGCAGTAACTACTTGCTTTATAGATGGAAATATGCAATTTTTGAATTGCCTGTTAATGATCTGCACAAAGTAGAGGAGATGTCTTCAATTTCTCTGTGGTATGAATCTCCCACAAAGAATTCATGGATTGTCCCGTCGAGTTCAATCCAACTGCAACCGGGGACTTTCTTGAGGTCTCTATCTTTCATCTCCGACCTTATCCTCCTCACATAGTCCCACATGCCAAACTGTGCATATATATTGGACAAAAGCACATAAGAACTTGGATCCTGAGAATGCAATTCAATAAGGCGCTTCGCCACTGGCTCTCCAATACTAAGGTTGTCGTGATTTGAACACGCACTTAACAAAGTCCGCAAAACCACATCATTCGGCTCAATTGGCATGTCCTGCACAAACCTTGTGGCTACTTCTACATGCCCTGCTCTGCTAAGGATGTCAACCATGCATCCATAGTGCTGGAGCTTAGGCTTCAACATGTGAACTCTTCTCATGATCTCGAAACAGATCAGACCTTCCTTCACCATCCCAGAATGTGCACAAGCATTCAACACAGAAATGTAGGTGATCCCATCTGGTTCTATAGATTGCCTCATCATTTTCATGAACAAATCGAATGCCAAGCACCCCAAACCGTGAACTGCCAGACCCCCAATCATGGCATTCCAGTGATCAACACTTTTCTCCTTAATATCGTCGAATACACTCATTGCATTATCTGGACTCCCACATTTTGCATACATATATATCAAAGAAACACCAAGTTTTCCACCAACTCTAAAATCATTCTCTTTTATATAACAATGTATGGCTACCCCTTCATCAATGCACCCTAATTGTGCAACTGCTGATAGCACAATGACTAAACTTGTACTGTCAGGAGAATAACTGAAATCTCTACCACTGAACATATCATAGAAGACTTTCACTGCCTCTCTGTAACGCCCATTCTTTACATACCCTGCCATCATAGCATTACAAGAAATCACATCCCTGACAACCATCTGATCGAAGAAGCTTCTAGCAAGATCGACATTGCCCTCTTTCGCGTGCCCGTCGACCATAATAGCCCAACTGACCACATCCTTAACTGGCATCCTATCAAACAAAATATGAGCTAACTCAATCTTCCTAGATTTCACACAACAATCAAGCATCAAGTTCCATGTAACCAAGTCTCTCTTCGGCATCTTCTCAAACAACCCCCAAGCTAACTTGAAGCCATCTTCCACTTTCACATACCCTCCAATCATTGCATTCCATGTAATCAAATTCCTCATCTCATTCGGCATAACCTCGAAAATCTCCCTCGCTAAATCCACCCTCTGAGACTTCACATATCCATCAATCATCACATTATACGAAACGGAGTCCCTTTCCAACATCATATCAAACACTTGTCTCCCCAATTCAACACAACCACTCTTCACATACATACAAATTAGACAATTTTGCACAAACAAATTACCCCCAAAATCACACTTCACCAACAAACCATGAACTTGGATACCTCTACTCACTATCCCCACTCTCGAACAAGCTTTCAGCATTAGCGCAAACGAGTAAGAATCAACTAAAACTCCACCCTCAAGCATCAACACAAACACCTCAAATGAACTTTCCGGATCACTCCCATGCGAAAACGTCTTGATTATTGAATTCCAAAGAAAAGGGTCGTCCCTATTCCGATAGCTTTTAAAGAAAGGGGTTGAAAAGAACAGATACCTAGCAAATTTGATTGAGAGTACATGTGGTGAAGATAAGAGGTTGAGGATAAGCTTTGTGGCAAAAAGTAAATTTTCAAGAATCTTAGTTTTTATCAATCTTGCATGAATTTGATCAACTTCAAATTGAGTTCTACATTTTGAGCTATATGATAATGTAGAACTCCATAAATGATTTGAACTACTAACAACACACATATCTTGAAGATTTGTGGAAAATATTGAATTTTTAAGAATCCCATTTGTGATTAATCTTGAATGAATTTGATCAATTTCAAATTGGGTTTTGCATTTTGAACTCAAAAGATTGTTTGAATTAGCAAGAACAAACATATCTTAAAGATTTGATTTGATTAAGGTTTCCAAAGACTTTGGTCGTTAGCAGTTATTTAACTGTCACTAGATACTGGTAATTCTGGTAATTAGTTTGAAAGGTTTTTTCTTTATGTTTTTGCCCCGATAGTTTCCAACTACTTCAGGTTCAGACCGATAAGAAAATGATTAGTTTACGATTTTGCATGGTTTTTTCAAGAAAAATTAAATTTCTAATTAAAATTTTGATGTCAAGCAAATAATTAAATTTTAAGCTAAGCAAATGGGAGTCTAGTTAAAAAAAACGGGTTTGTCTTCTCTTTGAAGCGCCAACATGAGCATAACTCTCTTGGTGTACGAAGCGCAGCTGGATAAATGCCAGGACACCGCTTGGGCTGCAGTTCAAATGTTTGTCATAGAACACCGAAAGCAAATTTTGTTTTTTTTGTTTTTTTATATAACCAACTAGAACATGTTGAAGGAATAATATGCCAAAAAATAGCTCTGACTCCAATCTGAACATTTTTTTTTTTAACTCAATGCGAGCTTGTTCCACCAGTAAACAACTTCATTTAGTGATTGTGCTTATTCTAAACGATTATTTCACTACTTTTGTCTTTCGCCGCCAATAAAGGAATCAAATGCCAAAAAAGTTTACTCGAAAGCGAATCGGTTTCATAGTAAACGACTCTGTTTATAATTTACATATTGAGTTTACTCAACAAAGAGGTGAAAACAACATGGTTTTTCTTTTACAACTCAACTAAAATATGTTGAGGAATTATTTAGTGCCTCTAACATAAATGTTCCGTAATAATCGACTGGGGCCAGGTCAAACAAGCTAACAGCTCTACTGGAGACGGTAAAGAAAAATGTAAAGCTGGTTCCAAATCCAAAGCCAAATATATTACAAGCCTAACAAAGGGTTATCAAAGGTTACATGATAACCTAACTGATGAGGATGTTATAAGCCTTAAGTAGGTTTATCAAAGGTTTGGAAGCCAGTAATGAATTGAGTCATTGTTATTTGTTAGGGAAGATTAATTGAGTCGAACTCGAATACTATTTATTACTCCCTCCTTGATAAAATGTCTACTCAGTCGGATAGCCTGGTTCCTACTCGAACTCGACTAATGCTAAGTAATGAATATATGCATCAGGACTTGAATCGTATTCGAGTAGCAAACAAAGCTTAATAACGATTTCTTAAAGTACTAAGAACCAGCAATTACGCAGATGATGAAAAACAATCACCTTCTTCTTAAAACTATATTGTGCTGCTGACCACATAGGCACATAGCCTCCTTAATAAAAGGATAGAATAACTACAATATAACCTAAGTCAAGGGAATCCAATAAATTGCAGGGCGCCTGCACAACAATAAACAAAAATAATAGGCCAAGGCATCAAGGAGCGTAGCAAAGAATTACGTGTAATGTCGATAAAACAAGGTTAAAAGAAGAAGAAGAAGAAGAGTGCTTTCATATTATATTAAAACATACCACCAATAATCTGAATGCACAAGCATGAATAAAATGGCAAGGATCAAAGATATTGCAAGGAGAAAAAGAATGAATCTCAATACCAGAAACCTAATTGAAGAAATGAAAGAGTGAAATTGATTTCAAGTACTATGACGACAAGTGAACTTATTAGAGATAAATGAAAAGTGGATTACCATTTGGTGGTGATAGGACTTATAGTCCTGAAATTCCCTAAACTACAAATTCCCTACTGAACTACGAACCAGCCCAATGATATTTGCATCAGGAATTCAAGTGTATTCGAGTAAACAAAATTATGTAGAGGGACTAAATAAAATTTAACAGAGCATCAGATACCAATCAACGCGTGAGTAGCAAACAGAGTTTAACAACCATTTCTTAAAGTACTAAGAAATCACAAACAAGTAAACAACCAGGGAATTACACAGATGATGCAAAACAATCACCAAGTTCTTAAAAGTATATCGTGCAACTGACCATAGCCTACTTAATAAAAGGATAAAATAAGTGCAATAAAACACAGTGGAGGGAGGCCCGAATTTGCATGATCCATAACCTATTTGGGAATCCATAAATCGCCAGGGTACCTGCAAAAGAATAGACCACGAATTGCAATTAGCTGATAGACTAAATCATTAAAGAGAGAGGCAGATAACTAAGGAAACTAAGTAAAAGAAGGTTACAGAAGAAGAATGCCTGATGTATTTGAATTTAAACATACGAGTAAAGGCAAAAACAACGTAAAACTAATGGCGACAGAAGGGAAGCAACAATCCATCCTAATCGGATTTATTTTGGTATTAGCTTCCACCCTAGAATTTAGAACTAACTTAAACATCTGAATCCCAAACAAATAAAAGATAAACAAATTCATTACAAATAATACACTTAGCAGAGAAAGCTAAAACAAGAATGGAAAAGTGGATTACCATTCGCTGGTGCAAGGCCTTATCATCCTGACACGACTGACCAGTCTCTGAGCACTGCTATCGAACACTTGTGCTTCGAGAGTATGTACACAATCGCCATTCTGAGCTTGAAAGGTAAGATGGTAATTGTATCCATGAAAAAGAAGGCAAGTGGCCTTCTCCCTAAGCGCCTTGTCAATTTTGACAAGGCGCCAGTCATGCCAGTTCCCGTACATCTGCAAAAAAGAATCAACATTAATTCAAGAGAATACTACTTTTCATCAAAGTTAAAACAACAAAGATATGGCAGCAACATACATGTCGGATAAAATGATCCTGCATTGCCAAGGTGGCACAATCATCAAGAATATTTAAATCGGAATCACTGAGTTTGTGACGCTTAAGATAGACAGGGCCCTTCCCTTGAGGAATGATTTCAGGGCGTTCATAGCCATTGTCAAGCCTTGTGTCGCACCTCATCGTATTGAGAGGCAAGAGGAAAGGCTTATTAGACTTAGCCAACCTGGAGGATCTTCTCGGCGGGTTCTTGCATATTACCGAATCCGATAAATTTTTGGAGAAATAATAATGTTAGATATATGCATTTTCCATTCAATCCATTAAAATACGACAAAGAACCATCAGTGCTTCACTACCCAGAGAGAACATTAGCCTTGCACCGTCAATATCAGGATACACGCGAAAATAATAATGTTTTACTTGTGCATGTGTGTGTACATATTCAGAATGAACAAATCAATCCATAAAATCGACAGTATCACATTAATAATTTATACTCCCTCCCTCCTTCTCGTAAAGATTGTATAGTTTCATTATTTTTTCATTTCCCATAACTTGAAATGTTTATACTAATTATAGGAAATAAGTCAACTTATCCTCCGTGGTATCGAGGGCAGCAACCTCGAGGGGATGTTAGTGTGAGGTTTTCACAATTTTAGGAAATAAGTCAACTTTTACTAGTAGTTCCAATTAAATATGTTATCGAGAAAGTGAAAACTAGACATATTAATTAGAAGGTGAGTATTATATAAAGAACCTAAACATATACTACCATGAATTTAATTACTTTTAATACTTATTCGAATAAATATAAAATTAGTACTCCCTATCAATTAATGCAAACAAACCAGCAAACCAGAATCATATCGGAAAATAACAAACATAATAATAATAATAAATAATAATAATAATAATAATAAACATAATAATAATAATAATAATGATGATAATAATAATAATAATAATAATAATAATAACAATAATAATAAATAATAACAACAAACATAATAATAATAATAATAATAATAACAATAATAATAATAAATAATAATAATAATAATAAATAATAATATTAATTCAGAACACAACCCGACGAAAATTGGGAAGAATTATAATAATAATAATAATAATAATAATAATAAATAATAATAATAATAATAATAATATTAATAATATGTAATAATAATAATAATAATAATTAGGGCTTACAACCCGACGAAAATTGGGTAGGAGAGAACCAAGCATTAGGCATTTTGAAGGAGACGAGAGAGAAATAGATGGGACGAAAGGTTTCCTTTCAGAATTTTAATAACATTACAATTAACAAGATTACATCATACCTGTTACTCTTATTATTGCTCCTATTCGGATTGGACCGATACATTCTTTTTATCCGGTTTCGAGTGTGTCTCATGTTATGTCTTGATTTTGGGTATTTTGGTGCTTTTTAGGCATTCGGTTAGTTGGATATTTGATTGATATTTTGGATATTTATCAATTTTATCGCTCAAGGATGTCGAGTCTTGGCTAAAAAATACCGGTTAACTTTTCGGGCGAGTATCGGTCCGGTTCTCAAAATGCTCTCCCCTTTAACTTATTAGGTGAGTGCTCTACGTGAGCATGTACAAAAGAAGATCATGAGTCGAATCATGAATGGATTATATCATATAACACCGATTTCTTAGAGGCGTGGTTTCGCACAAAAATTAAGCCATTTAATTAACAAAAAAATGTTTTATTTTATTTTTTGGAATTAACTTTTAAAACCAAAGAATATAGGTGTCACAATTTTAACGGAATACACTCACATAAATTTTAAAAGATAGTGGTAATTTAAGGGGCAAATTGAAGAGAAAGCCAAATAAAAAAGTTGGGTTTATGGATTTTCTTCATGAATTTATTAGCTTTCGAATTTACTATGAATGCTTAACTTTATCCTTCAGATATTCTAAAGTTAAAATTCATAATAAATCTTCATAATTCACAAAATATTGTCATTTTACTTTTTCATGATAAAAATTAATAAATTTTATGAATTTTAGTTGACATCAAAACTTTATTTGAATCAAATTATCAAGTTCTTAATAAGTATGTTGAAAATCTACGTATTCATATTTTTCAAATAAATATATAACACATTAAAATTTATTTGGTTAAAATTAAAAAAGTGAGTGTAAAATCGAAATGTGGCAATCTTTTAAAAGGCGAAGGAAGTATGTTTCATAGCAATTAAAAAACAATGTAATATGATCAAAGTATTACAAACTGACACACACACACAATGCAGTGAATGCACACATTTAGTTTAAGATGATTTGAAAGTAACAAATTTCTTATTTTCAGTTGCAAAACTTGTTTTCAAGATAGTATGAAAAAATGATAATCGTATGTTTTATCATGGCCTTTTGCTTCATATTCCTTGATCCAAACATGTTTAGTTGATGCAAATTTTGTTAGGGAGATTCCTTAGCCAATAATTTCATTTCACTCGATGGATAAATAATTCGAAAAGGGAATTATTTTATGTAAAAAAAAAAACTCTCCTACACCATTTTAGATATTTTACCCTTTATATAAAATGTTAAAATTTACTTTATTTTCTTTCATTATGCATCAAAAATAATGCAAAGCTTTCAAATTACTTTCCAATTCTCTCCATTCATAAAGAATAATTCACTTTAAATCCCTAAGTCAACTTAAAATTTCCAATTTAGGGTCGAATCTGAAAGAATAATACAATTTAAGGAAGAGGAGAAGAGCTGAGGGGAGACGTCTAGAATTTCAATTGGCGTTTCACGCAGGCCACCCGCATTTGCTCCAACTAATTCCGTTAAAGCGACTGGCACAAACTTCTTTGGTATGCTCAATGAAATGTTCTAATTTGATTCTCAATAGCCATGAACTTAATTATTTGTGTTTTAATTTTGGTTGTTATTTATGCAATAGTGAATTTTAATTAGGTTTAAAGTTTGTTCGAGACTCAAAGTAGATACTCAATTTAAATGTATTGTATAAGTTTATGTAAAAAAAAAAATGATTTTGTTCATATTTTGGTTGAATCGTCTTCTGTGTTTTAAAAAAATTGAATTGCTAATTTCCATGCTTCATTGAGTGAAAACGTTTATAGGCTCTGTTCTGTTCATGAGAATTTTTCATAGAAATTTTTTTGAAAATTTTTTAAACATCGGTTTTTTGTTCCAGTTTTGAGTTTTTTTGAAAACTTGTTCAGTTAGACTAGCATTAATCAGTTTTCATAAATAAAAACTAAAGGCTTGTTTTATGCAGTTGAGTTACTTTATAAATTAAATTCTCATTTAATTCATGAAAAATGATCATACATGATTTGACAGTAATGTATTGTATTGTTATTTGCTTAATCTTTCTGACAAATCTATACGCTATAATGAGAAGAAATAACGTGAATCCTGATAACAAATCAGACCACTTAAGACTCCAAAGTTTTCGTGACTAGTTTTATTATGCTAACAAAAGGAAGAAGATAAGTGTAAGCATTACTTACAGCGATAAAATAATTCCTTGCATGAAAGACAACAATTTCTCCACCAATATCAATCGATTCTTCGTTTCTAAGTGGCAAATACATTTGAGGACTACTCGCGCTAAAGAATAACAAACGAAGCTTATTATATCGGTATGATATTATCTGCATGAAATTTAAATCCAAGTAGTCAATTATTAAGCCACAACTTCTTAGATCCCATCATGATAAGGCCTCGAAACCTTGCTAGAGAAAGCAGGGCGCACATGGTGTCGGAATCATGGCATTAATGTCGGTATAGTGTCGATTTTAAAAAGGCCGTTTAAATTTTGTTTGGTACCTTATGATGTCGGTGTGGTGTCGGGTGGTGTCGGGGAAATTTGTTGATTAAAAAATCAAAATTAATTGTTTATACCGACACGACCCGGCCGATATGAAGCTGATATATATAAAAAATCGAATTTTCCGGTCCACATCGAGAACCCCCAAACCTACCCAATCTGCCGCGGTCCCTTTGTCGCGTTCAGCCTCGCCCCACATTACCGCCCCACCACCATTGCCCCTCCGGGAAAAGGTACGAACTTTTCCATTTTATTTTTTATTTTTTATTTTTCGTTTTTTTCGTTTAATTTTAATTATTTATTTTTATAATTACTTGTATTTTTTATTGTGAATTGATAATATATGTTTAATAAGTTGGATGGGAATTGATAATATATCCCAATAAAGATGAATTAGGGAATTGATAATATATTTTTTATTAGAGGAATTGATAATATGACTAATAAAGTTGAATTAGGGAATTGAATGTTTGATTTATTCGGTTTAATTTGTTTTTAATTGAATTGAATTAAATGTTGAATTAGATTGAATATTGGATTGAATTGAATTAATTTGTTGGATTAATTGGAATGAGAATTTAATTTAGTTTTAATTTGTTTTTTAATTTGTTAATTTGTTTTTCAATTAGGAATTGAATGTTAGTTATTCGGTTTAAATGTTGGATTGAATTGAATTAATTGAATTGGATTTATTCGGTTTAATTGAATTGAATTGGGAATTGAATGTTGGAATTGAATTGGGAATTGAATTGAATTTGATTAAGTTTGAATTTGATTTGATTTGAATTATATTTGAGATTAAATCGAATTGAATTTGAATTGAATTGATAAAGTATTAGTTTCAATGTTGTTTGAAGTAGATCGAAATGTTGTTTGAATTAGATTAGAGTTTCAATGTTGTTTGAATTGGACCGAATTGGATTTGATTCGAATTGAATTGATTTTGTTTTAATTTTGATAGAATTTGAATTTTCAAAATGCAGGTTTTATGGCTCCTCGGCGTAGCTTCGGACGAAGTGTGCGATAGAGGGCTTGAGATAGGTCGGTCGTGAATAGGGATAGTCGTCAGGCCACTTGTCATGCAGAGCCATCCACCCGGCCCCCCCGCACCAGTATAAGCTGACTACGCTCTTTGGACCTAGGGCGATAAACTGCGACCCGCGTCGTCCGTATCCTCTTGACCGTCGGCTTCGTCCGGTATCTGGCAGCGCCCACGGACGATAGTCGACGCGCAATAGATCGCGATGAAGGCGAAGATACAAGCGGCGATTAGGGGGTCGGTGGCAACGAACCTTATGGACGATCCGGAGGTAAGCGGTCGATGCGATGAACCCGGTAAATTGAAAATGTCTCTATTCTGCCGGGACGGGGAGGATGGGTTGCCTCACGTGCTTCGAGGCGTAAATTGCATTGTATTTATTGAGTTTGTCATATTAATATTTATATTTATCATACGTATCTAATTAAATGTGTTTGTTTATGTTAGGCTTGTTGGGGTAGGGGTGAAAAGATTCTTGGCGAATTAGAAGATTTGTACCAGCTACTGAGATGTGGATCGGAGGCGTGAAGGATGGCATATGGAATGCTTTTTGGTAAGTATTTAAAACATAAAAGTTTTGTGATTTTTCGGTGTGAAATTAGACTAACTTAATTTTGTATTTATTTCGGGATCGATATGAATTGAGGAGGGGCGTTTCATGCCGAGGCGACTTTGGGAGGCTACTTGAACAAAGAAGAGGTGGAGGGATCTTAACTACGAAGGGGAAAGCACTTAATCTTATTTCGCGGCGCGAGGGTAGACGATCCCCCACTTCTCCTTGGGGCTAGGTGCCCCGGTGGATCGAGGACCCGCCGTGTGCGAGAAGTACGTGCGATGCGGGTGTGGAGGATGACGGCCCAGTCGTCATGAAAGAACGATAGAACGCGTGACTCGGGTTGGCGGCGGGGCTTTGATGGAGCTCCGCCGAAGATTCCTTTGGGGGCAAGGGGCTGAAAACTCCATGATGAGGTAAGTTTTGATTTGGTTGTATTAAATTTTATTTTCAATATTGGCAGTTATTAACTATGTATTTTAATTCCATTCGGGTGTTGAGAATTTGGGCGTCCTTCGCCGTTGAACCATTAAGTCTCGTCGAACAAGAAGAAGGACAAAGGCGACCGGCAAATTCACCACAACCCGAAATTTGGAGGCGCTTTTGTAAGTTCAAAATTTGTGTTAATTAAATTTAAAGCATTTTTTAATATGTTTCGCGTTACTTATATTTTCATTTTTTATGTTTGTATAAGCTTGCGAGTCACAGCGGTCTTGTTCGCGACAGAAATGCAGGCGGACACGGATCCATTAAAGAGCTCCGTTTAAAACGCATGGAATCTGAGCGTAGCACAATGAGGTGAGGTCGTGTCGGTACAGTGTCGGTTATAGTGTCGAGGGTTTGTGGTGTCGGGGTGGTGTTGGTGTAGTGTCAAGGGTTTGGATGAGCTTGATGTCGGTTGGGTGTCGGGGTGGTGTCGGTTTCGTGTCGGTCAGGTGTCGGTAATCAATAATAAAAATCATTTTTCTTCTTTTTAATTTAGTTTTAAGTAATGTAATCAATTATTATGACTTATAATCATTAAATATATTATTAAAAAAATATTCGTAAAGATTGATTATATGATGCTTATAGTCGAGGTATAACTTCGACTATTTGTACCACATATATACGGTATGATATATTATCATCGTGATGTTTTATGTGAAGTGTATGTTGTTTTACAAAGAGAATGAAACAATTGGAGCATGTGGTTTTTTTGTGGAGAAAGCAGTCTGAGGAAAGAAGGGAGGAGCAATGAAGCCGATTGCAAGAAAGGTTTTTGATATATATGCCGTTAGCCCCTGCATTTACAATGATTGTATATGTCAAGAAAAACGGCTTCGAGGACATGACATGGCACCATCGGGTCGTCTGAGATGATGGTTGGATGGCCAGCGAGGATGGAGCGGCGTGGAAGCAACGTCTGGCAATATCAGTTTTGGAGGCTTGGGGGCAGAAATGTTCGCATCGGTTTGTGTACAGATGGTTTTGCACCTTTTGGCAAGTTTGGACGCCAATATTCCTGTTGGCCAGTTATTATATGTGTGTATAATTTTCCACTTTGGATTGTGCATGAAGGAGCCATATCTGTTCTTATCCCTGATTATACCCGGACCTAAAAATCCGGGGAGATATAGATATTTTCTTGACCACTTGGTTGATGAGTTGAAGAGGCGTAGCATCTTTTGGTGTCAGACATTCGATGCGTCTAGGGAGCGAGAATTTCAACATGCATGTTCTTTGATGTGGGCGATTAGTGATTTTCACAAATACGAATGTTATGCAGTTTGGAGCACACACATGGTAGGTGGTTTGTCCGTGTATGGAGCATACTAAAGCTTTTATTCTTGGGAATTCGGAAATTTTCATAGTTTTGATTGTGCAATCCTTTTCTTCAGGTGGGACATCCATTTTAGATTCTGAAAGAATGCGTTTGTCAAGGGACGAACTTGTCGAAATTTGTGCAGGCGACTTCTTGGGCGGGAGTATATAATCGTATCTTTATTGGATCTGGCGTGTTTGGAAAGGCGGACATGCGGAACAGAACTTCTGAGGGTATAATGTTGTGCCTTGGCCCAGTGCAGAGGAGTATATTACGGGATTTGAGTTGTGGGGTCTACAAACAGATCAGACACAACATAAGACTTCATGCATATAAGAGAAGAACAATAAGGTGAGAACCTGTACATGCTTGTAGTGGATGTTCGAGAAAAATGAAAGATAATGAAGCGGGCAAGGATTGACGTGGCTTCATTGTTTCGCATTTGATGCGTATGCATGAGATTAGGTAAGGGCGAAAGTGAAACCAAGGGCTTTGTATACATAGCACAACACACGAGAAAGAGTTTAGGAGTTGGTTGTACGCCTCAAATGCAGATGGATCTGGCTTCCAAACATTTCGAGATGTGCTCGAATGAAAACTTATTGAGGCGAAAAGTCACGATGTGCATATTATTATGCGAAGTACTTCCTACTCGGACTTCGTCATGTATTGCCCGATAAGATATGGGGAAAACCGTAGCAGTGGTGTTTTTTCTTCGCGATATTTCATGTGACTCTTAATGTAGGACGGCGTGGAGGAGCTGCATACGTAATATTGTTGAGATAATAATTTACAAGATGGAGACAATATTCCCACGGCATTCTTTGATGTGATGGGCGCCTACGATACGATTTGCCTTGTAGGCGCTTAATGGAGGTCACGTGGCGTATAGATGGATGTACCCGTTTGAGTCGTGAGTATTTGACTTTATTAATATATGTTGATTCTTGGACATCTATGTAATTATATAAGCCCAACCTTGTACATGTTTGCGAATTCTTGGGGTGGGATTGAAGAAAATGGTAAGACAAAAGGCACGTGTCGAAGAGGGTCCAATACGGCGTATTTAGTGAAAGAAGTTTCAAACCACATTGATGTACTTCGAGGAAGGAATTGAAGCGGACCCAAAATAGATCTGGGAGGCACGATGTACCAAATGCCAGAAAGAGGCGGCTACTTTGCAGGTGTTTCGTTACCCGAGCGAGGCACGTTTGAAGTGAAACACCGACATTTCATGACCCTTGAACAATACACCACAAGCATACGTATATTTTTGTGCAACACACCCGAAGTGCGGGGAATACGTTCGGGTAAGTATATATTTAATATTCAATAACAAATGAATTTGTAAATTATTATAATAGTTAACTAAGCGAATAACATATCCCGGGAGATGTACCATGATTTGATTGAAGAGTTGAGCCTCATTTGACGGAGGAACAAATAAATCACTGACGTGGGATTAAATTTCGATAAATGGTTTCACAGTATACGAGGAATAATATAGGAAATGACTTTGCGCACCTCGAAACTGACTTTGAGTGGGCGGCCTACTGAAATCAAGCGTTACAAAGGGCTATTACATCAATGGTACTACTTTGACATTAGCGGGTAATTAGTAACAAGAGCACGTACAATAATAGCCAGTGTGTGTTAAAGGTTCACGCTCAAGGTATTGATGACCATGTTGATTATTATGCAAGGGTCATAGAAGAGATTTGAGGGTGGTCGTGCAATTTCACTACGTGATAAGGTTGTACTCTTCAAGTGTTATTGGTTTGACACAAGCGGGTGGATGCGGCCACATCCGAGCGGAATGGTTCAGATCAAGCACAAGCCTTGAGCCCTCCAAGGATGACCCTTTATCCTGGCATCGCGGAGCCTGACAAATTATCTTTATCTCCATTACGTCTCGGTATTAGAGCATAGGCAGGTGGTGTGTTGCAATGTGAAAACCGAATCCTTTGAAGCCTGGTTGGACTCATATGCAAAATGTTGATGTGTCGATTTAAATACAGAAGATATATTTGAGAGAACCATGACCGCCGCGTTGCTTTGTAGATCCATCGACGATGTTGTTGGCGTGATTTGTAGAGGATATTCCAATTTGTTACCCGAAGATGATTACGAGACACGGCGATAGTGATGCCGAGAAATGCGTCGGACTACCCGGATAATAGTTTAGACTAAGAGAAAGGCTATTTAGGGGCAATACATTGGCGAAGCCTCGGAGAATTAAGGGATCCATTTCTATTTACAAGTTTTCGTGTAATAATCGATATTAGTGAAAAACTACAAATATTTCATTTCAACGAGTTGCAAAATTTTGAAGAAATACAATTTCTTTTCAACGATTATTTACATGTGGTTTCTTGCATTTGAAAATGAAAGCCTATCAATATTCATTTAGGTCTTATTCTTCATGAAGCATTTAAGTGTTTGTGTTTGGAGACAAATGCGTGATAATGGTGTCTTGATGAATGCGTTATTCGTTCATGATATTATTAGGGCTATTGAATGTTAGAATTGTGATCATGAAATCATTTATCTGAAGATGGTGTCGGTTATGTGTCGGTATGTGTAATTATGTTCAGATGGTCATTCGGTATAGTCTTCGGAGTATTCGGTACCCAAAATTTCAGTTCCAGCTAAAATAAAGTCGGGGAATTGCAAAATATTCACACACATGGCGTCGGTGAGGTATCGGTATGGCGTCGGTCAGGTTTAAATTTCGGAACTTCGTCAGCTTCAGCTATAAAGCAGTTCTAATCTCATAATCACTATATTTTTTACATTTTAACTTTCACAATTTCAACCTCAACTATAATTTACTTATTGTTTTGTTTAATTTTATAATAATTGGTACTAACTTTCTTTAATTGTTTCTTTTGTAGGGAATTTATTTGAGGTAATTATTTTGTTAGATATCTAATTATTTATGATCTACTAACCTTGTTATAATGTTTCATTTAGTAGGAAAATTGTTTGAGGTAATTATTTTGTTACGTTTATGTCTATCTAATTCATTTTGTTGAATTTTTGTTTATTTAAATTTTTTTATGTCTCAATTTTTTATCTTGATAATAATGTTGGTACATTTAGGTTTTTATTGTAGGAAAAAATTAGCCAAAAAAGAAAAAGTGGTAATTTTGATGTTTATGATTTTGGATATTGTTTGTGTTATTAATTTTGTTTGAGATGTATATTGTTCATTTTTTTAGATAGTATTTTGTGTTATTATTTTTGTTTTGATGTTTATGTTGTTGATATTTTTGTTTGATGTTTATATTATTTTGATATTTTGTATGTTATTTCTTGTTTTTTTTGGGTATTATTGTCAGTTTCTAGTATTTGCATCAAGAACATATTTTTTGCGAAATTCTGATTGGTGTGATTATAGTCGAGGCGTCGGGTTTATGTCAAATAGTGTCGGTTTTATTCGATCTTGACATTGTTGGTGTATAAACTATAGTGTGGTAAATAAATCAAAATAATATTAATTACATATAATTAATAGGTATAATGTCGGTAATAAAATAATTCAAAAGCAGAAGTATTTCGAGAAAGTGTGGGTAGGTGTCGGTAATAAAATAAATCAAAAAGAAATTAATTGTTCTATGTGTCGTCGGTTTGGTGTCGGTATGGCCAGACAATAGACTGTTAAGATCTTTATGTAATTATTAGATTTAGTGTCGGTATGATGACTTTTAGTGTCGCCAATTCGGCGTCGGTCATATCTGGAGCATACGGCAGAGGCTGCGTAGGCGTCGGTAGATTAATCGGTATCGGGCGATACCTTCGCCCTGTTTCCTAGTAATTGAAGTATAGATCGTTAGTATTGAACATAAATGTTTTTCATATAACTTCCCGGGCCTTGCATCAATCTCGAAAAATAACTCTTGTCAAACTACCGTCAGAGTCTTGATCCGACGGCAACGACCTAAAACATGATATCGTATTTCTCGACATCAGCCATCCTTTGAATGTAAGGGTTGAGGAAAAGAAGGGAAAATCTTCCAAATAAGAAAGTGATTTTCCAGAATGTGATAGACTGAACATATTATTCTGATATCTTTTCCATACCCGCTTGCGTCTGCAGCATTTTCAGCCAGCATACGACCGCTCGCGTCGAGGCGTTCTCCATTTACCAAAAGTTAAAGAATCTCAATTGTTATACCAAGCGTACCAACGGCTGGTGCGACAATAGAAATTAGTCCCCGTCTTTGACATTGCAAGAACAAAGGAAGAAGAAATGGATATGCCATCATTGTGGAAAGAAAGGTCATAAGACCTACTTTCTGAAGCTCTATGGAAGGAACATTCATCAACATGGTCAGATTCCTCATATTCAAAATTCTAAAATTGTTCATCATAAGGAATGGAGGGTCAAAAGGGTAGATTCTGGTGTAGCTCAACACAAGGAATGGAAAATCAAGAACGATTATCGAGGTAATTCTTGTGTTGCTAATCGTAAAGTGTGGAAGGTCAAGAGGGATCTTCGTGGAAAGGAAAAAGCGATATTGTCTACATCGAATGTACATGCTCGTGGTGAACTTGACATGTGTGGAGCCAATGTAGTCGGGGCGGAGGTTCTACTAATTTTGTCGCTCGGCGTGAGGATAATGAATTGAAAATTCATCTTTTGTCGTAAGGTGGATTGATTTTTTGAGGCAAAAAGGGGGAGAGATGTGATTAAGGGGGAGTATGTATTTTGCCTTCAAAAATATTAGCCAAAGGGGGAGTTTGTTAGTGTTTAATTGGCTGGCTATTTTTGAAGTTTGGCAAAACAGTGACCGAGTGTCATACCAGATGTTACAACAGTTTGGTTTGACAAGCCAGCGCCTAATAGCAGCATATCTCAATTTGGGGAAATATATTTTGGGATGCGGACAGATTTAGTAATATTAGGCGAGATATTCTTTTTTTAATATATGGTAATTACTTGGAGTATTCCCAAGCATGAAGATTGAGATTTGCATATATGGAAAATATTGTTTATGGAAGATATTTCCATATATGTTTGAGTGTTCTACTCCCTATATAGAGTTTATACGTAGATCTAAAGACACGCCCTCCATACATAATAATTCTCTACTTTTTAAGAGTGAGTTAAAATATTTGAGAGATTATAATTTTTGTAGGTTGAATGTGTTAGAAGAATTCTCTAAACTTCTAACTGAATATACGGTTGCTTATGACACTATGTTATAGGTCATTGAGAATTTTTATTGTAAACAACGAGTTGTGAGGGATAGAAGTCGGGGAGAACTTTAGACTCGTTTACTAGTTTGAGTAGAATGGGGCATTAGAAGATAGATCCTTGTTGTAATATCTCAATATCATAGTAAAATCCTTCCTTTGGCGGTACCCGAGCGTAGGTAGTTGCACCGAGGCGGGGTTACCATGCTGTGTCGTTTAAATTTACGCACCTATTTATTTTACGTTTTCGCATGCGTCGGATTTATGCTGTCGATCCGAGTATTGATAACCGATTGGTCCTAACCGATCGTTCAATGAAATCTATTTCCTGACGGAGTTCTGAACTTTCAATATATCAACACTAGAGATAACAACATGACCTTCAACATCCAATATTTTCCAAAGGGTCTATCGAGGACAGTAGGATTCAACAGTTCCATATTAGGCCTAGCAATCTCGCTGAGCACATGGAAGACCATAGTAGATCTCATGAAACGATTGCCATAGAGTTAGCAAAACCATCGGCGATATTAGACATCTTTGTTCTTCAGAATTCCTAAGACACGGATGAAGCTACACCTCTCAAATACCTAAATGCTTAATTATCGGGCGTACGAAGATAAAAAATGCGGGACTCGTCAAAAGGATTTTTTACAATTTAGTCTTACATGATACACAGAAATTAATTCGATCGACATATTATCAAGACCCCCATTGCTTGTACCTAACCATTGTTTCAAGCTCGCATGCAAATGTAGATAATCCTTTGTCCATGCTGTAACAATTTTCTCCTTGTACTTATGCAACCATGTGTCATATTTATGTGTAATAGCTTGGACCATGCTCGAAGAGCACCCAAAGCGAACCATCTCAGCTTACCCAAGCGAACCATCTGACAAGACACCGCATATCTCACAAAGTCGAGATAGTGAGCCTGATTGACAAAGCTCAACCTCTGACGGACCCGTTCCATGAGCAATGAAACTTCGAATAATGCAATGGCATCTAGACTACGCGTAAGAGATCAATTAATAAAACTAACGCGATTGCATAACAACGGATAGACTCACATATAACCCCCGAGCCATAGCTCGATTAGTTTGAGGCTTGAGTTGGTGTGAGTTCGAACCCCTTGAGAATGTGTTCGAGCCAGTTCTTGAGTGGTAAAGAGGAGGCCCCTAAATGCGGTCAGCACGAGGCGTATCACGATTTCTCGTCAGCTACTAGAAATACGGGCAAAAGACGCCAGTCCGTCTCCAAACCGTCTCTGTTGTCAGTGGAGGCAGGATGGAGGCAGGGAATATCGACGCTTTTATGCGTCTCTAAATCACTACCCGACTCCATTCCGACTCAAAACTAAGCCCGCATATTTTCGGGCTTCGACCGACTCCAGCCCGTCTCAGAAACACCCGACTGCAACCCGTCTCTACATGCCCGACTCATTCCCGACTCCTCCGAACCGACACCCAACCGTCTCCACACAACCGTCTCCAAACCGTCTCCATAAGCCGGTATGGCTGTCTCCGTTTAACCGAGGCAAACCGACTCACGGCCCGGCTCCACTTTCAATGTAAATATAATCAGGCTACCGGCGTCTCGCTGCGGCGAAATCCGACTCCTTGTACCACGACTCGAACCGTGCCATATACCAACTCAGGCCGACTCACGCACCCGACTCACGACCGTCTCCGTTCGGCGTCACGAGAAATTCAAACTCCGTGCCATCCCGGCCCGGCATTTTACGTAATTTTATATAAAAAAGCAACCCGGTTCTTGCCGATACTTGTCGACAACGAGGCTGCGCAACATACAAAACCCGTCAAATGATAAAAAACAAATATCAAAGATTCCAATTCATCGGCTTCATTACAAAAAAATATAAAAACATCAAAGATTCAAACATAAAAATATAACAATTTCATAGAACAAATACATATTAAACATCATATTCATATATAAACATCAAACATTAATTCATATAAACATCAAACATTAATTTATATAAACCATCAAACATTCAACCTAAAATTAAAATAAAAAACCAAATTACCTATTTCAAACTTGAATATAGTATATCCCTACAATAAAAGTAACAAATATAAATTACAAATATATTAACAAATATAAAATTACATACAA